>ML682090.1:929397-1058242 GCA_007922195.1 Podocnemis expansa
GGGCTTTAAGCCGGCGGGGATCAGCGCTGGGCTGCACTGAACCCCGCGGGTGCCTGCAGCCCCCTCCCCAAGCGAAATAGCATGTTCACACTGTGAACTTGCTATTTTGTTTCCCGCCTTTTTCCTTATTTCGAAGTAACTTTTTGCTAATTCGGCTTAAGTTATTTCGAAATAAGGTGTTATTTCAATATAAGTTGTTTCAAAACAGCTTATATCGAAATAACCCCCTGTGTGTGAACACAGCCATCATTTTTGCTGTACACAGACTAACACGGTTACCCCTGCTGGAAATCTCCTGAGTTATTACTCAGGTTTCCTTTGAGGACAAAGACTGAGAGGTCATATAAATGGAATGATAGTTACATGAAAAACATCCACCCACAGGTGACATGGTACTCTTGTCTTTTGTCATTTCTGTGTAGGAATTACTATGAAAGCATAACAAACATAGAGGCCTGCAGCACTTTTAAAGATTAACAAATTTATTTATCACATGAGCTTTTGTTGGAGACAATCCCACTTTATCAGATGCTTGAGAGTGTAATACTTATCTGCTTTCACCCCCACACCTGTTGCTGGGGCATTTGATGCACTGAAAGATACATCACACGTTGCGATAAGCATGTATGGAACCCATGTATCTTGGAAGGCGTATTATGGGGAGTTCCAATTATCTTAACAGTGAAGATAAGTCTACCTGTTTTGCATCTATTGCTCTGGCAAGGGCTTCTGCCAGTTTTGAGTTGGCATGTCAGGTCTCCAAGGGCCTTGCTTTTAAAGATGAGACTGGCAAAACTGAAGGGTTGTTTGAAGGTTAGAAGAAAGAGTTCAGGAAGTACTTCTTTAAGGATGTAATCCCCATCCAGTATGGGTTATAATTGTTTTATGATATTCCATATTGGTTCCAGTTCTCTGACTTGTCATCTTGGCTAAAGCCACATTATAGATACAACTTCTACCCTTCTTCAAAGCATCTGACAAAGTTGGGTTTTCTCCCATGAAAGTTCACACAATGAATAAATTTGCTAGCCTTTAAAAGTGCCACCAGACTCCTCATTTGTTTAACTTCTAGCCTGAAAATTAAAAATACTGCATCCCAAAAGTGCAGCAATGCAGACTAGAGCTGAAATCAATCCTGAGTGGATGATACCAGTTTACAGAATCATAGGATTAGAAAGGACCTCGAGAGATCATCTACTTCAGTCCGCTGAACCTCCTGCAGGACCAAGCATTACTGTAACTAAATCACCCCTGCCAGGTGTTTGTCTAACCTGCTCTTAAAAATCTCCAAAGATGGAGATTCCACAACCTCCCTTAAGTGATTTATTCCAGGCCTTAACTACTTGGACAATTGGGAAGTTATTCCTAGTGTTTAACCTAAACCTCAGTTTAAGCCTATTGCTTGCTATCTTATCCTCAGACATTAAGGAGAACAACTTTTCTTCTTCAAGCACTGCTCACATCATTCAGTTGGAGGTGTCTACGTGCTGCAGCGCACAGTAGCTCTGAAAGTCTTCAGCCTTAGCCTGTCAGGTCAGGGCACATGGCCAATGCCCCCTCTGTGCCACAACCATGGCTATATAGGTGACCATGACCCTGACCCTCCCAGTTTCTTTTTCCGCCCTCAGCAACGGTTTCGGATCAGACAAGAAACTTGCGCAAGCAAGCGCCTTTCTTTTCTCCACGCGAAATTTAAGATGCCTGGACTTAAACCAGCTTGGGATGCTGCAAATCTTTCCCAACTGACGATCCTCATGAGAAATACCTCGCATGTCTAGATGTGTCACACCTTGCTGCAAGCTGCTTTATCTGCCAGTCCTTTAAATGGAGGACTTGGTGCCTCCGCACTCTCAGTAAGAGCAGCGCACATGCCTCTGAGGCTGTCTGAGCCGCAAGCGCTCCACCAACACCACAAATGGTTCAAGCATCAGAGTCTCGACACCACCGTTCAGCACTGAGTTCGAAGTCTTGGTCAACGTCCTCTTCAGTACCGCCAAGGCACTGGTCACCTCAGTCACCGAACCAGCCCGTCGATGAATCGAGACCAGGACCGTCCTCAGTACCATCGACACTGCAGGCCCCCGTGAAGGTGCGGGCTCAGTCCTGAGACCGGGCTCCAGTACCGGCAAAGAAACCCAAGCCAAAGGCAGCGCCGACTCCAGTACCCACAACCCAGTCAACACAGCAGCCAGTACTGCCCACTAGCCCAGTACCGCCCAGCGCTCTGCCGGTGCCACGATCCGGAGCCGAGAACTGCTCTGAGGTCTCCTTGCCCCAACGTTCATCCCAGGATCCATCAGTACCATGTTCCCAGGGTTCGAGAGCCCGATCATCTAGCTCATCGTCATCTTTGTCCCCAGCTTCTGTTCATTCCTCTGCCTCCCCCAGAACCTCGGCGGCTGGTGAACGGTCCGGGAAATGGCACTACAAGTGTTTCCCAACGCCCAAGTCACGGAACAAGAAGGGGTCATCAGCAACGCCAAGACCATCAGGACCTGCCTCCTCTGGCACTGCAAAGACTCTGCAACCAAGCTGGGGCCACTCTCCTCCGCGCCGTGTTGAGGCCAGAGCATCTTTCAATGACTTGTCGCATGACTGGCTGGACATGACGGCCGATGATCGCTCAATGTCCCAGCACCATCTCCTCTACAGACTCCAAATTCTTCAGATTTCTCAGATGACGAGACTGACCCCGACTCTACTCAATGTAGTAGATCACGGGCTTGTTCTTCCTCCTCACCAGATGAGCATACCTTCTAGAGGCCAACTGCCTCTAATGAGGATCCCAACACCCAGAAGGATCTGCTCCACTGCATGGCAGGGAACCTGAAAGTGGAGCCAGGGGTGGTCTAGGAGGCAACTGACCCCCTCTTTGACATAGGGGGCAATGCCCCATCCACCAAGATGTCTGTTCCCCTCCACAATGGGATGTACAGAATTGCCAGGGTGCGATGGCAGACCCCATCCTCAATTCTGCCAGTGTCAAAGGTGTTGGACCAAAAGTACCACGTTCCTCAGGACAAATTCTCCTTCCTCTTCCAGCACCCCACCCAAGGGTCGCTGGTTGTCAACACTGTAAACCAGAATGAGAGGCAGGGCCAGCCAAATTCCACCCCTAAAAATAAGGAGGCGAACATGCTCGATCTCTTGGGCAGGAAGGTCTATTCCGCAGCAGCCTTACAGCTGCGCATCTCCAACCATTTGGCTCTTATGACGAGATATATCTTTAACCTGAGGCAGGCCATGCAAGGTTTTCGTGACATCGTTCCCAAGGACTGCCTCAGGGACTTTGACACGATGCTCAAGGAAGGGGAGATGGCACCCAGGGATGCTCTGATAGCTACCTGGGATACTGTAGACACAGCCGCTCGCACTATGGTGATGCGCCGCTCGGCTTGGCTCCAGGGCTCGCGCCTGCCTCCACAATTGAAACTCATCATTCAGGACCTGCTGTTTGAAGGCCCTGACCTGTTTGCCGAGTCCACAGACGCAAAACTCTATGGTATGAAGGACTCAAGAGCCACGCTCTGGTCACTGGGGATATACATCCCACAATGTAGCAGACACTCTCTGAAACCTCATCAGCTCCTACAGCAGCAGCTGCAACAGCTGAAAGAACGGATTCAACTGCATAACCCCTTCTCAAGGTCCTTCCAATTTCCCCGGTGCCATCTTGGAGGCTTGAATAAGGACAAGGCCCGCTTGTACAAGAGTGAGAAGCCCCATGTCCCACAGTCTGGCAGGCAAGGACAAGGTTCCGAACGCTTGTCAGGAAGGAAGCAGTGTTTTTGACGGTTACCGTGAGGGCAGCGAACTCACGACCCGACAGGTCCCCAACCACCTGCATCATTTCACATGCCACTGGGCCAATATTACATCCAACCAGTTGGTCCTCAAGATGGTCATGGAAGCATATCGCATTGTTTCACTCAATTCCTCGGGTCAGGAAACTGCCCCCTCCCCCAAACACTGGGAGCCGGGAACTGTTCCACCTGCTCAAGATTAAATGCAAGAAACTCCTCTCCCTCGGGGCCTTAGAAAGGGTCCTCAAGCAGGAGCAGGGAAAAGGGTTCTACTCCTGATACTTCCTAGTTCCCAAATCCAACGGGGACCTCCGACCCATTTTAGATCTCAGACCTTTAAACAAACACATAAGGAAAATAAAGTTCCACATGGGCTCCCTATCACAGATTGTCCCATCTCTGTCCCCCAGTGATTGATTCACAGCCCTCGATCTGAAAGATGCTTACTCTCACATAGCCATACGGCCCCACCACAGGCGATTCCTAAGATTCATGGTGGGGGAAAACCACTTCCAGTTCACCTGTCTCCCTTTCGGGATCTCCTTGGCCCCCAGAGTGTTCACAAAGTGCATGGCGCCGGTCGCGGGGTACCTGCGCAGGCAGGCCATAAAAATCTACCCCTACCTAGACGACTAGCTGATAGTCGGGAGATCAAAATCTCAGGTAGAGCTCCACGTCAGAGCAGTAGTGAAGCTCTGCGGGTACCTGGATCTCTGTATAAACTGAGAAAAGCCAAAACTCCGCCCATTCCAGGACATATAGTTCATAGGGGCGCATCTGGACACTCACAAAGGGACAGCATCCCTGCCCCCCCCCTCAAGATTTCGGTCCATGTGCATCATCATTACAGAGCTGCAGACGTCCCAGGTGACCACAGCCCGCCGATGCTTGCAGCTCCTCGGCCACATGTCAGCCTCCACCTCCGTGATTCAGATTGCACACCTGAGAATGAGGCCCTTCCAGGTCTAGTTCTCCATGGCGTTCCACCCACGGAGGGACTCCCTAAACAAGGTACTGTCAGTTCCCCAGGACACTCTGGGGACACCACAGATTTGGAGGGATCCCTGTTTCACCACAGGGGGCATTCCCTTCAAAGAGCTCAGGCCCTCAGTGACCCTAATAATAGGTGCCTCGGAGTCAGGGTGGGGGGCCCATATCTCTGGGGGGCTCTGCACTCAAGGGCTCTGACCACACACGGACAGCCCTCTCCACATAAATGTGAAGGAACTGCAGGCCACCAGACTAGCTTGCATGACCTTCCTGGACAAGATACAGGGCAAGTCACTCCAGATTCTCACAGACAACACCATAGCCATGTTCTATACAACCAGCAGGGAGAGGTTCGCTCCCCGATGCTTTGCGAAGAGGCGTGAAACTTTGGGAGCTGACCATAGAACACAACTTCATCCCGGTGGTCGCCCATCTACCAGGGGTGGACAACGGGCTAGTGGACTTGCTCAGCAGAAAGCCCCTAGTGAACCACGAGTGGTCCCTCCACAACAAGGTGTTCTCCCTTCTGCTAGACAAATGGGGGTCACCCCAGATAGACCTGTTTGTGACATGGCAGAACCTCAAGTATCCCCAGTTCTGTTCCCTCAGGGGTCAGGAGGAAGGGTCTCTCAGCGACGCCTTCCTCATCAACTGTTCGAGGCCCCTGATGCGTGCCTTCCCACCGGTCCCTTGAAAATCAACATGGATGGATCGAACATGATACTGATAGCTCCAGACTGGCCCAGACAACACTGGTTCCTGCTCCTGCAGGACATGTTCATAGAGACCCCACTCCACCTTCCACAATGAGTGGATCTCCTAACACAGGACTCGGGGCGCCTCCGGCACCCGAACCCAAGCTGCCTGCACCTGACAGCCTGGATGCTCTCTAGCTCAGCAAGCAGGAGAGGCTCTGCTCAGACAGAGTTAAGAAGGTCCTGGTTGGTAGCAGAAGACCATCTACCAGGTCCACGTACACAGCCAAATGGAAGTGATTCTCCACCTGGGCCTGGGACAAAGGTGTAGACCAGTGGTTCCCACCTTTTTTCAGGCTGAGGACCCCTTTTTAACAAAAAAATTTTTGTGGCCCCCCTGGCTGATTATATAACCTGGCCCACGCAGGCAGACTCTGGCCTGCATCACTCTGGCAGTGCCACTGGGACAGCCAGCGATCAGCGCTGCTGCCACCATGGTCCACATAGCTGGGGAGCTGAGCCACAGCAGTGATGGCCCCCTGCCCTTGTCCCTGCCCTTGTCCCTGGCACGGAGCCACCGCAGCCCCATCCCCTGCCAGGATCTGGCCACAGGAGGGGAAAGGCAGCCCTGGCAGGGAGCATCGGTGCTGTAGCTGGATTCCAGCCCCAGGAGGGAGAGGCTCTGTGGACCCCCTGCAACATGTCCATGGACCCCTAGTTGTCCTCAGACCACAGGTTGGGAACCACTGGTGTAGACCCTATATCAGCATCCTAATCTCAGACCTAATCATCGACTAGCTGCTAGATCTCAGAGAGAAAGGCCTCTCTTCTTCCCCACTGAGAGTCCACTTAGAGGCAATCTCAGCTCTCCACAAAAGGGTGGATGGGGCCCCAGTCTTCTCCCATCCTACCTCCATAAGATTCCTGAAAGGGGTGGAGAGACTCTTTCCTCAACCCCATAAACCCACCTCTCCTTGGGACCTGAATGTAGTACTCCGGGTAATGACAGAGCCACCCTATGAATCCTTGGACGCAGCCACCCTCCCAGTTCCGTCTTGGAAGGTGACCTTCTTAGTAGCAATCACTTCTGCTAGAAGGGATTCGGAGTTGAAAGCCTTCCCCTTGGAACCCCCATATACGAGATTCTATCCAGATAAAGTGGTCTTACTTCATCACCTATCTTTTCTCCCTAAGGTGGCCACCCCCTTCCACCTAAACCAGGAAATTTGCCTGCCGGTTTTCTATCCAGACGGTCAGTTACAGAGAACCAGAGGAGACAGCATACCTTGGACGTGAGGAGAGCACTCCTGATTTACATCAAGCACACCTGGCCATTCCGCAAGACCTTCCAACTCTTTGTGGCAGTCGCTGAACGCAAGAGAGGTCTCCCAATGTCCTCACAGTGTATCTCCAAATGGATTGTGAACTGCATTAAAGATTGCTACGTTAGGTCAAATACGCCCCTTCCTGGGACTGTTAGAGCCCACTCTACCAGGGCCCAAGCATTGTCAATGGCCTTCCTTGCCAGGGTCCCGATCCAAGAGATCTGCAAGGCCACTACGTGGACATCGGTTCATACCTTCATGATGCACTATGCCATCGCCCAGAAGGCTAGAGATGATGCAGCTTTGGGCAGTGAGTAGACTTTAACTCCTCCCACCATCCATGAGTATGGCTAACAGTCACCTGTAACTGAATGATATGAGCAGCACTCAAAGGAGAATGGTGGGTTACTTACCAGTAACTGTCCTTCTTCGAGATGGGCTGCTCACATACATTCAGGCCCCTCCCACCATCCCTGCTAACAGAGTTGGCGAAGGTATATGGGACTGCGAGGGTCAGGGTCACGGTCACCTATATAGCTGCAATCGCGGCACAGAGAGGGCGTTGGCCGTGTGCCCTGACCTGACAGACTAAGGCTGAAGACTTTCCGAGCTACCGTGCACTGCTGCACAAAGACACCTGTAACTGAATGTATGTGAGCAGCCCATCTCGAAGAAGGACAGTTACTGGTAAGTAACCCACCGTTCTCCCTCCTCCTTGTAACCTTTTATGTACTTAAGAACCATTACCATGTCCTCCCCTCAGTCTTCTCTTCTCTAGATTCCAGGATGGAGAATGACAGTCACAGTTTCAGTTCAAAGTCTGGGGGGAAAAATAAAGGCTAAGAACTAGACAATGATTGATATTATGCAATTTTTGCTGGCATTGTCGTCTCAAGAAATCCTTGCTCAAACTACCTCAAACTTGGAGCAGTAACCCTACCCCAAATCTTCATACGGCACTGCAATTTTCAAGACACCCAAGTAAGCGCGTGGATTTCAGAGCATTCAGAAATACTGGCTGTTAAGCAGTAAGTTAGTCTCAACCTTAATTATCATTATCCTGCCTCTCCACTATATGATAGCAAACAACAAATATCCTTGAAGTTTGCTCCTAGAACAAATATGAGAAAGCATTATTTTTATTGCATTAGCAAGTGACTTTTTCTTCTCGAGAGTTATAGACAGGGTATTTTCTAATACAAATGTGTTGTTGACGTGGCAGAATATTCAGTATTTTTTGCCATAACATTTATAAACTCCTTGCCAGAGAATCTGATACACCAGAAGGCAGTCACAATTCTGCACACTAAAGCAGACGCGGCTTTAGAGGTAGGCAATGCAGGCAACTGCCTTGGTCCCCCAAGCAATAAGGGGTCCCATCCTCAATTTGGTGGGCAGAAATGAAAATATAGAATATAGACATTGTTTCCATATAGCAGGGCCATTAGCGCTGGAGATCTCAGCAGTTCTCACGCTCCCTTGGCTCATCAAGGCAAAATATCATTAGGATCTGTGCTCCTGAATTGCAGATTTCATCGTTATCTCCCCATCACCTTCACACTGACATACTAAAAAAGCAGGAGTAACCACAATAGCAGGAACTTTTTCCAATGGTCTCATCTCTTAGTTCCTCAGTGCGACCATTTATGCTGCTAAATTTTCATACCAATTGTGAAATTTTGCCTTTTCCTTTTCTTTTTTACCTATTCATCTTTTGCCTTTTCCTTTGCCTTTGTGACAATTCTTCCTTTGGTTTTGGTTAGCTCAGGTTACCAGGTAGGTCCATATAGGCTGCTACATATAAATAAAGTGCTGCCCTCAAGCAATCATTACAGCTATGTATGATGTCTGTGCTATATGTCTTTCTTTTGGTGAGTAGTTTTTTAGCTTCTTTTGTACGTACTATTTAATATTTTTGAGGGGAGCAGAGTCTTATAAATTTGAGTACCTCAAAGAACTTCATTTATAGCAACAGACTAGAAACCTTCTTCTCTTTTACTTTTATTATAATTCTTTGTATTAAATTTCTAGTGCATAAAAACCCAAGCCTATATGAAAAATTTATAAGATTTGACTTCCAGAATTTCAAAATGTGGTATTTTAGTTATTTTTGAGCCATCATTAATTTCACGACTTTTTATTTGTTAACTAATGCACATACTTTTTAAAAAATTTTAAATGTTCATTTTAACCTTGTAGTTCAGCATTAGCTCATTTATATTAAGTGAAAGATAATCAACTTACAAGCTTCATGATGAAAAGATCTTTAAAAATATCATATCCAGGAATAATTGACGAATTCCAGAGGGACAGTCATGTTAACCTGGTTCAGCAAAACAAACAACGAGGCCAGGGAGATTTCACCGTTATCTCCCCACCACCTTCACACTGACATACTAAAAAAGCAGGAGTAACCACAATAGCAGGAACTTTTTCCAATGGTCTCATCTCTTAGTTCCTCAGTGCGACCATTTATTCTGCTATATAGGCACAATGAGCCTCTGGCTAGGGACCGAATTGCCTAAGGCCACCTCTGCACTAAATGCACATACTGCATAGTGCTGTCTACACCAAGAACTACGTTGATATAACTGTATTGCTCAGGACTGTAGATCTGCTGCATCTCGGAGTGATATAGTTATACCAATATAAATTGCTAGTGTAGACCAAAACTCAGTCATAATAAGACATATAGGTCTTGATGCCAGGGCTTAAACTAAGCGGGCACACACCGCTCCAGGGACCCACAATTTTTAGGGGCCAGCATTCCAGAACCCCTAAAAGTAGAATAATGGGGTGGAACGCAGCCCTGTAGCATTCCAGGGCATCCCCCTTACTCCCCCTGTGCAGACACTTCCCCCTGCTCTCTCTGCTCCCAGCCAGCCCAGCAGCCCCACCCCTGCACCATGCAGTCACTGCTGCTGGCTGTGCAGCTGCTGCTTGCCCTGCCGCTTGCAGAGCCTGAAGAGAAAGCATAAGCTGCTGCACCAGCAGGAGGTGGTGGTGGACGTGGAGAGCCAAAGACCAGGGATGGGAACAGAAGGGTCCAGAGCAGCACAAGTCGCTAGAGCAAGGCATTGGAATGGGGGGCTGGGGAGGGATGGAGAGAGTTAGGGGGGCTCCGGAGGGGTGGAGGGGGACATGGGGACATGGAGACATGGTGGGAGCTGGGTAGTAGTAGAAGGGCTATGAAGGGCTGGAGTGGAGACTGGGTGGGGGGCTGGGGAGGCATGGAGGAGGTTGGGGAGCCGGAGTGAGGAGTACAGATGGAGGGGGCTGGGCAGGTGTGGAGGTGGTTAGGGGGCTTAAGAGGGGTAGAGTAAAGACAGAGGACCTGGGGGTTAGGATGGCTGGAGCGGGGGCTTGTGGGCAGGGAGCTTAGGGAATGGGGATGGGGGCTGAGTAGGATATGGGGAAAAAGGAGTCTGATGTGGGCACTAGTGGATGAAGTTGGGGTGATGTTGAGGATTTGAGGCTGTGCTTCATTTGTGAGGAAAGAGCTGGTGGGGCTCAAAAATGCCTACCTGGGTTGGGGTCCAAACATGCATGAAGGCGTCCCAGAGACTAGTAGAATTCCAGGGCCCATCAAATTATACTTTAACCACTGCTTGACACTATAAATCCACAGATGAAATCCTGACTCCATTGAAGGCAACAGCAAAAATATCCATTGAATTCAGTGGGGCCAGCATCTCACTCCCATCCCTCACTCATCTCCTTGCCCCATGAGCTTTAGCCAAGCCAATATTACACAAACAAAATCTCAGTGAACAAATATTCATGTTCTTAGCAAATTATAATGTCCTGTTTTGGACTATTAACATCACCCCCATGCAGACTTGTAACCAAGATGACATACTGGACTCTTGCCTTTTCCCTAGCAAGACCCTTATGCCACAACATACCCAAATCTTGCTGCCTTTTCCTCAGCACTGTTTCTAAGTTCCAGTTTTCCCTCTGCATCAAACACTGCAAAAGTGCTTTACCCAGCCCTTACCCTCTCTTCTTCTCAGCTACTATAACCCCCACATTCCTGGCTTTCTTGACAAGCCCACTCAAATCACTGCTGCTCAGTTGATACTTCTGGCCACCTTATTCCTTCACCCCCTTACATCTTATACAGAGTCTAGATTTTATTTTACAGCCTCTCACAATTAAGGTCACCCATTCTAATCTGTTCTTGCATCCTTTTACATTTGCTCTTCATATTACCAACAACACATTTCTCCACTGACTATATTTCTCAAAAGAAACTTTGTGAATTTTTACCAAGCACTCCTTTTTTTTCTGAAGCACTCATCCCAAATTACTCCAATAAAGTTGCAATTTTCATCCTCCTTCACATACCTCAAGATCCGTGTTAGTGTTTGGGCAGTGCAGATTTCTGGCATTTACTTTCACATAATTAAATATTTTCATCTAATTTTAGAAATCCGACTCAAAATTGACCTTCCAGGTGGGCACATTGCTGTTATTTGTATTGTGTTACCACCCAAAACTCCCCATCAATAACAGAACCTTATATTCTTTATATAGGCAACGGAGCATGGGGATGATGGGACTTTGAGCAAAACTGTGTCTACATCTAGCAGAATCCATTTTTCTGCAGGGCTTCTAGGCTGAGATGTGTCATTGGCCAACCCCCCCCCCCCCTTTTTTTGAAGGGTTGCTACAACAGGGCAGCCAAATCCAGATGGGGGACCTGGTTATTTGTGGCACGGTATACCAAGCTGCACTGGGGGTCTGGACTTGTATTTAAATTTTAAATTTGCATTTAAAGTTATTCTCTCTTTAGGCAGTGAAACCTAGGTACTTAGCAAAAACAACAGAAGTCCTATAACACCTTAAAGATTAATAAACTTCTTTGGGCATAGCTTGTGCCTAAAGAAATTTGTTTGTCTTTAAGGTGCCACAGGACTTTTACTGTTTCTGCTGTACAGAGACTTAACACTGCTACCCCTCCAGAACAAGGTACTTGGGCCTCAGATAGCAAACAAGATCCAACTTCTTGCTACCACACTAGCATATAACAAGAATGGTATTTCGCAGGTACATTGGGAACAGCTAAACCTTTTGTCTATTTAGGCAGCAAAATTTAAAGGATTGGGACCAAGAACTGTAAAGGTAGATTTTCCTAGAGCAGTGGTTTTCAAACTTAGGGTCAGGACCCAGTCCTGGGTCACAGACTCTGAGGCACTGGATTGCGGCACCCAGGTGCGCCATTGGCCTGGGTAAAGACCCTGGGCTTGGCACGCTGGGACTCAGGATCGCACGCCACCACCGCAGGCGGCCCAGCAATAGACTTGGGTCTCGGGCCCCGTAAGCCCTGCGCCAGCAATCTCCATGGTAGCACCCCCTGCTGCTGCCATCAAAAGACTGAACTGCATAACTCAAAGATGTAATTGCTGGGTCACAGGCACAAGTGATTTTTTTTTTTCAACTGGGTTCAAAGAAAAAAGTTTGAAAACCACTGTTCTAGTGTAGTCTTGCATCAGGGCCTTTTAACTAGTCAGTTTCACTGACAAAGTGAGATTTTCTTCCACAAAAGCTTATGTGACAAAATAATTTGTTAGGCTATGTCTCCAGCTGAAAGCTTAGTTCAGACTTGCGTAGTCCAAACTGAAGTTAGTTCAAACTAACTGGGGTTTTTTAGTTCAAACTAGCCATGCTTTTTTAAGTTTGAACTATCTTTTTAGTTCAAACTAAAAAAGCACAGCTAGTTCAAAACATTTTTTTTAGTTCAAACGAAGCAAAACCTACTGCAGACAGGGAGCAAATTAGTCCAGATTAAACCTCCTTAATCCACACTAATTTGCTAGCGTAGGCAGAGCCATAACGCTCTTATTTTGCCACCCGGGGCGTTTTCCAATCGGAACACACCCCTTGCAATTAGCAGCACTTGGAGCTGGCGCCGCAAAAACCGCCCTTTAATACAGCAGCTCCATCGAGCTGCTCCAGCGCTCCTGGGGCAAAGCCCCATTGGCCCCGCCGTAGTTAGGGCTCTGAGTGTAGACACAGCCTTCGTCTTTAAAAGTGCCACAGAACACCTTATTCGTCTTGTATAGCTTACTCTATTTAATCTACACTGTTTGCAGAATCCTAACCCTCTCCCTGTCCAAAACATGTAGACTTTAGATCAGGGGGTCTCAAACACACAGGCCGTGGGCTGTATGTGGCCCCTAAAGCTATTTCCTGCAGGCTGCAATCAACGTTCCCTCTAATTATTCATAGGCTGTGTGCGCAAAACATTTCTTTGTGTGTGCAAAAAAATTTCTGTCAGCAGCAAGATTAGCACTATTGAATTTTTTGTGTGTACTTTATTTTGTTGTGTGCACACGCACATGCGCACAGCTTAGAGGGAACAGTGGCTGCAATGACACTATCATTACTGATATTTGCAATATCATTACTGGTATTTGCACTATTATTGTATGAAAAGGCTTCAGTGGTGCAGTTCCCCAGGCTAACCTCATGTGGCTCTCTACTACTCCTCATACGACCCTTGCCATGATTTGAGTTTGAGACCCCTGCTTTAGCTACAAGGAAAGCATTACTCTGGCTCTGGAGATCACATAAGGAAAGCTAAGTAGTGTCCATTTGGCCAATTCAGTTAGTGCACTGAGGCCACTTTGTATCCAAAAAACCAAGGCGCTGTGTGGCACTTAAAGACTAACAGATTTATTTTCCGCGTGAGCTTTTGCGGGAGAAAATCCCACTTTGTCAGCTGCTCCAAAGATGAGTGAATTGACAGAATTTTTCATGCCAAAAATAAATCTGTTAGTCTTTAAGTGCCACGCCTCCTTGGGTTTTTTTGGCTGGACTAGACTAACACAGCTATGTCAGTTTCCAAACGGATAGCCCTGTTAGTCTAGTCCAGCAAAAAAGCAACAAGGAGTTGTGCAGCCCTATGAAAGTAACACAGCTATCCCTTTGCAACACTTCTACTTAACATGGAGGTGATCCTGGGTTCAAACCCCAGGCACTATTCCCTCTAAGATGTGCGTGTGCAGACAGGTCATGAATCATACAATCCTAGGGTTGGAAGGGACCTCATAGGTCATCTAGTCCAACCCCCTGCCAGAGGCAGGACCACTCCCACTAAACCATCCCAATCATGGTTTTATCCAGCCAGGCCTTAAACACCTCCAAAGATGGTGACTCCACCACCTCCCTTAGCAGCTCATTCCAATGTTTCACCACTCGCTTAGTAAAAAAGTTTTTTCTAATATCCAGCCTCGACCTCCCTAACCGCAACTTGAGACCATTGCTCCTCGTCCTGTCCTCCTTTACTAATGAAGTGTGCACAAGAAAATTCAATAGTGCTAATATTGATGCTCACAAAGAAATGTTTTTGCGCACACAAAGACATTGTTTCTGCACACAGTCTATGGGCACGTCTACGCGCACAGTTTTATTTCGAAATCAGTCCTTTCGAAAGGACTGATTTCGAAATAAAACCCTTATTTCAAAAGGGCTCCTTTCGAAATAGGGAAAACCGCGCGATCGCAACCGCCGTTATTTCAAAACGGATATTTCAAAATAACGCTAATTGGACCGCTGTTTCGAACAGTTGTTTCGAAACAACAGGTCTACAGGCGTTATTTCGAAATATCCGTTTTGAAATAACGGCCGTTTCGAGGCAGGGGGCAGGTTTTACTTTTTCGGAAGGACGATCCTCATTTCGAAAGGCCGAAGTCCGTCCTTTCGAAATAAGGAAACGTCACGTAGACCAAATTTTTTTATTTCAAATCAAATCAAATCATAGGGCTGGAAGGGACCTCGTGAGACCATCGAGTCCAACCCCCGGGAATTGAACCCAGGACCTTCTGCATGTTATTTTGAAGTAACGAGTGTTATTTCGAAATAAAAGAGCCATGTAGACCTGCCCTATGAGTAATTAAAGGGAACATTGACCCCAGGGGCTTGCATGTGATGAGCTAATGCGGTCCCCTCCAACCCTATGATTTGCTTCAATTCCTGCTATTTGGTGCAGCTGCTTCTTGCAACTTTCCCGCCCATCATCCTGCGCCACACCACCCTGCTGCCAGCAGCGCGCCTGACGTCAGCGACGTTCTGCAATCTGCATACCCCCCCCCCGAGCGGGGGCAGGACCCCGCCCAGCAGGGAAGCCCCGGCCGCCGCCCCCCCGCGGACCACACGGCCCCGCGCTGACAAAGAACGACGCGGCTTGGGGCGGGGCTCGAACGCGGCGCGCTGTGACGGGCGTGCGGCCGCGCCAATGGCGCCGCCCGCCGGCGGGCCAATGAGGCGTCCGCGGGGGCGGGGCGTGCGGGAGGGGGCGGTGCGCGGCGTGTCATGGAGGCTCAGTGCGCCAGCGGCCATTGAGGCGGCCGGAGCTGCGTGGGTCGCAGGAGTTCGAGCCCCGGCTCCGCCCGCCTCCCTGCGCAGCGGCCTCGGCGCCTCGGGCCTCCGCGAGGGGGGCGATGGAGATGAAGAAGCGCATCACGCTGGAGCTGAGGAATCGGGCCCCGGAGAAGGTGAGCGGACGCGGGACCCCCTCCCCCGGCGCCGAACAGCTGATGCGGCGCGGGGGCAGCCGCCACGTGGGGCGCCGCCCGGCGGAGGCGGCTTGTGTCCCCGCAGCCCTCCTCCGCCTTCGTCCCTCCGGCTGGGGGCGAATGTGGGTCACGGGGCGTGGGGGGCGCTCGGCGCGGCGGAGGACCGGGGGCAGCCCGCAACTTTTAGGAAGCCGCCTTCTGCTTGGCATGGCTGGCCTTATTTATTTTTAACTTCTCGGACGTGGCTGTTGTTGTAAACAGCTCCGAGTGGCGCCCAATCCGGCTGGGGTCAGGGGGTTGATTTCCTGCAGGCAGAATAAGAGGTGTGCGGCACTTACAGACCGAGAGATTTATTTCTTCGCATGAGCTTTCGTGGGAGAAAATCCCACCGCCTTGGTTTGCTGCTGCTCTTCTTGCCCGATAATGCGCCAGGCGGGCGATTTTTATCCAACCTCTTTGGAAAATGTTGCTTCCCCCCTTTGCTCTGCTGCTATTTGCAGCTCGATCATTTTGACTTTCTTCTGCCCCCCCCCCCCCTTTCCTTCCCTGAGTTTTCAGAGCATGATGGGGTAATGGCACCCTCCTCTCTTTTCCTTGCAATCATACAGCTTGTCACCCGCCTTCCTAATGGCTAGAGGCAGATCAGGCGATTGCTTTTGGGTCCTGTTCAGTTAGGCTTCTGGGTCGTACCTCCACCCACCAAGCCAGCCATAAGGTTTGATGTTGCCAAGCCATCTACAACAGGGTTGGCTTCGCTATGCCCGCCATGCGGCTAGTCAGGTTGTAGCTAAGCTGCTCTAGTTGGTGATGGGAGTGGATGGAGGTGCACAGTCACAGGCAGGGAATGCCCTCCCCTGCTGCTCTAACTTAACTTCAAAACAAAAGTCCACTGGCAATGAACAGGCTTGTAGTGAAACTTTTTTTGTTTCTTTTTGGGGGGGTTAGTGGGATAAAAGTCCTTAAGTGCGTCGCAAGGCACGAGGAACATGCGAAACGTATTGTTTCCTCCTCCGGCAGTTCTGGGCACAGCGAACCTCTTCTTAAACTGGGGCACCCAGCGTGTCTGCTGGCATTATAAACGATGGCACATTTGCAGACTTGTTTATGGCACGAGCTCTGGCCTGCTGCTTGAAGATGGGGAAGTGTCGGATGGAGTGGGATTGTTTCCCGTGAAAGCTCATGCGATAAATTAATGCGTTAGTCTTGAAAATTGCCGCCAGGCTCCTTGTGTGTTTTGCTGAACTAGAGTAACATGGCTATGCCGTTGGAATTTGCTTACATTATAGGGCTCAACTGTGTGGAGACAAGTATGTTCCTATATGGATTGCCTGAAGGGACTTTAAAAAAAAAAAAATGTAATTAGCAGAAGTTTAAGATAACCACTTTCAAGTGATCACACTGGTAGATACCTGGTTTTCTGTGTTGGGAAGGATTCTGGTTCATTCTGCTTTATTGAGAGGTGAGGTGAGGTGGTTCAATTAGTAATTTCATTGACTGCTGTACCAGTTACATGGAGAACAGACTGAGCAACCTGCAGCCTTCGCTTCCCTGCTGTTGAATTCAGCTAACAAATGACTTGTGGCTCTAGCAGATGTTTTTGCATTTAGGTCAGTAAGAATGCTATAGACCAGTAGGTCTAGGTGACCCCAGTGGTAAAGTCCAGATATGTTGATATCAAAAAGCAGCATTACTTAGCTCCAGGCTAAGAGATTATTAGCTGAATAAACAGTACATGTTTTGATGATGACTTCTGTACCGCATATGTTAAAGGCCTAATAAACATTTAACCTAAGAGACTGGAGTAGCCCCAACAGAGTACTGGGGAGAAGGGAGGAGAAGATTAAAGATTTACCTGTTTTTGTTTTAGGGGGGAAAAAATCTTCTATAAACTTTATTTAAAACAATGTTGAGGCTCCAACTCAAACTGAGAAAAAGTAAAGTCAAAGCCAAGACATGTCTTCTGTCTTCTCTCTTTGTGGTGTGAAATAAGCCTCTACATTTTACATCTCTTGTTTATCTGTTAATCCACCAAAATAACCAAGAAGTTGTTGGCTAACAAATTATGTTCTTTAGACTCATCCATATTTCCAAGATGAACATACGAATATTGGATTGAATTTTTTTCAACTAGGATGTTTAAAATGTCTGGGGGGGTAGGGGGGAGTAGTGCCTGTAGGGTATACAAAACAGTAAATGGTACAAAGAAATTAAACTAGGCGACCCTATATGCCCTTTCTCATAATATAAGACATTCTGTGAGACAGAATAGCACATTTAAAACATACAGAAAGAAATACTTTAACATGCTCCACAATTAAGCCATGGAACTCTCAGCCACAAGGTATCGAGGCAGAGCACTTTGGCAGGATTTGCAAACGGATTAGATTCGTTTGAATAGCCATGGTTAAATTGGTAGAACTTAGAAAAAAGGTGGGGGGGGGGATAGTAAACCCTCAGGCTTCTGGGTATAAGCTAACCACTTCATTGATGGGTTAAAGGAAGAAACTGCCTTCAATGACATATTATTCCTTAATTGTCCTGTGTGCAGGAGGTTCTTTGCACCTTCTTTTGATGCACCTGGTACTGCCTCTTCTCTGAAACGCCATAATTGATTTGATGGTTCACTGATTTGATCTGGCTTGGCAACTCCTGTTCATATAAAGGCCCCATGCATCACTGTGAAAACAGCAAAAGTCCTGTGGCACCTTAAAGACTAACAAATTTCTTTGGGCATAAGCTTCCTCAGATGCATCATTGTTGTTACATTATCCAAAGCCACATGTTTTGGACTGTTAACGTGCTAAAAATTGCCTTTAACATATTTTCCTTTGTATGACCATGCTTCAAACCCTACTGCTGCAAGTATAAATACACTGTATTTTTTTAAGAGGTTGGCATTGTTATTTGGGATGACCGAAGGCCTCTGTAACTTCAGTTTTTGCCTAAATTAAAAATAAAATGTCTTCATTGTTTAACACGTCAAACTGCTGATTTAGATCAAATGCAGGGTGCTTAATGGTTTTCAGTAAACTAAAAAGTGACTTGTACTCTGTTTGAAGGTGACAGAGTTGGTACTCGATAACTGTCGATCCAGCAATGGTGAAATTGAAGGCCTGAATGAGTCATTTAAAGAACTAGAGTTCCTCAGTATGGCCAATGTAGAACTGACATCACTGGCCAAACTTCCCGTCTTAAGTAAGCTCCGAAAGGTATGTACCTCTAATCTACAACGGTCAGTTCTGTTTTGCTGGTTTTACACACATCTTTATGCAAAATCATAACAGCTGCTTATGCACTTGCAGTATTTGCAATCACATTTGTGTCACACTGAAAATGTCTTACAAAAATGTGTTTGCAAGCCTGTGAAATGACAATCCAAACTTTTTTCAAGATTTAACAGTGATGTGGGTATTTTTAAATTATCTTCAACTTATTCTTGTCCAAAAATTCTTGGAACAATATTCAGCACTGGAAATGTGGGTCTGGTACTTCCTTCTGACATTAGTAGCGTTTTCATTGCTTTTAATCAAAGATCTATTAACAAAATACACCCATAATTGATTACTTGACCGTCACCCGTTCTGTTCTGTTTCCTCTGAAGTACCCGGTATTGGTCACTGTTGCAAAACAGAATATTGGGTTAGAGTAGTTGGGCCATTAGTGTGACCCAATATGGCCATTTTTACAGTTTTATAATATTTAAACAAGGTCATTCCATCATGTACATCACTAGTTTAAAAATGAGATCTCAAACTCAAATTTAATTGCTTCTATTTAGAAATTAACCTTAATTTCTGTAAACTTCAAAGTAATCTTTCAAACAGGTTGACGATTCAGGTACTGATTAACATGTGCCTACCACTGGTTAGTGTCTGAGATGCTTATAAGAGTACAGTATTACTTTTTACTTTTGTAATTAGATAAGATATTTATGCAGTTGAATGAAAAAAAGAGAGAGGAGCTGGGGATGATGTATTGGGTGAACACCTGGCTTCAGAGGATGAAACACTGTCTGTATCAAGGGTGTCCCTGTGCCCAAAAACCCGTTTGGGGCACAGCCCTGGGCACACCCTCGGCCAGAACTACACCCCTCACATTACCGTGCTTCCAGCCTATGCCTCTGGTGACCCTGGCTCCCCAGCCAGATCTGTCCTGATCCGGCTGCTGCAGACTGGCGGCCCCAGCCAGAACCAGCCCCTGCCACCTGCCCAGGTTCCTCGGCGGCTCAGGACTCAGGGTGCTGGCTTGGACGTTCGGGACTTGTGCTGCCTTTGTCCAGCACCACCAATGCACCTGGTCTGTATTGGAGCAACTGAAAAGTTTTGCCCTTGATTAATGGAACCAAGGTTTCACCCACTATGCCTAAATCTGTACAAGGATTTAATGTCAGATTTCACTTCCTGCTTAAAGTCTAAGGCTTCCATTCTGAAAACACTTAAGTTGATGTTAAACTAATTGTGCTAAGCATGTGAACAGTGCAGTTGTATTCAGTGAGAATACTCAGACTTAAAGTGAAGGACATACTTAAGTGTTTGCAGATGGGGATCCAAGTATAAAACTGTTTAATGAATTATTTGGACTAGGCATGTTCTAAGTGCTGAGAAAATAGTAATACACATTCAGTATAGGTTCTTTCATGTAAGTAGTGAGGCCTTTATGGGCTATATAGGAAGTCAAGTAGTTTTGTCGTGCATTTATTATTATAATAAAATACAGGTTCTTAACTTCAATAGCAATAAAATCAACCATCTAATTATCCAATTTTTGTGTATGCTAGTTGGAATTGAGTGACAACATCATTTCAGGAGGCTTGGAAGTCCTGGCAGAAAAATGTCCGAATCTCACATACCTAAATCTAAGTGGCAACAAAATCAAAGATCTTAGCACTGTGGAAGCCCTTGTAAGTATAAAAGAAGGTCTTTTTTAATAAAAATTGTAAGCCATTGCTAAATCTCCAAATTAAAAAAAAAAAAAAATAGAATAAAGTAATACCACAGTTTAAAAAAAAAAAGCATAGTAGTATTAGTTTTAAGTGGTTGACAGTGAATTCAGTTTGTTCGATGAATCAATACCATAAGTGGAGTTCAAACTAATGTTACAAAGGAGATGAATAAAATACAAAACAATAATAAACCTGGTGTTATCCCTATATGTAGATTTGACAAAATTGAAAGGCCTCCAGAGACCAAACTTTTTTTTAACGTTTTCCATACTTCGGGGGTTTTGCCAGTTCAAGTAACTCCTGCATATTTTGTCTTCCTAGATTTGTCAGTATCCCAGCCACTCCTGTATTGAAAAACTCCACTGTAATAAATTCATCATTCCAAGTACAGTCAAGAAAATACTTGAAAATTACTCTAGGAACCTATCCTATGTTAGCAGGGGTATGCACAAAATCAGAGGTTGTCAAACTGTTGTATGGTCCATGTAGAGCTGGCTAGCTATATATTGCTGAGCACATTCACTTTCAGTTGCTAAAATGCATTGAAGGAAGCTAAAAATACAATAATTATTTGATGAATAACTTTTCTATATAAGCAATTATAGTTGCCATGAAAATTTTAAGTGATTGTGAAGTATCCATGAGACTTGTCTTTTAAAACAGTTCTCTACTATGGAAAAATTTTGGGAATCACCTGTACTATAGTGTTTGTTTTTGTTTTGTTTTGTTTTTTTAACCTTATCTGTACACTCTTAGTCCTAGTCTACATTCGCCACGCTTTTTGGCAGCAGTCAACGGGAGATACCCAAAGTACATAAATATCTTCCAGATCTCCTGTTGCCTTACTAAATCCCTTTTGCCTACCTGTTCACCCTGCACTAAGGCGACCGGAAAAGCCATCCGGTCAACTTAGCGCTTCTCCACGTACAGGGCTGGAGTTACAGCATCGAGCTGTAGATTGATTGGGCACATCTTCACAGACTGTTCAGCTGAACCCGGAAAAGCAAACTGACGGTGGCAAATTTGCTGCTGTGTCCTTAGTGTGCACCTTGATTTACTGCAGACCAACTGGTGTTAGACTCTTGCATGACACATGGAATGTTCTGTAGTGCGCTTTGATATAACGACCCCAGTAACTGCAGGATCTAGATGCTTCTTGGGTATCCAAAAAAACCCAGAAAGGGGCTGAAGGGCGGAGCTTTCTGCCTTAAAGTTATAGGAGAAATAGCTTGATTAGCTCCTGGGGATTTGCTTGAGTGATTATGGTAATTTGTGAGAAACAGAGGGTAAGCTAAGTTGAAGTCTTGGCAGAACCCAGACAGGAACTCCACCTCACAAAACACTTCCCATTGCCTAGTTTCATTCTTCTGGTGGAACATAGGTGTTGTGAAAGGTCATGGATGTAGAGGGACAGGTGATACCTCAAAACCTTATGGGGGCTTCTTTAATTATCAGAACAGAAACTTTGTACTGAACTCCACGTATAAAGGAGAGTCAGTGCAAAGAGTGGAAGACCGAGGTGGTGAGTACAAAATATATTATGTAGCTGAGTACAGTCTATTACATTTAGGCTGTGACTTGCAAATTGATAAGTGACAGCACAATAGTTGTGGGTATTAACAGGAAGGGAAAAAATGAGGATTCTGAATTCTTGATTTTCAGCAAAATCTTAAAAACTTGAAGAGTCTCGACTTGTTCAACTGTGAGATTACAAACCTGGAGGATTACAGAGAAAGTGTTTTTGAGCTGCTTCACCAAATCACATACCTAGATGGATTTGATCAGGAAGATAACGAGGCACCTGACTCAGAAGAGGAGGAAGATGAGGGTAATTTTTCTAGATGTGCGGTGCTAAAGTAAAATGTACTTTAAGCTATCAATAGCTAAAGTTGGGACTAGAGTGACTTTAGAACTGTAGTAGCACAATTACCACAATACATTTTTTGCAGTGTAGATCTGTAGTATTCACCCAGTATTCAAATGATGTCTATGGTGAGATATACAGTAACAGGAACAACTGCATTCAGAATGTAGTCAAGAGACTTGCGCTTGAGTAAAGATATAATTATTCTAAAAGCAGTGAGTAAGCCAGCCAGTGGCAATCCATTTTGTTAATGAAAGCTTTTGTTTTACGGAGGGTTTTCTCACTTCATATTTGATCTATGTGGAAACCTAATCCTATTTCAGTCGCCATGCATGTATCACAAGTCGAAGTCAACAGAAAGAAGGTCTGTCAAAGCTAGTATTAGTCTCCTTGTGATCTTGCATCAGCTTACCTTATTTCTGAAATAGGAATAATTCATTAATGTTAGTTTGTAAATGCTTCTGAAACTAGAGGGAATGTTCTGCTGAAGTGCAGAATTACAATTTCTGCATTGATTTCATTGTAAGGCTTTCCCCAGGGTCCTGCCACTGCTCTTTCCTGCAGTCCCCAACACCCTCCCTAACCCTCAACCCCTGCCACCACTTTTCCTGCCATCCCCGACACCCGCTAAACCCCAGGCCACACTGCCCCTTTCCCTGCCATCCCCCACAGCTTCTCTAACCCTGGGCCATGCCTCCGCTTTTCCTACTGTTGCCCACCACCCCCAAGAGCCCCCTTACCTGGCTGCTGTAGGCGGTGGGGTCCCGCTCCTTACTCTAACCTCATCTGGGGCTGACTTCCCAACATGGCTGCTCCAGCCACATGCCGGGGCTGCAGCCCGGAGCATGCTCAGTGCCTGCTCTCGGCTGGAGACCTAAAACTCCTGGGCTGGAGCTGCTGTATGATCCATGTCTAAGCCAAGTGCCTGTTTTAATGCAGTTTACAGGCACACAACTCTCAGCTTATACACGAGTATATACAGTAGCAAGTAAACATAAGATTTGTTTCACATAATTTGTGCATGAGTGTCTGTGCTTCTATTGTGGTTTATTGTCCTATGACATAAATCTGAGTTGTATTCTTTAAGAAAATTACGTCAGCAAGAAGCTGTGTGTCAAATGCTCCATTTTGAAACTGTGTAAGCAACAGATAAGTAGACTTAACAGAACCTGACAATCTCTTAATGGGAAATTTAGAACATCTGAAAAATAGTTCAATACTAAACCTTTAGCCTAAATTCCCCCACCAGCCTCTGCAGTTCATCCTTATATTTACTTACCTTTAAAATGTCTTCCTTGTATAGAAAACTGTCAAAGTGGCCATGTGCGGCTGCAGATGTACACAGTAAAATGAGATCTCTTCTCTGATCTTTGTCATTTTAATGGAAATAGGAGATGAACTTAAGTCAAGAGTGTTGGCTTAAGCTGGCTGCCCTTTTAAATTTTAGGCCTTGATCTGCAAATGGCTCCATGTAGAAGAAACACGTTAATCCCCTTTTCCTCTGAGTTCACCGAGTCTCCCTACAGGCTTAAGGGTCTGCACGTGCACAGGATCAGGGACTTGGCCTATCACACTAGATAGCTAATTACTTGTTTAGCGATGTGTTTATATTTTTATAGTCTACATATATTTTAAATCTCTCTTCTTCAGGATGCTGTCTATTTTTTTAAAACTTCAGGAGAAGACCTCATAACTGATTACTTTTTGAATGTAAAATGAGTTTATGAACAATCCATCAATTATAAGCAAGGATATATGGAAGTGTTTCCTGTCTTTTAGAAGGAGATGAGGATGATGATGAAGATGAGGATGAAGCTGGTCCACCAGGAGAATATGAAGAGGATGAGGATGAAGATGATGGAGGTTCAGATTTGGGGGAGGGTGAAGAAGAAGAGGAAGTGGGCCTTTCATATTTGATGAAAGAGGAGATTCAGGTAAATTTTATATTTCTTCAGCTACTTAATCCAGGACATTTTAATTTCACAATTTCTGTTTCTGAAAGTGACAATTTTCATGAGGTAATATGGGTAAACATAGATGAGTTACATTTATTTGTAGAAGTTGATTCTTACAAATCTGGTATGTGAAGTTATAGTAAAAATATAAAAAATAGTCTAAAGTTCTTTCTCTAAAGTACTTAACTTAGTAAAAAAAAAACCCCCAAATTTCACGTAAGAATACAGCTCTTATTTTTCTAAACTTGTCTCATCACTTCTGCGTTTTCTGTAAGCTATACAAAAACATTTCCTCCCAGAATGCTGAAACTGTGCACAACAACAAACTAAACAGTCAGTCTTTTTTTCAGAGTAAACTAGATAAATAGTTTTAGACAAAGCAAAGAAAATACTCTCCTTCTCGAGTAGGAAATCTAGCATAGTTACTATACACAATATTACTTTATCAGATTAACATTTAAAATTACATAAGGGAAAAAAACATCAAGTTTTTTGTAGTTACTACTGCTTTAGGGGTCTTTTATCCCTTGGATCACTTGTGGATCCTCGCTGAACTTCTGATTTTTTTGTCAGTTGTACAGCACCTTAATTCAAGGACGTCAGAGACCTTTACATACATTCATTAACACAAATTTATTGAGAAAAGCAAATTAGTGTCTCCATTTTAGACATACAAAGTGAGATGACCTAATTATGGCTGCATGAATGCAGGGGCTGTTAGAAATAAAACACAGGAGTCTTGACTCTTAGTTCTTCTCTCTGACAACTAGACACTTACCTTATGTTTTTCTGTATGGAGGAATTGTATTTATTTTTGTTTCTTTATAACAGCAGTTCTCCCAGTCTTAAGACCTTCTCTAAATCTTTTAGAACCAAAAGTATTTGGGATACTACTTTGTATCTTTTTTGGTGTAGCTATAACAGATTCTTATTTTAATACTACTCTTTCAAACCATCCTGCATTTTATTTGACAGCTGTGTGTGTACCACCAGTAGTACATAAACCGCAATTTGAGAACCACTGCTCTTTAGCCATTTTATTGTGCTTTCTATGCTAAGTATAGTCTAACAGAATACACATAACCTTTTGACAGAGCACTAAGATGTTGAGGGAGGTGATGGCTGAAAGACCCTACATGAACTCAGAACTAAATTTGATTTGAGAAGTTGAGTAAGAACCTTTTGAGAGATTTGTCTGAGAATGGGCAAATAAGGGTTTGGAAGGAAAAAAGAAATTCTTCAGTGTTTGAGTAGCTTCTCTGTACAGCTGCTGTTGGGATACAAGGAATTACAGCATGAATAAAAAGGGCTTTAGAGGAGTTGGAAACCATGGTAGCACAACAGAGGTAGATAGTGAGGATGCTTTTTATTTGCTACTGATCAGGTGGCCTATACTGAGCATGCAGTTCAGGAAGTCCAAGTCTGTTAGATTTTTATCATATTTTGGAAAGTGCAAATGATGGCTCGAAGCAGCGAATTATACCATTTTTAAACCAAACCTTGAAATAAGAAGCCTAATTAAAAATGTCCCTTATAAATTCAGAAAGAACTTGTCTTAAACTCTTTTTCTGTTAATGACAAAAATTATAGATGAAACTTTAACTGTAATGCCTTCAAATTTTTTACCAGATGTTATAATAAAAGAATGTGTATAACATCTAATTTAGCAGTTGCTGTTTTAGCAAATAAGGCTCTAGTTTGTCATCAGTTCTGGCTGTACAGCAGAGATCTCGCAACATTGTTTAATCTTGTCTGGGCTTCTGCGGCCACAAATTGGTCCATTGTAAGCCATTTGCCAACTGCAAACCTGAAAGAGTTGACTTATTTCCCATTGTTTAGAAACAATTGACATTCACTGCATCTTTTCTTTATTGACATTAGTTGCAAAAAGTTAGAACTGTTCCTAGTTTGTCGACCCTTGCTGCCATAGTCTCCCCACATTTTCACAATCCTTTATTTCTGTGATCTTTTGATAACAGCTTATGTGTTGTACTGTCTTGCTCTTTCTTCCTATGTTATTTTGTAAGTTCCTGGTGGCATCACAAAGGACTGAAAAGCAACTGGGGAAAAACCCTGAGACTGCAAGCCAAATTCTAGTTTCTGTATCTGCCACCCAGTTACGTGCAACAGAGAGAAGAATTTGGTCTCCCTTCTTCCTACAACTGTCTTGTAATAAACTGAGAGAAAGTAAACACAGAATGTGATCACTAAGCAGAATAATTGCTTTCCCGTTTTTCTATGAGGTATAGGCTACTTAAGCTAATCCTAAATATACTGCAGTTTTTAAAAATCTAATTCAATATTGGATATTGTAAAGGATGAAGAAGATGATGATGATTATGTTGAAGAAAGAGGTGACGAGGAGGAAGAAGGTAAGTTTCACTAATTGTGAAAATAGAATGTTTCAGAACCTATCTGAATTACTTGATTTTTTTCAAGTTTTATAATTTAGGCGGTTGAGACTAAGTAGTCCATTGGGGAAAGAGGTGATCCTGATACAGGCTTAGGAAAGATTAAAAATGAGGCATTTAGCTGAGCAGTCTCGTGTTATTGCATATGCTGTCAAGTGGAGGAACTACAGAGATCAACTTCCTAAGGGTCGGGATGTTGCATAAACTTTGTAAACTCCATTTTGCAGGAATTTAAAAGACCTTCATTAGTCAGAAGTGTCTGAAATCTACATTCTTGAGACCTTCTCCATTCCCCCCCCCCCCCCCATGGCATCTTCATAAAATATTTTAAAGAGCTGTCATTTAAGGAAAAACAAAACCCAGTGTCCTATTTAGAGGCTTTTCCCATCTACTCCTTATTTTCAGTAACTTAAAATATTTAAATTAAGTCCCATAAATTACTGTCTTATGTAGATTCTGTAAAAATAAACAGAGGCTTGGCAATAGATGTCTGAGAGAAAAGAGTTCTGTTTGACTATATCTTGAGACCTAAGAACTTGAGAACACTAACAAGCAAAGTGATAAGCTGCCTGGTAATTAACAGATGATGAAAATCCATCCTACTTGGAGAATATATTGGTACTAAGTGCTTCACTAGTACTGAGGAATAGTGGTTTGTCATATTGGTAGAAGGAATGATCTTAAGATCTGTTTCTTGAGATTAAGATTCTCTTTGCATGATATGAGTGGGATATTTCTGTGTATTCATACATACAGTATGTTTGAAAAGACTCCAAGAAGAGAAACTGGATAAGCCTTATTCTTAATAGGAAGAGGTTGCAAACAAGCTGCCAGTCAAAAGGCAGACAGACAAAAATGGTGGCAAAAAGGAAATGTTATAAGATATCTTTGGGTTTCACCTTTCCCTACCTGTAGGGTGTCTGTTTAGATTTCAAGATCTTCAGAGCAGGAGCAGTCATTTTATGCTTATAAAATACTGAGCATGTTTTTGGATGCTGAATTAGTAATTCTGCTGCTGTTAGTAATAGGATTATATTGCTACTGCTAATTAAACATCTACTTGGATTGGGTGAGTTATTTATATGGGGCTGCTCATTTTCAGTAAGGACTGGCCAAATTTAGAGAGATTTACAGGGTGAGAAGTTTTTGAGATTTTAGCCCTTTGAAGTTCATTTTTATATTGAATGTATAGTAGCAGACAAACAGATTCCTGATTGCACTGGTAAACTTTTGTTCTACACACTTAATTTAACTGAATATCTCTTTGGAAATTTGTGGTGAAAATCATGAGTATTGAACTGACGGAGTGGGTTGGAGCCTGCAAAAGCTTATGCCCAAAGAAATCTGTTAAGTCTTTAAGGTGCCACAGCATTCTCATTGTTTTTGCTGTACACAGACTAACATGGCTACCCCTCTGGAACTACACAGTGTTATAGCCACGTCATTCCCAGGGTATTGGAGGAAGGTGGGTAGGGTAATAACTATTACTGGACCAACTTCTGGGAGTTGGCAAGAGAGAAAAGTTTTCCAGCTTAGGCAGAGCTCCTCTTGAAGTCAGGGAAACATGCTTGGTTGGTTTGTATAGTGTAAGTAGTTAATTCACATTTCAAGGGACTGTTCAAGGTAAAGTGGACTGTTTAATGCTTTGAATGGTCCTTTGAAATATGCATTAACTACTTATACTAAACAGTCTGTTCCACCTCGTGTTCAGCTATGTTGCTACCTTTCCCAGACTTACGGAAGAGCTCTGTGTATGCTTGAAAGCTTGTCTCTCTTGCCAGTGGAAGTTGGCACAATAAAAGACACTACGTCACCTATCTTGCCTCGTCAGTATTGAACTGATAATACTGTTTTCAGTCTGTCAAAAGTAACGTGTGTATTTTCCAAAATGATAAAGCAATCAACGAGGATGTTTAAATGGCCAGAAAACGATTGCCTCTTTTTAAATTGCAGTTCATGATTTGGCCACCAGAGTGCATAGTAGGCCAGTTGGATTAATTATTGTCACATTTCTGTATGAAAGTGTTGAAAATTAAGAAAGGTAGGTTAGTGAAACCAAACTCAGTTTAAACGTGTCCTATTTTCATTTTAAATTTCTATGTAATCTGGTTAGCTGAATGTGTAATTTATAGTGCAGACATGAAAGGATTCAGATGTACAACAAATTAAAGAATAACTTGCCCAGTGTGAAATATAGTATGTTCATTTTCAGTGTTCAGTTTAATAAGGTTAACTTCAATTACTAAGAGTAAATAAGAAGCTTTCAGTTTGTTCATCAACAAAACAAACAAGTATGGCAATACATGCATTCAAGAAATAAGAGAATTTTTAGTAGTCTACTAGTTTTATAGGTAAATGCCTATAAATTGTAAATTGATGTTTTAAATTTAGTGTAATCAAATATACACAAACTTCTTTTCCTCAGCAGAGGGTATCCAAGGGGAGAAGAGGAAACGAGACCCTGAAGATGAGGGCGAGGAAGAGGATGATTAAGTCACTATAGAAACAAATAGGACCAGACTCTTTAAGTTACAGAATACGCAATAGTGATCATGCAGATCTGTATGTCTCCATGTACCATAGATGTCCTTACAGAAGATAACATGTTAACTTTTTATAGGAAAAGTGTGGTTTTACTATTTTTTTCCCCCCTTTTTATCATTCCAAATAAGATGTAATAGCCTGGTAGTGAACATACGTAGAAAACAACTTTCAACCCTATAATCACTGAACCCATTGTCAGGTTTTCCCCTAGAATTTTATTTGGACTTCTTTTGTTATATACAAGCTTGCTGTGTTTGTCATTATTAGTCCACAGTTAAAGACAGACTTACATGGGTTTAGTAAGGCAAATTTTATTCAAGATTTTAAAGCTATATATAAACTGAAATCAAAGATGCTGTAATGTGATTAAAGTCAACACTCTATTTCAAATGAAAAGTTGGTTATATCCAGTTGAGCTGACCACAGGTCCTACTTGGAATCAACTTGATTATTTTAACTTAAAAAATAAAATAAAATTTAAAAAAAATCTCTAAATGATTTAGAGAAGGGGGCGGGGGGGGAAGCTGATGCCCTCTTCAGCTATTCTATTACTTATGAGGAAGGCCCAGACAGGTTTAAGGCTTATTTTTCCCTGTTAATATCAACTGTGTGTTTGGAAGACTTGCTGGATATGTTTGAGGATGTATATTGTTAGCGCTCCTGCTTTAATAGAAGTGATGGAGATAAGGCATTCCTTACAAAAAAAACAAAGGTTTTCCTTCTCCAAAATGTTGAGTCATGGAAGCTAAATAGGTGTTTCACACAAACTAAAACAGTCCAAAGTTTGAGTCCCTTGTCCTCTAAGGCCTTGTCTACACTAGCACTTATGCTGGCAAAACACTTGTCACCAAGGGATGTGAAAAAACACACCACCTGAGTGACATAAGTTTTACCAGCATAAGCTCTCCCGACGACATAATAAAACTATTTAAAGAAGTGATGGTAGCTATGTCGGCAGGAGAGTATCTGTGGCCAACACAGCATTGTGCACAGACACACTTATGCCTGCAAAATCTGTCGTTTGCAGGGATGGCTTTTTCCAAACCCCTGAGCAATCAGTGTTGCTGGTATAAGTGTTAGTGTAGACAAAGTTTTACTGGCTCATCTTTCATTCACTTGGCTGTTGTTATGTTGTCATTTCATTAGTTCCCCAACTATCATAGTCTTTGAGGTGAAACAGGACCTGAATTTCTAATCTAAAAATAAACGGGTAACTCCATCAAACACACTTAGTAAATTTTTTTTTTTTCTTTTAAAGCCTTTAAGGCCTTTATAAACCATAGGAAAGCAAAAAATGAGTGTAAACTCAATTCTCCCTTCTTTGCGGGTCACTTTTTTTAAATTTTTGTATCTGGTTGCAGCTTAGTTTTCTATCTTAGAAAGCTGCAGGAACGTGTTCTGCTTCATATAGTTGGTTGCAAGTGCAGATGTGCAGGCCAGTTTTTTCTCTGGCAGGCTGTTACTTGTGACCAACAGAGGTTAATAAATTCTGCCCTGATGGACTCTCACTTTCCATTTGAGCCAATGCAAAATAGAAATTCAGACACACAGCACTCCTCTTTCACAATCCATAATTTGGATTTCAAACAAGGCATCTCAATGCAACACTAACTTACATTGTTTCAAATAGTTACTCAACCAAATATCTCTCACAGCTTTATTCAAGAGACTCTATTTTTTTATTATATATCTTTCTTGGCTGACAGTAACTGCATTTTAAACTGGGGGAAGATATCAGGCATATTTCCTGGACCTGTATAGTGGAGTCGCCTATATAACCTGTAAATATTTAATAAGGCATTTCACACACTGGCAGACATTAAGGCTGAATCTACACTATGAGTTAAGGATGTGATTATTATATAAATAGCTTGCACTAGTTGTCACTGAGTTAGCATGAGTTTTAAATAGTATTTAGCTGCAGTAGCATTGGCAGCAGCACTACGGTGCAGCTGTGCAGCGTGTATACCTATAGGGTTCAGTTGGGTTTATGCTCAGTGCTGCTGAACCATACCGTTGTTGCCCATGCTACCGTGGCTAAACTACGGAGAGTCACTCTTAGCTTATAAAGACACAGCCTAAATGTGGGCATATGATTCTTGAATCAAGTTAAGACAAACCGTATGGCCAAGGAGGTCCACAAACCCAATTTCTTTGTCCTCCCTTCTCCCTGAATAGAGCCTTAAATCATAGTTCATGTGGTTGTAAAACATAGCCAACTTTTAAAGGCATTTGAATGGAAATATGAGGCAGTTGGCAAAAGATCTAGAAATAAATTGGTTAAAAATTTAAATGGATATATGTAAAGACACTAGAAAAATACTTAATGAAACAGTATTTGCAACCACAATCTATGTTCCCATGTTTATTATATGAATATGAAATTAATTAGAAATCTTAGTTTAAGTGCACATCCCTTTTGTCATGGAGGCTCTGTGTTCAAAGCAGTTGCTTTGTATTCATCTTTACTATCTCAAAGTTTTTCTCCTGTATGTTTGTCTTTTTTGAGTCTCAGCAAATGATAAAACCTTCCTAGTTACAAATATATACTTAAAAATATCTCTCAATGTGAAGGTTCTACTTGATTGTCCTTATACTGAGATGTATAGAAATTGTACTTCAAAACAGTTAAACTGAAATTAAATTATTTTAAGAGATTTTTGATGGAAATTACTAATATTACCAACAGTCTTGTTTCAATCAACAAGTCTGCCTTAAAGCATCTAATGCTAGAAAGGTAAAAGTAGTTAATTATCATTGGAGTGGCTAGCAGAGCCTTCCATAAAACATGCAGGCTTATATTTTTAAAAACCCGTTCACAAGATAATGCATCAGCTGCTGCTTACAGAAATCTGAGCCTCACATACAACTCTGACTTTCTAAGCAACTTTGTCCTTCTTCCACAGTGTTACCTTTTAAATATAGTTCTGTATTTGCCAGACAGCTTGACATGTAACCAAGATATAGTACAGCTTTTTTTGGGTAAGGTAACACATAGAGCCTCCAGATAACTTATGAAATTTTTTGCTTGGTGGGTGGTCTTTTTCATGCAAATACGTAAGGGTGGGTTTTATATTTTGTAGAGGTTTATGTCCTATTTTATGCTCTTTGTATGGCAGTATGTATATAGTGTGTTCAGTTCCTTATCAGACCCTTTCCTTAAAAACTTTGAAGTAACTGATTTTGTGCAACTGTGTTTTGAATAAAGCCATGACAGTGTTAAATAAAACAAAAACAAAAAAAAACCTCTGCAGCACTCTTCTGATAGTTTTTTTTTTGTAACAATGTGTTTCTTCCCCATGTGCTGTAAATTTTAAATTAAAGTTTTTCGAACTGAATTATTTCAAATAAATTCAAAATGTATTGTTGTATTTGGATTAATGTTCTAGCATATAGCTTCCACTCTGTACTTACAGTTTTGGTTTGTCTTAATGTGGAATAAGCCACATCTGCTATTTCCCAGTACTGTTCTCAGTTACTGGATACTGTATTTTTTTGTATCACCAGCTACTGTCCTTGTAAAGTTCTTTTAACTGTAATAGCTCTTCCCTCGAGTTCTAAAACATATTAATGTTTTGTTCGTATGCAATTTGGCTTGCTATGGGAGGGAGAAAACAATTCAGCCTTGTATAATATAGTAGTTCCTAACTATTACATACTGCTTTTCACAACAGTATTTTGAATGCTGAATTTTGGGGAATCCAGTGACTAAAATCGTGAAATGATTCCAAGATAGTAGATTGACATGCTGATTTCAAAATTGAGGTTTAGTGAACTTGTTAACAGGTTCTGATATTTATCTGCAGTTCAGTAGCTTGTACAGAGCTGGGTCCTATTTGCCACATACCATACTGTCGTTGTCCCAAAAACCTTGCACTCTGAATAACCTGCCACCCAGATTTGTATTATCTTCTGGGGGAAAAAAGACTTAAGTAAATAACTTTCTGCAGAATTAGATTTTCCTGAGCTTAGCCCTCTAATTTACCAAGAATTTTAGTTCGTGAATTTTGTAGCTGCAAGTTCCCTGCACTCAATGAGAGAATTTTGACACCTCTATATAAACATAAAATGACTTAAAGGAATTGAAATACTTTCCTAGATAAACACATTTAATGCAGAAATTAATGTGCAAGTGTTACATGGCCTACTTTCTCTGTGAACTGGTGCAATTCAACTACAGTAAATAGACAAATCCTGTGATGTAAAACAGCAGGATGACAATCAAAAGCTTTGACCTTGCTTTTTTTAAAAAGTGGTTAGGTAGATGCATCTTGGAACCAAACTACACTTCTATTCTGAAACAGTTGCATTTAGGCAGTTTTCAGGTAAATCTTTGGAAAGCTATTATCTCTACTCTGCAAAGAGCTAGACAACCCTTTGCGATTAGTCCAGTATCCTTAGCAAAACAAACAAGGAATCCTGTGGCACTTTTAAAGAATAGCAAATTTATTTTTTACATGAGTGCAGGAGAAAATCTCACTTTGTCAGATGCTGTGAAGATGGGGAACTTAGAGAATGGAAGGAAAATAAGTGCAGGGAAGTGTAAGTCATAGGATTAGGTCAGACTTGCAGCAAATCACTGTAGCTGATTAGTGGTAGTTTAGTTTCAAACATTGGGCAACAGCATATAGGGGAAAATGAGGTCAAATCACCTGCTATAATAAAAGAATCTATAGTCCTTATTTAGCCCTGAAATAGTGGTCAAATTTCCATATATATATATATATTCCAATTCTGCAGTCTCTCTTAGAAGCTTTGATTTATTATTCATTTGTTTGAGCACAGCTGTTAGGAGATCATCTGTGGAGTAATCAGGAGAATGAGACACCACCTACTGGTTTTTGAATGTTGAGAGTCCTGATGTCAGATTTGTCCATTTATTCTTTTGCACAGAGACTGTCCTGTTTGTGTAATCTATCTGCTGGGGGTGCATTTCTGGCACACATTAGAAATCAGTGGTCCCAATGTTTCCCCTTTTGTGGACGACTACATCATCATCAAACTTTTGCAGACTACCACATATGCAAGCCATTTTTAACACAGCCTACCTCTGATGGGAGTCAAACTTGTATATCAAGTTGTATTAGAACAGTTACTTCTAATAATTTATGCTGACAGAAAAACATATTGCACTTGTCACAGTACCTTTACCTGCAGTAATTATCTCCCCACCTCACAGGCCACCTGCAGTACTCTTGTGGACCATGGACCACAGGTTGGGAACCACTGTTATAAATCACATTGGTGGATGAGCAGTTGAATGAGTCCTTGACAGAGTAGCTGGCTTGAGTAGGTCTTGTAGTTGCTGATGAGTATCTGCTTAAGACGGGGGGGGGGGCTGTCTCTCAAGGCTTGAGAGAATGAGGGGATCCTGCTGTGGAAGTGAAGAAGCATTTGACTTAGCCAGGCAGGTACCCAAAGTCAACTACTACAGGAGAAGCAAAGAAAGAAACCAGAATGCCACTGTTCATCACCTATAACCCCAAGTCAGACCTCTACAGCATATCACCAAAGCCCTAAAGCCAATCTACAAGACAGTTCCTCACTCTCAAGCCCTGGGAGACAGACCTCCTTGCTTACAGACAGTCCCCCAAGCTTAAGCAGATGCTTACCACCAACTGCAGACCCAAACAACAGAACCATTGAAGTAGCCAAAAAAAAGCAATTCTTATGGCATTTAAAGACTAACAGATTTATTTATCGCATGAGCTTTCGTGGCAGAACATCCCACTTTGTCATAAAAGCTCATGCGATAAAATAAATCTGTTAGTCTTTAAATGCCACAAGACTCCTTGCTTTTTTTGCTTTACTAGACTAGCACAGCTGCACCTTTGGAACTATTAAAGTAGGCACATATTCCTGCAAGAAACTATGCTGCCAACTTTGCCTGCATATCTGGACAAAAGGCATCATCACAGGACCTATCAAACCAGCTGCTCCATCAAGGGCCTATTCATCTGCTCATCCAACAATGTGATTTATCCCATCATATGCCTGAACTCTCTCCTCCCCTCTCTACCCCCCGCCTCCACTGGACAAACTGGACTGTCTCTGTGTATAAGAACAAATGGACACAAATCTAACACCAAGAATTACAACATTCAAAAACCAGTAAGTGACCACGTCAGTCTTCCTGATCACTCTGTTGATGTTCATGTGATAAATAAATGTTAGTCTTTAAAAGTGCCCCAGGCCTTGTTTTGTTGAATAAAACACATGGCTTCTCCTCTGGAACTTAGCCTTGGCAAAAATCCCCTGGATGTCCTTGAATAAATTAATTAACCTACCTGGTTTCTGTCTTAAATGATAGGTTTTCTCTATTGGTGAATTTTCACAGCACTTTGAGTGCTTTGGAATGAAAGGTATTCAAAAGTACCTTCCCCAGCTCCTATGTGCCTATTTGCCCAGTAGTTGTTTTGGTTTTTTTTAGTGGTAGGGAGAGGGTGCTGTCAGGACACCTTTGATAAGTTCCAGTGGAATAGCCATGTTAGTCTATTTCAACAAATCAAACAAGGAGTTCTGTGGTACTTTTAAAGACTAATACAGTGGTTCCCAATGTTTTTGAAGCTGGGAACCCCTTTTTTATCTTAAAAAAAAAAAAATCACTCTGCAGCCTTCCCAGCTGCATTTTTATCCTAGAGGCTGCACCGCTGTGGGGCACAATGTAGCCCCCGCTGGCAGAATGTGGCCCAGTATTCTCCCCAGGATGTGAAATTAAGGGGGGGGGTGTAAGGGGAGGTTTTAGGGGAGAGTGCTCACTAATTTGGTATAACACTGTTACTAGCAGACAACTGGTGGGGGTATTGAGAAATTCAGGGGGATTTAGGGGGTGTTAGGGAAATCCCTGATGTGGACCCTGCTGCTTCAGGGGAAACTCTGCCAGCGGGATCCAGCCCCTGCCACTCCAGGAGAGTCTCCCTATCCCTGCCCCTTCCCCTGAATTTTCCCCATCTGCTGGCCCATTCCCTGACCCCCTCTCTGGTTCCCCCCACCCCTCCCCAGATCCCCTTACCCCCCTCACCTCTACTAGGCTGGAGCTCATGCACCTCGCCCCCCACAGCTACTCTCCTGAGCATGGGTCTAAGCCTGGGTCTCCATAGGAGCCCAAGACCCCAGCAGCATCTGGCTCCAGCTTCCAGCCTGTCCGCAGACCCCCTGGAGCCACTCTGCGGACTCCCCCAGGGGTCAGCAGACCACAGGTTGGGAACCACTGGACTAACACATTTTTTAGTCTTTAAAAGTGCCACAGAACTTAATGCAAAGGGGATATGTTGGAGTGAACTGGTACACTTTCTTGCCTTCAAGTCTGCACAAAAGTAAATCACAGTACATCAGTACATAGTAGGGAAACCTTAAATTGTACTACACAATACAATCCACTTAAATAAAAAAAAGGTGAAGCGGTGAGGCATTCATATTAAGGAGGCTAGGTGTGTTCTAAAAATGTGTCATGTTTTATCAATTAATCTCTTGTCATGACCTGTACTTGAGGTGCCTAAGAAAATCTAGTAAGCCTTTCAAAAAGCTATCGAACAGCTTTTGTCTTCCCTGCTAGTCAGGTGATAGCTGCTGCCTGGGCACCTTTATGGGAAGTGGGACAATTCCTGGGATAGGGCAGCCACGTCAGTATCAAGGACACAAAATCTGGTACTTTCTAATGAAGACCAGCCTTTAGTAAAGTTTGTATCAGGGGTCTCAAACTCAAATCACCATGAGGGCCGCACGAGGACTAGTACGTTAGCCTGAGGGCTGCACCACTGAACATTTTTCATACAATATTGCAAATATCGGTAATAATAGCGTCATCACGGGCCACAGGAAATAGCTTTAAGAGCCGTGTGTTTGAGACCCCTGGTTTATATACTGTTCTTGGGTCATCCATTTTGTTCCCAGGTCAGATCATAACAAGACACTAGCCCCAGGCCGAATTTTGGCGTTTGTAGGCTCTAGGCACTTTCACTCCAAAATGTGCAAAAAGAGCGGTAAACGCCAATTGAATTACCTCAATTGACATGATGCACTTTAACCTATTCTGATGCTAAACCACGTGATTTTCCTTATTTTTCCTGCTTTTTAAATTTTTCCCCTCCTTCTTGGCCCTAAAAATTTCACAGGCCCTAGGCACTCTGCCTACAGTGCCTAACGGGAAATCTGGCACTGCACTAGCCGAAAGAGACAGATAAGGAGCCTGGTGACACTCCTCATGATTAACCGATTTGTTGCATGGGAGAAAAACACGCTGACAAAGCAGGATTTTCTCCCACTAAAGCTCATGCGATAAAATTGCTGAGTCTCCAAAAGTGCTACAGGACTCCTGGTTTGTTTTACCGAACTAGACTAACCAGTATTCTCCCCAGGACTTGAAATTAGGGGGGGAAGGGGGATGTAGAGGGAGGTTTACTGCGGGAGTCTCAAAACACATGGCCTGGGGGCCAGCCGTTAAGCTATTTTCTGTGGCCCTCAACAACACTACTGTTACTGATATTTGCAATATCGTTGTATGAAAAGGTTTCAGTGGTGTGGCTCTCAGGCTAATGTACCAGTCCTCATGCGGACCTCTACTAGTCCTCATGCAGCTAGGGTTACCAGATACCAAAGCCTGGAAAGGAGGACAGGAAAGTACATAAAGGAGGATCTTGAAGAACACCTGGAGAACATGTTGTATTAATGCAATATTCTTCCCCCCCAAAATAAGGTATTCTGTGGCATCCCAGCATACTTTAACCCTCATAAGTAAAAGGCTAGACATAATCATGTATTTTAAAATGCCTGCCAGACAGGTTAAATGAGGACATGTCTTCCTTTTGCCTGACAGCTGGTAACCCTACATGCAGCCCTCCTGATTTGAGTTTTTAGACTCCTGGTTTAGGGGGTGTAAGGAGTGCTCACTAATTTGGCGTAACACTCTTACTAGCTGACAACTGGGGAAACGTTGGGAAATTGGAGAGGGGCTTAAGGGAAATCCCTCACACTATGGGTTCTTTTCCAATTACAACAGGTAATTTGCCTTCAGCCTTCCCATGGTTTGAACCTAACAACTGCTCTGATTTGCCGTTACTGTATGACCCGACCCTATGTTTTACACCCCCTTGCATTTAGTTTCATTCCATTCTGTAAGTTCGCCCATCTTTGAAGCATCTGAGGAAGTGGGATTTTCTCCCACAAATGCTCACGTGAAAAATAAATCTGTTAGTCTTACAGTGCCACACTTGCTTTTTCAACCCTTTGGAACTAGCCAGGAGAGGCTCAGATTTTCAACACCTGAGCAAGGGTCTCAGGCATATTTTCCCTCATGCTTTCTCTTGTGACCACCTCTCCAGGGCCTGTCCCTTCCTCTCAGGCCTGCTGCCTTGTTTGACTGTCCCTAGGCCCCCTATTTCGCGCCCTTTCCCCTCCCCCCCCCGCTCTGCCTGTGGCAAGGCCCCGCCCCTGCTCCCCCCGCAGGGCCAACGCGCGCCCAAACAGCCGCAGTCCCGCCCTGCTGCCACGCGCGCCGCTGATTGGCCGGCGAAGGCGGGAAAGCCGTTCGCCACGGGTTTTCCCCAGGGCAACGGCAGGGGCCGGGTGGCCGCCCCGCCGTCGCTGACTGGCTGGAATTTGCCGCAGTTCCCCCGGCAGCCCCCCCGCTCGCCGCGTGCGCGGCCGGCGCGGCGCGCGGGGCTTAAGCTGGGGAGTGGCGCGAACGAAAGTTGGCGCCAACGGTCGCGCCTGCGCCCCGCCCCCCTGTTGCCCACCATATGGCTCAGGGCTTGCTTGCTTTTGGGAGAGGGGGAGGAAATTCTCGCCCAGTGCCATAAATCCCACTTCTGAAACTTCATTTGCTGTGTGAAACAGAGAAAAACAAATCCATTCCTGTCAGTTTGCTAATTTTTTTAATTCCCCCGCCCCAAGGAGAAGCACCCCCTCAAATTCCTGAACTTTCTGCTCAAATTTTGACTGAAGGATGTGGGGTTTGGAGTAATCTGGAGCTAAAAACTTGGTTTAAATAATCATTTCCCTCACAGATGTAAAAATTAATTCTAATTTGTCAGTTGCAAGTTGCAACAACTAAAAAAATAAGGGCATTTCTGTTTGCAAGATATCTGAATCCCCTTCCTTCTCCCTGGACCCAGTTTTTTTTCCCCGTCTTACTGAGAGCATTGGAGGCTATTGTGTGCCCACACACTCTAATCCCCTTTTATTGTGCTCAATAAGTACTGGTAAAATGTCATAACCTCCACAGGCACACTTCGCTATTATGGCTTCAATCTTGCCTGGATCAGGCACCCTGTTCTGGTGTCTCTTACTTGCTAGCTGTTTTAATCTCAGCCCAGGTAAATATTTCACTCCAGGGGGTTCATTTTAATCTGCATATAAAAAACTGCTGAACCCCAGTCCCACACACTTAAAGGTCATGAGATTGTCTGGAAAATCATGATTATTTTTAGAAGAAAATAAAAATCTGGACTTTTTTTTTTTTTAATCTCTTCTGATGTAGCTTTTGTTGCATTTTCAGCCTTCTCTCTGCAGCAAGTGCTAGAAACATACTTTTTAAATACAGAAGCTGTGATTCTCATGGAATCACAGGAATTCAGGAGCTGGGACTTTGAAAAGCACCAAATCTCATGAGATTTGTGATAGAATTGTGAGACCTGGCAAAACTAGTCACATTGTCCCTACAAGCAAGAAAGATGGGTAGAATGTTTTTGCTTGGCAGCAACCAGTTTGGAAAGGAGATGGTTAAAAGAAAATGTGCTGTATTCCCACTATTAATAAACCCGAGTGTTAAAACAAGCGTCAGGCCACAAAATAATAATGAAATGGGTTTACAAATAGGTTAAAACCAGGGGTGGCCAAGCTTATGGAACTCAAGAGCCACACGAGTTGATTATTAAACCTTCGGGAGCCGCACTGAAGCATATAGCCATATTTGACCTACTCCAAAATTACTAAGTTTAAAATTCATTGTACACTTTAATTTTATTGTAAAAGGAGCAAATATTGATCCTGCTAATGTCAGATTCTAATAATTAAGGGTACCATGAAAACTAGGCCTACCTATACAGTAGAAAGTTACCTTCTTCCCACCCTTTCCAACTGTGCTACAATGCTCCCTCCTCCCCGACCCACTCCCTAACGTGCAGGCTCTGAAACTGGCTCCCCTGGGCCGACCCCCACCCCTAAGGCACCCTTACCTGGCCGTTCCAGTGGCTAAGCACAGGCTGGGCCTCCCCCCGAGGATACTATGAACATGCTCAGGGCAGGAGATTTAAAACTCCTAGGCTGGGTCTGCTTTCCTCTGGACTTCTTCCAGGAGCTGTATTTTTTCATTCAAGAGCCACACGCAGCTCCTGAGCCATAGTTTGGCCACACCTGGTTAAAACAAAAACCGTTTTGGTTCCTTTTATTTCACTTCTGGTTTCTGAACATTTGGGATGCACTTGGATCAGATTTTCAATTTTTTTTCCTCTAGCTGCCAAGGCTATAAACTTTAAATGAAGGCTGAGATTCTTCCCTAATCATGTTCCAAAGGGGCAGCCGTGTTAGTCTAGGAAAGCAAAAAAAGCAAGGAGTCTTGTGGCACTTAAAGACAGTGCCACAAGACTCCTTTCTTTTTTTCCCCAAATCACGTCTCCAGGAAACAAGCCTTTAAAAATATTATCAAACTCAACAACGCTGTACGTCCACCTGTGAAATGGGGACCCTTGAGGCTGGATCAAAACAGGGTCATAAGTGATTAGAAGATCAGAGAGCAATCCGATACTGTTATTGGTGCCTAATGTGACTCCTTTTAATGACAGACTCTCATTGATTTAAATAAGAGTTTAATTAGGCCCTTGGAGATAAGTAGCTCCACAAAGGATTTGCCTTCCATTTGGTCCTGCCTGCTGTTGAAGGTTCTTAGGGTTGCTACCCTGACTTCTGGAGGACCTGAGGGATAAGGGAATTAAATGATGATTTGCCTCTTGTATTAATCTCAGGATAGAGCGGTAGTTTTCAAACTACCGGTCAGGACACAGTACCGGGTCGCAGACCCACAGGTCCTGGGTCATGGCGCCCCCTGCTGCCAGTGCCAAAAGACTGGTATGCATTGATGAAAGACGTGATTGATGGGTTGTGGGCATAAATGATTTTTTTCAACTAAGCCTAGAGGAAGAAAGATTGCAAACCACTGGGATAGAGGGTTTCTGTCTACTCCAGGACTGCTGCCAGTCAGGGAGATGGGGAATAAATGCGTTCTGAAGCAGAAAGAAGAGGGGAAGAAATTGGGCAAGTCTGTAATCCTGGCATGGCCCCTGGCAATAGGTTTAAATTAAGTTTCTGCATCAAGAGCAAAACATCTGTCAAATTACGTGTCACATGATTGCAATTTATCATATGGCTAACAGCAGATTCAATGTTCCATTTTTATTAAAATTCAAAAAACAGGTACGTTCATGAGAATACGAATGGCTAGTAGGTCAGACTAAAATGGTGAGAAGGTAGGCAGTTAAGAGATGTTTTGCCGTTCACATGGATCCAATACTTATTCACAAGAATGGATCAATCTGGCACAGCAGAGAGAGATGACAACCGTCTATGTTGTAGGTATAGGTTCACAGTCTGCATTTGTTGTTCAGTGGGCAGTCACCTAAAAAACGGTGATGTTATTGTGTTTTAGCTTTAATTTTGTAGGACTGATGACTTTGCCTAGACAAAGACAAACATTTAACCATAGTATATGTTAAGCTTTAGTTCTGGACTTTTCATCTTGACTGTCTCCCTTTTAAAAAAATAACAGATGAGGAAACCCTATCCTCATGCCTCTTAACTCACCTGCCAAAAATGAGGGAAGATCCAAAAATAAACTTAATAGATACCAGGCCAAACCAAAAGAAAACCACGTATTATATAAAAGCTGGCAGCTTCTGGCACTGGGGAAAGGGATCCTATCCCAGAAAATGAAATGGATTCAGATTACATATTTACCATATTTTTGTGCTGGACAGAAGAGGTACTTTTGCCATCTTTATTTGGTGCTTTAAAACAATATACATGATGTGTTCTAGCATTTGTTAATGCTGCTTTCAACAGTTAAAATAAATCCAGATTAAAATTTACACATATGCATTTTTGCAAGGTGGGTTGCAAAATGAAAGTTACTTGAATTCTACTCTGAAGCCCTGTCTGACAGCTTACATGCAGAATAGGAGGATGAGTAGGAGAGAGCCTGTCTCCTGCCATTTAGAGATTAGGATTCTAATTTTTCTGCAGCACACAGATCATACGAGAGTGGAATGTGGGTGGGACAGATATGATAGAATAAGAGGCAAAGAACATTTTGAATGGGACGGGAGTAAAAATATTTAGAAACTGAATGGAAAAGTGGGGGGAATGGGAAGTTAGTGCATTTGAACACAGTAGGATAAAAAGGAATAGGATGGGAAGCAAAATCAAGAGAGTGGTAGAAATGGAACATATCTAGTGGATAAAGGGGAGACAATTGAATGAAATGCAGTGAAAGGTGAGAATTTAACACTGAAAGCAAGAGCTGAGCTGGGAAAGAAGGAAAACAGGAAGGTGAGCAGAATGGTAGACATGAATGCATAGTAAAAGGGAGAGCAAACAAGGAGTCCTGTAGCACTTACAGACTAACATTTATTGTATGAGTTTTTCTGGGAGAAAAATCCCACTTGGTCAGATGCTTAGAAGATGGGGGAGCTTTCTGTAAGCATCTGACCAAGTGGGATTTTCTCCCATGAAAGCTCATGCAATAAATAAATTTGTTAGTCTTTAAGTGCCACAGGACTCCTTGTTTGTTTTGCTGAACTAGACTAACACGGCTGTTCCTTTGGAATTTAGTAAAAGGGAGTAAGTAGCCAAAAAAAAAAGCATAAGAAAGTGACGGTACTGCCAGGATAGAAAGAAATGAAGATGGTAACAAATACAGGGAGGATCACAGGGGACAGGTAATTCAAGAGAGAGTAGGAAGGAATAAATAAGACTGTACTGAGCACTGGGTGAAAAATAATTTGTTTGAATACAGAGTAACTTGTGAATTTTTTAAGAGCAGTTCTGATCTGAGTTTTCCAAGTGCATCTTCCATTGCATGCATTCTCTTCTGTCCTCCCAGAGTGTTTGCTACATTCTTATTTTCGCATGAGCTTTCGTGGGAGAAGATCCCACTTCATCAGACGCTTTGGAGAAGCAGGAACTTACAGAAGTTAAAATTAAAGGAGGATACCGCGGTTTTGAAAATTAATTTTATAACATTAAGTATACAATTCAATATAAGAGAAATGGCAGCTGGATTCAGAATCTACAATTGTTGAGTGTTTGTATATTCTAAGTAACAAAAGATGGAAAATGTTAAAGCATCAAAAAAAAAGTATCTGGAAAGAGTGTTAAGTAAGATTTCTTACAAATGTCATTCTAAACTTCGGAACTTTTCTTTTTCTCTCAGGTCTCAAGATTCCCTACCAGGTAAAACATTTTTTATTATTAGGAAGGATATACTAAAACATAGTTGTATTCAGAGAAGTGACTGTTAAAAACTGGTACCTTCTCACTATAAACTTCTGCTTCCAGTGGCACTCTCAATTTCTATCTTTTTATTTAATACACACAAACAGTTTTTAAATAATGTTAGCACTGCAGAACAATACAGTTTTAGTTGAAAAAGTTGTATGCATTGTCAACAGAACCATTAGTTGAATTCCAAGTTTAGGATCTTTTGTACTAGCGATGATATAAGGAAGCCGTAATGATACAGTTGGAATTTCAGGTCACAGTACTGTTAGCGAAAAAATCATTTTGACATAGGCACTAAGCGTGCTGTGTCTGGACATACTTGAGGGAGGGTTTCTTATGGGATGCCACAATGTGATTTTTAGAGTCTTTTTTTTTAACAACAGAAGTATATTTAAGGTATATCCTCCCTATGTAATGAAAATGATAAAAAGAACTGACTAAATTTCATGCTGTAGATGAACTCTGTTTTGTTGAAAGTGTCTTTTTATTGTAATTTTCAATTTAAAAAAATAATTTAAAAAACCAAAGTTTGCTCCTGGATAGAGACACAGTGCTTTCAACTGTTAAGTTTTACTTCAAACATCTATAAACTATGTTGTATATAATTACTTAGCAGAGCTGATTGAGGGGTTGGCAACCTTTGCCAACGCCCATGGCGGCCCCTCCCTCTCCAACCCTCAGCAGGTGACAGCAAACCCCTTGCGCAAAAAAAAAAAGCGCATCTCCTGCCTGAGAATTTGGTGGTGGCAGAGGTGGGGTCTCCAGGCATGCCTCTGAGAGAAGCTCTCCCAAGTGGCTTCTTTGGCAGCAGCTGGGGGGATGTCCCCAGATATGCCACCCAGAGAAGTTGCCTGGAGCAGCTACTCTCAGCTACCTGAGAGAGGGTCCCCAGGTACTTTTCTCAGTGGTGGCTAGGGAGGGGATGCCACCAAAAAAAGCCTCCCAAAGCGGCTTTCAGCAGCAGAAATGGCAATTTTGGCAGCACTGCAGAGGGCACCAAATACTACTCCGAATAGGCTTGCATGCCACTCCTGGCATGCATGCTGGGCATTGCTGACCCCTAGTGATTTGGAACGAAACTCAAAGGTTTAGGCAAGCTTCTGTGTGGCCTGAGTTCTGTGGTGTACGTTGTGAGCAAAAATGATGGAAAGCTTTCCTCATTTTTCAAATTCTACTGTAACTGACGGAGTTTCAGATCATGATAGATTAATTTAACCTAGCATTTAAATAGTATGCTGAAGTACTTTAAACTTTTATCATAACACTTCAATTAAGTTAATGGATAAGTTCAAACACATTTAATAATAATGACAATATATTTATATTATGATTCTTATGTATTATAAATGTAAAAATACTTATAAAATTCACAATATCACATGTAAGTCAGTGACAGCATCTTTCATCAGAAAGAACCCAAGAGACTTTAAAAATGGGGACTTGCATACAAATGGTATTCAGGAATTACTTCATCTTCGGTTGAAATTCAGCCAGTGTTTAACAACATACTACAATAATACTTAAGCTTAGTGAAAGAAGTGAAAAATATCTTTCACAAATGAAACTGCAAAAGAGAGTTGTAGATAGGCAGACTAAGAGAATCCATGTTCGGATTTCTTCAGGACTTCAGGGACAACATGCTTTCATGGATTCAAAGGGATAGCCATGTTAGTTTGTTTCAGCACAAAGGCCTGACAAAGTGGAATTTTCTCCCTTGTAAGCTTATGTGATAAATAAATTTGTTAGTCTTTAAAAGTGCCGCAAGACTCCATGTTTGTTATTCTTTAGCACAGGGCATGGCAACCTTTGCCGGCCCCTTTGCCAGCACCGCCCACTGCACCCTCAGCAGATACCAAGGGTGGGGCCAAAAGGGGGCAGAACGAGGCCTCTGGTTCCCATCTGGGGCCAGCTCCCTCTGGTGGGCAGCCTCCAGTTCCTGGCCGGGGCTGGGGCTGGTTGCTATGCCTGCTGGTAGGCAGCACCCAATTCTCAGCCGGGGCCAGCTCCCACCAGCAGCAGTGGCTCTGGGCAGGCTGACCCACACTGCTCCCCTCCAGCAGCCCTGCCGAGGAGGAGACAGAGCCAGCAGGGGCCTGGAGCCCCACACTGCTGCTGCTTTTTCCCTGCTGGCTGAGCTCCCTAGCAGGGAGATGTGGCCAGTGGGGGCCTGGAGCCGCAGCACACAGCTCTTGTGGATCCAAGCTGTGTTGAGGGTGGGGCTAGCGGGGAGCCTAAGCAGCGTCATGTGCCACTCAGGCTCGGCCCGCATGCCACATTTGGCACACGTGCTAGGGTTGCCGGTCCCTGCTTTAGCAGAATAATCGTGGGATCTTTAATAACAATAAATTGCTAAACATTTTATTTTACATCTTCAGCATTTTTGCAGTACAGTGTTGTACAACAGAGCACTGGGGTAAGCACCAACGCTAAAGAAAAAATACCAGATATTTATATACTACCAGTACCAGTTCCTGAAAGTTCCTTCAGTTTCCCACATCCAGATTCTTGCTTAGTCCATCCCTGTTGTTACTATCTTTCTGTCAGATCTCACAATTACTACTGAATTTAGACTTTTGACAGTTGTATTTATATTTTGTTTTGAGTGAGATACACACATTCACTACTGATTTTAGAAGTATAAACACAGTATTTCCTTATGTTTTTTAAAGGTCAGTTTAACACAGATTGACAGCTTTAAAACCGATTCAGTGAAGGCAGGAAGATCTAAACATGATATTATCATAATGCCAAAGGAATCAGGTAAAAGTAGATCATATTTTTCTTGTCTGAGATTAGTGTTTAATGATCTGAAGACTAAAACTGGTAGGAGCGCCTAAATCTATGTGTCTGTTTATTTTATCTGCATAAGCATTCATGCTTGCTATTATGGTACCTGAGAACATAAGGATAATGCTATATTATGTTAACTTTTGGGTTTTGCTTATTCTTTTAATGTTTGCTTGGAACTTTGATGCTTCTTATTAAAGGGAGGTAAATAGCACAGACTAGCTCTGAACATAGTTCTGTTTGCATTTTGGCTTCTTTTGTTCTTAGTATCAACTATTTGTTTTGTGGTGATTCTAAGATATGGCTGAGAATCCATCTAGGCTTCTTAATTATGTTACTATTACTCAACTCTGTTTTGGTGAGTTCATTCAGGACTCCTGAAAACTAGATTGGCACAATAATTATGTATTTAAAATGTTTTAAAGATTAGCCTTACAACCTTCTTTAGGACTATACAGATGTCTCGAGATATTATGGTCTTTGTGAAAGCCCAGCACAAATTAGAGCAGTCTCAGTTATGTCTATAGAATAGTGGCAAAATCACTGCTGTCAGCGCAATCTTCCAGACACGATTCAGCAGTGAGTATGAACTCACCAAATCGCTCCAGAAATGGCTTCAGCAACTTCAGCCTCAGAACTGGTGTTGTTGAAAGCCAACTGCAAGTCATTTGCAGTCAACTTCCCCTTGTGTGTTTCAGTGGTTTAGAAAGTCATCAGCAGATACGCAAGATATTTTACATACCTTGCGTATCTGCCATCAACCGCCTCCAAGAAGCCCTGTAAGTATAGATTAGGGCTTAGTCATATTAAACGTCTAGTAGTCCGGCACAGAGCAGCCCCATTGTATCTTAACAGGGCAGTACTGTTGAGAAATGGAACTCTAGTTTCACAAGAGTATTACCCTACACATGTTAATATCATAATCTCAATGTGCATATGAACACTGTTACTGAAGAAGTGAAAAATTGCAAAGACAATTTATCTCCTGCTAGCACTGCTTCATTCCAGGCAAATTGCACCTACTTATGATAGAGTCCTTATGTTCCTGCCCTTCTTATATTGTGGCAATACTTGTATAGCTTGTCAGGCCAATAAAGTACTACTGAATTGAAATAAAATTAATTAAATTGATTTTGATTGCCTGTGTGTATGATTGCGGCATTACAATCACTGGTGGAGGAGAAGTACAAAAATAAACCTTCTGACAGCAGGAGATAGAATTACAAGGGAAGATGCCAAGGGCAGCCATGGGATATGAAGGTAGGGTTCCAGGAGCATTGTTGTGATTTCATGTCCTTTGTCTATAAATCCTGACTGCAGTTTTTATCTAATATTGTAGTAACATGCCTCTTCTATCTGTAGTAAACAAAATGCCTTCTTTACCTTATCGTAAAATGCGATCCTCATCAAATGTGTTCTTTATCCATACCTTGGCAAAAATGGAAGTATTGTAGCTATGGAATAAGCTGCAATTTATTGTGTAAATATTAAATTAAATATATATATTATATTGATTAATTTTACATTTCTAATTTCTAACAATACAAGAAGGGCATAAGGAAAGTTGTAAAATCAACATACACTTTAAAAATATTTTAAAATGCTTCTAATTTTGTTACACCTGTTCAGTACTATCACTGAAAACTTTCACAAAATGTCAAACATTAGATCCTGTTAAAAAGCACTGCTGGTTTGATAAGGAATATTTTGTTTTTCTTATAGAGCTGATTAAATAAATCCACACTTATATTATTTTTTTCAAGTTTTTTTTTTTTTTTTTGTTACTGTGGGGTCATGACTCGCACCTCCATAATATATATGTAAAATAAGGTTAAGGTAGCTATTTGACAATGCATGGCTCTGAACCCCTTTGTAATGTCTGGACAGAATCCTCCCTTTATTCTGACAATTATAAAGCATATAAAATATTTGGAAGTATCCTAAACAAATATATTTTATCAAATAATTTCCAGAAATGAATGTATGCTCAAGCTTTACATGTTTGTTTGATGTGTTAATGCACCCCATGACAGGGTTTTCTGGACTGTCTCTGCACAAACGAATAAATGGACACAAATCAGACATCAAGAAGAATAACATTCAAAAAACAGTAGGCGAACATTTTGATCTACTCAGACATTCTGTAAAAAACATGCTAGTTACAGTATTTCAGAAAAAAAACACAACCCTCAAAATCAAAGTGGAACGGGTAACTGCAGAACTGGAATTCATATGGTAACTAGACATCTTCATGCTGGGTTTGAATAGAACTCTTGAATTGCTGGGTCATTACAAAAGGTGATTTCCCCTCTATCACCCTTCTCAGCTCTCAGTTACAGAATTGGCTTTACCACTAATAGACTGTTTGAATCAAAACATAGCTTATTTACTCTGCAGAGATAGGCTAGAAATCTATTCCTCTGGATGTTTTAATTTCCATTGTGACCCTCTCTTCTCTGTATCTATACATTTGCAGCTAACATGTCACATTTTCCATTTCATGCATCTCATGAAATGGGATTATACAATGAAAGCTTATGTTAGTCTTTAAAAGCACCACAGAACTCCTTTTTTTTTTCTTTTTTTTTCGTTTCATTTCAGTAGAGGAATTATTGACATCACATATGCATCACAGCAGTGGAGAAGTTAATGAAATGATGTCAAAGATTCTGGGAGATTTGGAACCAATGAAAGTAACACTTAGCAAACAATTAGCTTTGAAGGTAAGAATGTAAAGTTAGATACAATCAGTTACCAAATACAAGGTAAAGACTAATTATTCAACTATTTGGATCAAAAACAGAGGACATAGTGTGACTAATTTCCCAAGTGACACAAGCTAAACCAAAAGAGAGGCATTCTAATATTAGAATAAGAATGTCCCCACAGGAATTTATACAAGTATAAATATATTGATTTAAATTCACACCTTTTAGATTATACAAAAAATATTTGCCCATATAGGCAAGCCTAACTGGTAAAACTTGCCAATTTTATACTGAAAACCTTTGCCATGTAGATGAATCCTAAGAAAAAGTTAATAAACCCCATGGATCCCTTAATTTTTTCACGCTCCTATTTTCCATTCCAGGGAACATGTCTTTAATAGGTGATTTGGTGCCATCCACCACTGTTGTTAACTTAGAATTTGTGTTTCTAAAAAATAAACAAGTCAATTTTCTTAAATCTATTCTTCTACGGGAATGACTGTTTAGAGGATTTGCAGACAGAGAAGAGCTATTAAAAGATCTGCACATAAATCCAATGTTTCAAAGACAATAGAGCTCCCTACGTTTGAAAATTAAATGACTAGTCAACTTTTGTGCTGCTCTATTTTGTGTTGCTAAGTTGAAAAAAATAATGCAAGTGTTACTTAGACCTATTAACAGAAAAAAATGCAACTATACCCCATAAGTTTGTGACAAATAAATCACATCATCTATAAGTGATGACTATTTTACATTTATATTGGCTGCAAAATACATGTATATAAATAATAATGAATATACAGCAAAAACAGTCAGAGTCCTGTGGCACCTTATAGACTAACAGATTTCTTTGGGCATAAGCTTTTGTGGGTTCAACCCACTTTGTCATGCATCTGACGAAGTGGGTTGGAGCCCATGAAAGCTTATGCCCAAAGAAATCTGTTAGTCTATAAGGTGCCATAGGACTCTCGCTGTTTTTGCTATACACAGACTAACACGGCTACCCCTCTGGAAACAAATACACAGTAGTACTTCTTTTAAAAACCTAGTCTTAATTAAACTATTTTAATTAATTTTAGTAATATAACAAACCTGCCCCCCAAATGTGGTATGAAAACATCTACTATAGAGTTAGAGTTACTTGTTCTAGTACTAGTATCTAGTACTACTAAATAACTTAAGGGCCTGACCTTGCTTGCCTTGCTGGAATCAGTGTAAATTTCTAATTAAACGCCACCTACTGCTATAGCTGAACAAGTGTAAACCTCAGATGCAGAACAGGAAAACTGTGTGTACCAACAGAGCTTCCCCTCCGCAGAGGTATGCTCCACTGGTGCAAATCATAACTTGCCTTGTCTAGAGTCAGAGTTTACGACACATCAATGCAGGTGCACTGGTAGCTGATTAAGAGTTATTGGAACCAGGATAAATTTTCAGTAAGACCAGGCCTGATTCTCCACTTCCCCGTAGTCTCTTACAGTGAGCAAAGTGAATAAAAGTAAAGTGTAAAATGCTGCTGTTCTGATTCAGATAACATTTTAAAAACTTTGTACTACACAAGCATCAGTGTAAAGAATTTGTATCCATATATTACATTTGGGCTGTAGCCTGCAGACTATATGTTTAAGATAGACCTCCTCTCGCATTTTTTATATCAACATTGTGTGTTTTCCTTATGTGGGAATTTAACAAAACAAAAAAAGCCCATAAATAACCTGTCGGACTCATTAGTACAGCTATCTTTGAGACTTAGGGATAATTTATATGAATATTGAGAAAATTTAGCTTAGTTAAGCTTTTTTTTTCTTAATATGGCTATAAACCTTCATGCTTTTTTAGAATATAAACCTCCCACTAATTGATGGATGTCCGGAAGCAGCTTTTCCTGTTATTCCTAACCTTCTCCAGTTATTCCAAACTGTTCATTGTGAGATTTTTGTTCATTTCTCTGAAGCATCTGGTAACAGCCACAGTCAAAGACAGGATACTGGACTAGATGGAACTTTCTAGTATGACAATTTCTAGGTACCTTACAGCTGTAGACAGGTAGTTTTTGATCTGCAACACGTGACAGATATATAAAAATATAAATTACACATACGCGTGCACATACACATATACACTAAGGAGCATACTAATAATTTATTATATATTTTTCTTTATTAGAGTCTTCATGAAATCAGAACTCAGAAAAAGTACCGTACTGATGTAGACTATGGTGTTTCACAGAAAAAGATGAGACTGGCTCCTGAAAAAAAGAGAGAGCCTGTGAAAAAAAGGAGAAAAAGATTTATTTTAGTAAAGCCAATATCAAGGGCCACAAGAAATGACAGTTGGATTTCCAGAAAATGCAACAAAATGCAACTATGTATGATAGAAAACAAACAGACCATTAAGAGCAAAATGCACGAACAAGTTAGGAATATAAAATTTAGAAATCAAAAACAATCTCCTAAATGTGTCAAAGGATTATATCCCCATGCTGGAAAAGCAAAAAATCTACAAACATTAAAATATACTAAGGACACTAAGAATAGAAAAGCTAACAGGAAAAAGAAGAAAACACATAATGCCAAGAAGGAGCAATTGTTAATACTGAAGGAAAGAAGAAACAGAGAAATATACATACAGAAACGACTAAATGTTTTTGAAAATCCAGTGGATCACTATAACATATCCAACTATTTGTCATTTTATTTTACACCAAGGACTGTTCAGAGTATATTATCAAAAAGACTAAAGAAAAACCTTCTTGGTTTTAGAAGAAATACAAGAGAAACTTCTTTGAATAATTTCTTGCAGAAATTCAGTGATTTTCTTAAATACTTGCAAAGACACAGAACGCTTGGTAATGAAAAAGTTACAGGAATTGATATTAGTATTAAAATAAAAAAATCCCCAAATAACACTCATTTGCCCATAAAAATGCAAAAACCAAACATGAACATTCTAATATTATCAAAAAGTACTGCCCAGCCTCCAGTAACGATGTCCTTTACAAAACATATGGGAAGATTTGAAAAGAAAAGAAAGATGTCACACGCGGACTCTGGGAAAACTCCTCATTCTGTGACTGTTCATAAGATGAATGACAATTTTGAGCAGAAATTCAGATTCAGTACATATAAAACAAATGATCAGCATAGCATTTTAAAAGCCAAAGGGAATAAAGAAATAGTAAAGCAGACACAGAAGATAGAAAAGGGGATGGCACAACGACCAAAAGGCAGAAAATTTCAACTTTCATTAGGAGATACAAAAAATGAACAGATGAAAAATATCAAAGTATCTAAAAGTCACCATACGTTGGTAAGTGTAGGATTGATTACTACAAAATCCCCAATTCATCACAAATTTGGGAGTACCATAATGATGTCAACTCATTTTGAAAGACAGAAGACAAGTAACTGGCATGGAAAAGAAGCAAATACTGCTAGCCTAGTTAATCATTTTAAACTGCCAGAAACAGTAAAACACATATCAGATGACCATAAGAATAGATCAAAACAAATGCAACTTGGCCACATGCATGAACTGCTGAAGGAACTAAAGATATTCATTAGGATTTTACTACAGCAAATGCAGAAGGAAGCACAGGAAAATGTTAAACATTTAAGCAAAACTTCTGCTGAAGCACCCTCAAAAATTCCTTCATATACACTGTTGTTAAAAAAAATCAGAAATAAAAAAGAATTCCTATGAGACATTGAATAAAATCTAAAAGTGTTGGGATGAAAAAAATTTTCATATTGCAAATCGAGAAGAAAAAAGAATCCTTACAAAAATATCTTCATGTTGATTTCAGTTTCGAGGGAAGAAAGAAAAACTTTGAAAAAGATGTGACTCTGAACTTTTTAGTTTCAAATTATTAGCTTGTTTAATAAAAATAAAAAATGAAGTTACTGTTACTCTGCCAAAGTAAATTCAAGTATTTTACCACCAAAATCAAATATTAGAAGTTTGTTAATGTTTAATGGTACTTTAAATATTATTTAAATACAATTTTGTTTAGCTAGACTTTTAAGTTCATATTAAAATATATTGATTCTCTGTGTTCACTCACATGAACTTATTATATTAAGCATATACAGTAGCTTACGTTACTTTGGATAACTGCAAGCAAGTCCATTAAAATGCATCTGACGAAGTGGGTTGGAGCCCACAAAAGCCTATGTCTAAAGGAACCTGGTAGCCTATAAGGTGCCACAGGACTCTCTTTCTTTTCATTAAAATAACATCTCTTAAATGCACACTCTGAAAAGATCCATAGACATTTGGGCTCTGCTCCAAAATTTTCATTTGCGTATCCTGGGGATTTTGTCTTTCTAACTTTAACACAGATCAGAGGGCCAAGTTCTCACACTGCAAAATAGCTACTCCCAAGAAAACCCACAGCCAGCAATGGGAGAATAGGGCAAAAGTTGTCTGTATGTATTCTTGCCTCTTATAGACATAATCAAAAAGTGGTTTACTCATAGACCTTCCATGACCAGAGTGCAGAAGAGGCTTTCTGTAGTATGATCTTATTGTTAAGGAGTATGGTTGAGATGTCCATGCATGTGTGCTCACTTATGTTGACGCCTTCCACTCAGCCCCGTCTGCAGATTATTCAAACGTTGACTAGAAATAGCCTATTGGAAGAAACTGTCTGAAGGTGATTGAATACATATTTACATGAATGCAAAATGTTAAGGGGCAATAACTGAAAAATCATTACTCTTAGTACTGGCGTCAGTGAAATAATTAATACTATATTAAGTCACAGTACACAATCACATGCACAATGTTAATTTTTAAATCACGAGCATCAATTGGACCTCAATGGACAAGCTACTTTAAGAAATGATAGGTCATGATTTGAATATTCATTCAAATTTTCTTCCAAAGAAGATAGCATTGAATGGAATTCAACTCTAAAGAAGCATCTTACCAACATTCATACAAATTGAAATTGCACATGCAGTTGAAACTTTTTTTCCAGGAGCAGCTACTTGTCTGCTGAAAACACAATCAAGTGTAATACAGCTTTTTACAGAATGGGAGGAAGTAAAAGCAGGAAAGTGTAAATCATGGGATCAGGTCACACTGTAATACCAAATCAGAGCAGTTGTTAAGATTCAGACAATGGGGAACAACATGTAGAGGAAGATGAGGCCTAATCAGCTATTGTGGTCAGAGAAAAATCCAAAGTCCCTATTAAGCCCTGAAGCAAAGCAATCAAAATTTGCAAATAAATTTGCTCTCAGTAGCTTCTCTTTGAAGCCTTGATCTGGTATTCACCTGTCTGAGCACAGCAATTAGTATATCATCAGTGGAGCAATCAGGAAAATTGAAATGCTGACCTAGTGGTTTTAGAATGTTGTGATTTCTGATGTCAGATTTGTGTCCATTTATTCTTTTGTGCAGAGACTGTCCAGTTTGTCCAATATATAAGGCTGAGGGGCACTGTTGGCACCTGATAGCATATATCACATTGATGGATGAGCAGGTGAGCAAGCCACTGATGGAGTAGCTGGTTTGATTAAATCCTATGATGGCATCATTAGTATAGATTTGTGGGAAGAGTTGGCATCAGGATTTATTGCAGGGATATGTGCCTGTCTTGGTGTTTCTGTTTATGGTCTGAAGTTGCTGGTGGGTATCTGTTGAAAGCTGGGGGGCTGTCTGTAAATAAGGAGAGGTCTGTCTCACAAGATTTGAGAGACAGAGGGATCTTTTTGAAGTATAAGCTATAGATTCTTGATGATGTGTTGCACAGGTTTGACTTGGGAGCTATAAGTGGTCACCAGTGGTGTTGTGTTGTTTTCCTTCTTGGGCTTTTCCTATAGTAGTTGATTCCTAGGTACCCATCTGGCTCTGTCAGTCTGTTTCCTTACTCCCCCAGCTGGACATTATAGTTTTAAGAATGCTTGATAGAGATCCTGAAGGTGTCTGTGTCTGTCTGAGGGATCAGAGCAAACACAGTTATATCTTTGGGCTTGGCTTTAGGCAGTGGATTGCGTGGTATGTCCTGGATGAAAGCTCAAGAGATGTAAGTAACTGTAGTGGTCAGTAGATTTCCAGTATAGGGTGGTGTTTATGTGTCCATCACTTATTTGTACAATAGTGTCCAGAAAGTGGATCGCCCATGTTGACTGGTCTAGGCATGAGGGTTCACCACAGCAGTGCTGCTGACTTGAAGATATAAATCATCTTAAAATTTGAAATGGTTGTGGGTGAGTACAAAGTCACAAAGTTCAGCCATGAGGTGTGTTGTGACATCATTTGGGATAGGGTTCTCTAATGGCTTATAATCCATCTTTGTCTAGGATGTTGGTATAAAGAGCTTCTTCATCCATAGAGCCAGGATGGTGTTTTCTGGAAGATCACAAATGGATTAAACTTTTCTCAGGAAGTCCATGGTGTCTCAAAGATATCTAGGAGTGTTGACAACAAGTAGGGTACACAATATCCAACATAGTAATTTTTATTTGGAAATTCTATCAGGGTTTCAGTTATAGCCCAGATCTTTCAAAGTATCCTAGTCACAACTTTTTGCTAATTCCACAAAAAGCATATTTGTCATTTTGCACTATTGAATTTTCTGTTAGACAGAAAAATTTAGTTTCACTAAGGACAAAATCTTGGCTCCATGTGCAAAGTCCAGGTCAGTATTCTGTATTATGAAAGGAAGAAATGAGATGTGTTAGAACAGTGTTTCTCAACCTTTTGTTTACCAGGGAACACCTAAAGGTATTAATTGCCCTATGCAGAATACCCAATGAAAAGTGCTGGTATATAGACGCTGTAATGTTCATAATATCTGTACTATGCATTTCTGCAAAAACAATTCAGGAAACCAAATTAAATACAGTTTCACAAATATAATGTGTATTTTTAAAAATACAGATACATAATGATTATGGAAACAACTTAGCACTGAAAATGATATTCAAGTTTTAATGGGAATTTTGGACCTGCATGTTCAAACAAAGTTAATCTATTCTTGGAGCAAGCTTCATCAAAGAAAGTCTTACCGTGGAAGTCATGTCCAAGCAATTTCAACGTGGGTGATGATAGCAGCGGGAAATTTAAAATGCCATAGCAAAGGAAGAGGGTGATGGCAGATGTGTCTCATGGATGTCTGGAAGCTTTGCCATGGCTGGGGCATTTTAAATCTCCCAAGCATGCATCATCTCCCCAAATTGCTTCTTCCCCTCTCCCCAATGGGAGAAAGGTTGGAGTCAGTCACGGAACACCAGTTGAGAAACTGCGTAGAAGGATGCCAACCTGTAGAAGAGATTGTGGGAAATCAGTAGGTTCACTGCATGTTCCCCTTGAGTTCAGAGATGACAGTGCTCTGGCTTCTTGTGGTAGAGATCTGTGGCTTTATTGGAGGACAATAAAAGGGAGGGACTAGAATCAGGGAACATAAAACTTTTAAGTCAATGGGACATAGGCATATACTTAAAGTTAAACACATATTTTAAATGCTTTGCTATATAGAGATGGATTTAAGCATATATTTAAAACTCAGAACACACCTAAGTGCTTTGCTGAATCAGGCCCTAACTGTCAGAAATGCACTCGGTAGCTAGGAGTTATGTGCATAAAATATCACAGATCAAGGTGCAAGTATGTTCCACAATTATTCCACAATATATTCATACATATTCCACAACACTTACTGGTTTAGGTACACAGTGATGTTGTGTTTTGGGAGGGCAGGACTGGAATTTTATTTCAGCCTGAATGCTTTATTGGAACTAATAAGGTTCCTACCTAGAAGTGAGGTCCAGATATTCAATTCCCTTTCTAAGTGGCTGTATTAGTCTGCATTACTACAGTGGGATCCTTTTTATCTTGATCTTGAGTGACTCCATCTGGCAGAAGTGCCAAATGGCATTGACAGGCATGTTATGAGACTCATGTTTGTACTTCTGCCAGAAGGACGGGTCATTGCAACGTGAAGCTTTACATAGTACTTAGCTTTTTGAAGCAAGACCTATATTTTTCCATGTGTGTGTGAGTGCGCAGTGCCTAGTACAATAGCCCCCTCCCATACTAGTGAGGCCTCTGGAGGCTACCACAATACCAATATTACATTCTAATAAATAAATTACTAAATGGAGGGTCTTTGACTTTAACAACCCAGTGAAAATCCCAACAGGATGTGTATATATCTTTAATTATAATAATTTATGGAGGTGGGTTTTTTTTAAATTACAAAGGTTTGATTCTCATTTACACTAACACTATTTGTGCATAAAGAACAGGCACTAGAGGGCACCATCTGCACAAAAATCTAACCAATAAGCATCTTTGCTATATTTCACAGAAGAAGAGATCACAAATTTACCATACTTAAGTTATCTTCTTTTTGTAAAGAATCCAAAATGATTCATTAAAGTGACTTCTTTTGGAAGGCTCTGCAGTTTCTAGCCCAATTTGTTTAATTAATCTCAGCATTCAAAGGGTAATAAAGCAGCAAAGCAAATAGCATCTGCTTCTGTCTGTAATGATATTTGAAAAGTCAAGGCAGGCTAAGGAGTGATTGGTTTTCACATCCTGAAATACACATCATTGCTACAGTACTTAACTTTCATTTGCAAGTAAACTAAGCCTGCGAGATGCAGTGCAGTTGTAGCCATGTTGGTCCCAGGATATCAAAGACACAAGGTGGGTGAGGTAATATTTTTTATTGGATCAACTTCTGTTTATATTATTCCCAGAAAACTCTATCCTTAAAAAGCTCATTATTTATGAACAATACATAGCTCACAATTTCTCATCAGTGAACCAATTAATAGAAAAAGGATACATTCTGCAAACATTCGATTCTGCCCTTTCACTTGAGAATTATATGTTGTCAGGGAGGCGGGAGGGGAACAGGCAGAGGCCTTTTTTCTTGCTAAATTAAGATTTGAGAATATACAAGGTAGTTGTGATAGATTTCCAATGCTTAGACCTAATTTTTGTTAGAGCTGGTTCCTAAGGGGTTCCAATTATTCTCAAACAGCTGACATCTGAAGTGATCGAGTTCTGATTTCTTTAGTTTAAAAGAATATCATGTCTTTTCCTATATTGTTAGATGCAGCCAAAAATTATGTATATATATATATGTAGTTGACAGACAAATGTCACTTGGTCCAGCTTCCTCTGTTCTCACCAGCTGAGAGGTTAGCTACCAGAAAGGACTACTTTAGGGAACAAGTGAAGCAGTGTGCAATGCCTGAAAGACCTCATTCACATAACAGCCTGGAGGCTCTTATCCTATACTGTCTGGTATGTAATGGCTTTGTGAAACCAGTACTCCAAATTTATTTTTAAATTCTCTTCTCTTCCTAAATTCACTCTTCCAAATGAGGCATGAGATGTCCAGAAGATTTCATTCTCAGTTTTTTATGTTGGATCTGACATATTGTAGAGGCTGTTGAAGCTATATTTTGGCAGTATATTCTTGGGAGTCTAGTAAATCCACAGGACTATACTAGAGTTTGTCCCCTGGGCTGAAGATTAAGTGCTGTACTTGCAGAAGTAGGAGAGAGAGAGAGGAAAGAAGCTACAGTAAACAGTGTTGACCTTTTTGTTTTTCTAAGTATGCTTGAAATATAGTGAGCTGGCCATGGCTATGTCTACACTACAGGGCTCAGTTCAGTCAATTTAATGAAGTCTACTTAAAGTTGGCTTTATTAAGGCAACTTACTGAGACCCCATTTGTTTAAATCAACTTTATAAAGTCGACTTAAGCCAGGGGACCTATTTAGAGTCAACAATAACATTGACTTTTAAGTGGATCCCCTGCCATAAGTGAACTTACAAAGTCAACTTTAATGGCTCTAATATCTAAGTTAACTTTATTAAGTCAACTTTAATAGTGTTAAGTCGACTTCAGCTAGTGCTTAAGTCAACTTAATGAACTCTAAATGTGGCCAGGGAGTTGCTTAAATCAATTTAAGCCTCCTTAAGTTGGCTTACACCCCTATTGTAGACAGGCCCCATATTAGATATGATTTAGCCTCAAGACTTCTGAGCTGACATATAAAAACATTATAATATTCTGTATTTTTCACATTGATTATCCAATTGAACTCAGCTTTGAGAAGTGGCAAAAGCATCTGCAGGCACTGCAAAGGTAAATCTCCATGCTCTTTTTTTTCATGAGGCCTTATTTGCAGCACCTTTTTACATATGTTGTGTTAGTTGCATAGGTGCTGTTTTATCAGTCTCAGCTGTATTAAAAATATGCACCATAGGGTTCCCATCCATGCTTTGAGTTTAATGTGAAGGACAAGATAGGACAATGCAATGGTTTCCATCATCCAAGAAGTACAGACCATCTTCTAGTGTCTGACAAAGTGGGATTTTCTCCCACAAAAACTCATGAGATAAATAAATTTTAAAGTGCCACAGGACTCCTTGTTTGTTCTACTGCTCACTGTGTGTGCATATGTTCCCCTCAGTGCTCCATCCACAGAGGAGGTAAATTTACTGTTGTCCCCATTGCAGAATCTGGTTCTTTACTCATATTGTAAAGGCTCATGCTTTCAGTTCTGGAGGTCCCCAGTTTAATTCTTAGGGTGTCAACCAAGATAGCAGCTGTTGTGCTACTCCCAGTGCCTGTCTTAGCCATGGACCTGGACCCTATTATGACAGGTGCTATAAAAAAATAGGACAAAAATGACGATCCTCACCCAAAGGTGTTTACAATCCAAATAAAAAATGTAATTCGAACAACTTTCAGTTTATTTAAGTGACCCGTATTGGATAACATATCCACTCTTGCTTTCCGCTCTCACAAATTTGCAAGAGCATCTGCAAGTGTTGGAACAGTGTTAAAATTAGATGTGGAGTTATTATCTACTTGTTAATAGTTTGAGTGTGCAGTATGTAACACATGTCTAAGAATTAAAAGTTATATGGTATGCAGAAAAAGAGACAGCGGAGTAAGATGAACCTTAATCCACACTGATCCACCTTGCACTGATTATCTAACTGACCTTCACAAGAAGTAGTTTCTCTCCACAGATCAATGTATCAGGCACATGTGAATATTAACTCTTATATTTCAAATAGGTGTAATCTAATTTCACCTGAAAAGGTCTCCATGCTTCAGCGGGGTGATTTTTATACCAGACTATCCCTCTTTATCAATTCTTAAAATAAACATCAAGTTCACACTGACAAATGAAACATTTTACATACAATAGCAAAGAATTCAGGGATAGAAAGGAGTTAAGGTTTCCCTTCACTCATACAGTGTGGGGGAAGAGCAGGATTTGCATAGTTAGATTGCAAACAGTGTATCACATTGGTATGAAAAGACTGCAACTTCTTGTTTAGCTAATTGAAAACTAGATTCAGCTCCAGCTCTAAACACTAGCATTTCTACAAAATGTGGCTTCCTATGACAATGTCGTTTTATTTTGTTTAAACTGTCATTGCTTGGAATGTGAATGTTAATTATATTATTTTTGTTTACCAAAGAAAGCAATGACGCATATAACATCATTTCCTTTGATATTATACATATCTTGTTGTGACAAGCAGAGAGCAGGTGGCTTGCTTTACTTAAAAGCTTTTCAAATATATTGTTAGGGACAGAAAGAACATTTTGATGGGTTTGTACTCGTGTCTTTTATTTTAAAAACATTTTGAATATTTTCAACTGACAACCAAAAAAAAAAAATACTGTAACAAAAAGGCCCCAAGACTCCGTTCCAAAGTATCTTAATTTTTAATAGTGAACAGGTAATGCAGTATTTTTCCATTGTTATTTTATACACTTTTTAGTGCATGATTCCAATGGAAAAGAAGGAGATGAATAGATGATAAACATCAGCAAGGCTAAGGTACTTAGCAACATATGTCATCATGGCTGTCTATTAAAGGAGAATTTGTTTAATTTTTTTCTGCCTTGCACCTTGGACGGTCACTTGCATCTTTGTAAAGTAGATATAAATACTATCAGATCAGAATGGTAGCATTTTACTCCACTTTGAACAATGTGAACAATTTCACTAGGTGCAAGGCCCTGGAAAATAAGGCCTCATATTTGTATTTAATCACAATTATCACTGTGGTGTCTGTGTGCTTAGCATTTATATAGTGCTTTACTTGTTCAAAGATTGATTAGCTATTGACTAGTTAATTCTCACACCACACTTGTATTTTAGTTATGATGTTATACCTGTGTTCTACAGATGGCTGATAAATCAGAGACTTGAAAATTTTTGCCCAAAGTTGGAAGTAAAGCTGGGTTAGGACTGAAGAATTCCTGATGCCTAATCATGTGTTCTTCCCAACACTCTGTGATGCCTCCAGTCATATATTTATCCTGTTGACTTCACTGCAGTAGAAAATCATCATCTTAAACACTGCTGTTTGATTTTTTTTTTTTTTTTTAAAGGACTTACAGTTATAGAGCAAGATCCTCCAGTGCACCCAGACTGCTTTATGCTGGTCAAGTAGCACAAAGCAGCCTTAAGTCAGCAGATCCAGCCGCTGAACGATTCTCTTTGTCTAGGAGCCTTTACAGGTGTGGTATACAGCAACCATAGCCCCTCTTCTGTCCCTGCCTTTGCTGGACCACTGGTGCAGGGAGGATAGTTAGAGGAATGGACCTGTAGCCAGGTCATGTGTCTGGTAATGCCTGTCTGCTGCTGCAGCCTTTAGGAGTCATAGGCAGACTGTGTAAATTAGAGCAGCCCCTGCGGCACAACATAGCTGTAGCTCAGACTATGGGCTATGACATACATGCTAAGGTAAGATAATCAAATCTGACACAGGGCAGGTTTCTGAGTGGGACTTTTCCCCACACACAGTATTGTATAATTGACAGAATGCATTATTTTCCTTCTTAGTCTGGACTCTGAAGCATAAGGCAATGGCCATTGCTAGAGGCAGGATGGTAGAAGAGACTGGCCAATGATCTGATGTACTACTGCACATCCGATGTTCCTAGGAAATGAAATATAGCTCTGGGGAAAGCAAAGCTTTTTGCTCACAGAATTAGTCATCACTGCAGGTTCACAGCAACTCTTTTAATAGCGGGGGGGGTGTGTGTGTGTATGTGTGTGTGTGTTGAGCCAAGACCCAATCACAGGAGTGATTAAAATGGAGGAGGAGAGATTTACAAGAGACCTACTCAAAAGCCAAAGCACTCGCCACATAAATCTCCCCTTAAAGCGCAAATATACAACAGTCAGCATTTTTCTACATGTGCAGGTAGGTATAAATGAAGGTTGAATTGAATCATGTGCCATTTTCAAGTGAGCAGAGAATAAAATGGGCAAAGGAAATTGAGAGAAGACTTGGGTGGTACAGAGCACAGCCTTACACAAACACAGTTGGGCAGTGAGTTAGTTATGAAATTCCTACAGGGTAAAAAGAGTCACATGAACATCCCAGGGTTGTGGAATAAATATATTTAGCAAATGAGGATAACAACCCATAGAGGATATCAAAGTATGGAGAATGAATTCCCTGACTGAGTAGTTATTGTAGATTTATAGCAAGAAGAGAACCTATAGTTTAGAATGGAGATTTCCCTAGCTTTCTGATTTCCAACACTAGCTGTGGGGGGTATAATGCAATATGGGTTGAAAAGATGCTTATATTTTTCAATAAAGCAAACAAGGAGTCCTGTGGCACTTAAAGACCAACAAATACATTTATTGCATAAGCTTTCATGGGATAAGATCCCACTTTGTCTGATGCTTTGAAGATGGGGGAACTGTTTTTTTTTTCAGATCCTCTGCTTTTTAAAAAACAGATGAATAGTAATCTGGAAAAAGTATATAAGAGAAAGCTTGTTCCACCTGTTTGTGATAGATATGTGAAGAGAAACGTCAACCCTGACTCTGCATTTGCAGAGCAAACATATGGAACACATTTTGCAGTTAAAAATGTTGAACACAGTGAACTAATGTGAGGAGAAATTCTTGTAAAGGAAATGCCTTTTGATAACATGGATGCATTGCCCTTGCATCTGGACCATCTCCTGGTCTGGTCTGTCAGATGGCTTCAGGATCTCCGCTATCTTTCCGTTACTAAATACTGCCGACTGAGTTTGTTTAGTGAGCACAAGCATTACATAACTCCAGAACCAGCCACTGACAGAAGATGGAAAATGGTTAAGAAATAAACCAGGACTACACACAACCAATGCATACCTGTTACAACAATCCAGAAATGAAATGACATTTATGTCTTTTGGTTAGGCTTGGCAGAATTCAATTTTTATTTTATTTTATTTTTTGCTTTTTCATAGTTTATTTTTAAGAATTTTTATCTATTCATATTTTCATAGTTGTGCAGCATTATGGGGTTTAAGATTTTTAAAAATTTTAATGACAAATTTTCACAGGTGCAATAAATCATAGAAGGAGCAGTCAAGCAAAAATTGTTTTATGACAGTAAACACTGAGATTCAGGTAGTTAAGTTAATTGTTAAAACACAAATTGTCAACATCACAAATACCCTTAAATCAAACTCAGTTCTCAAGTGTCATTTTTTTCGTTACTTGGTCTGTTTGTAAATTTAATTATCAGTGGAAATATTTTTCTCACTTTGTATGTGAACGGTGAAATCAACATGGGCTGACATTTACTGACAAAAAGTCCTGTCCTTCTAAGTCTAATTTTGAGGGTATGTTTGCACAGCAGATGAATGTATGTATTTTTTCATACCATACACACACTCAACCTGTGGAACTCATTGCTAGGGAATGTTGTGATGGCCAAAAGTATAACTAGTTTCAAAAAGAACTAGATAAATTCATGAAGGATAGGTCCATTAATGGGTGTTGGCCAAAAGGATCTTTAAACCTCATATTTGAGGCAACCCTAAACTGCGAGAAGCAAGTAGGAGAAGGCAAGACTGGATCACTCCAACTGCCCTGTTCTGTACTCTTTCCACAAAGTTCTGGTATTGGCCACTGTCAGAGATAGGATGCTGGGCTAGATGACCATTTGTCTGATCCAGTGTGACAGTTCTTATGTTGCATTGTGGCACAGTAGCACAGGCTTCAACATACACAGGTTCCCTTTTGAGCTTGCAGTGGGTCAACTAACCTGCGCTGAACATCATGTCAACACATCTACAGTATTATTGTCAACTTGTACTAGCTAGATTACAGCTAGCACGGTTATGTCTACCTGTCCTACAATCACATATTCGTTTTCAGTGTAGGTACACCCGTGTTCTGTGCTTGCACAGCACCTAGTACGGTGAGATCTTTGTCCAGGCTTTTAGCACCACCATGATAAAATAATAATTACACAACTTTTTAACCATAATGTTGCCTGGATGAAGCCAGAATAAGAACTCAGTAAGAAATTCTGGATTTAGCCTTATACTTGGAATCGCTTTGTGAATCACTGTTTATCTGTCTTTGTTGTGAGACAACAGATGGTTAATAATGCCCAGCAATCTATATAACAGTGTGGGGCAGGAAATGAAAAAGAGTGCTATATTCAACTGAAACCATGGGGGATATTTCTGTAAATGGAACGTAATCATCTTCATTGGAATTTGGCCAAAGTACTGGGGTTCAGAAAAGTGCCACAGGATTTTTTATTGACCACAAGAAGCCAGGAAGTTGGTTTTATGTCTTCATAGAAGAGATAGTACCATTAACAACACATCTTAATGCTGCAGTGGGATCCTGGTTCATTACTGGCTCCTGTGCAAAAGTGTCACTTACTAAATTATCAATCAGTCTGCCAAAATAGCTGGGGTCTTTGAGCACCAACACCATTTCTTGCAGTATCTGGGAGTTCATTGGCAGTCTCCCATCACAACAGTAAGCCGGGCCAACTTTGCTTAGCTCATAAAGTCTAATGAGTTCACAGTTTCAGATGATCTTGCTACAGGCCACAGTTAATTTGCCTTCTTTTGTCATGTTAGCTTCACTGAATTTACCTGGTTCTGAAACAATCCTTAACCCCAGCACTGTGGCAAGTCAAGTGTTTGCTTTGTGATATACAAATATATGCACCTTTGACCTCAAAGTACTTTACAAGCATAAGGCCTGATTTTCGATAGCCTGTTTCCTTGTGCCGTCATCATTACTGATTCATAGACTACTACTGAATCAGGTTGGCAACATTTTACACCCAATTTGTACTAATGTACTGACTAAGGTACAATGTAGAATCAGGTCCATGAAGAAATATTACACAAGGTACAATATGTATAAGGATCATTTCCTTTATCTCCAAAATGCTTCATTCCCTGGAGTGAGTTGCTATTTTAACAGCAAACAGCACATTTTCATCAAACCCTAGAAGTGTTTGTTTAACAAAGGAAATTGCAAACTGAATAAGGCCAACTGAGTCAAAAAAAGGGCAGGTGCACTTAAATTGGAGAAAGTCCCTCACAACCAGTCTCTTTCTACTCCTATCTGCCAACAATTTCCTTCTCCTTAATTAGTCTTGTGTAGTAGCCCTCATGTTTGCTGGAGAAGTATGGGAGGTTGGCTGCAGGGAAGGAGATTTATCAACTTCATGGATATGCAACCAGCCATAGCCCATGTTTCCCAAACTGCATAGTTTGATTAACAAACACATTAAACATTGAATCCCACGTTCCATTCAAGCATGGTGGGTTTGAGGTTTGATGCAATATTTTGCACAACACAACAAACACAAAACATTGAATCCCATAATAATCCAAACTATTCTTTGTTCTTTGTCAATCTTTTTTAAAAATGCGTGTACCGGAGCTCAATATATACTCCTCAGTCCAACCTGTCTGTTAGACCTGCAATGTGTTAGCTACCTGACAAAGGATATATCTTCATCTCAAATTAATAGAGCCCAGCACGGATACAGATATGTGGATCCATATCTGACCTGCATCTGCAAGAAATGGTCCACAGATATCCATCTCATCTGCGGATATCTGCATAGTTGCAGGGCTCTAGCTCTGTGCAAATAAAAAATATGTGGGTCCATATCTGATCTGCATCCACAAGAAATGGTCCGCAGATATCCGTGTTGTATCTGTGGATGCGGATATAATGTGGATATCTGTGGATATCCGCGGATTTGCAGGGCTCTACAAATTAAGGTAGACCTGTACTGCAGGTAGGCATATGAGCACTAGTTTTAATCTAGGTAGTGTGGATAACATTAGCAATGCAACCATGGCACCATGGACCCCAGTGCAAGCCAGCAACCTAAGTATATAGCTAGGATTCCCACTAGGGTTGAACTAGGACAGCTAGTCCATGCTGAAGACCATGCTACTACATCTTAACTACTATTATTTCATGCACTAGCTAGAGTAAAGCTAGTGTTGGTACGTCTTCCTACATTACAAATACACCTTAAATTGCTACACAAGCATACCCAAAAATGAGTTAAGAATTTAATGAACATGTGTTTGCACATATGTGCATTACTTTTCACCGGAAAGTATAAAATATAGTCAAATGCTGTTAATCTGATGCAAAGAGTGAAGTCTCTTCATATCAGATTAAAATCTGGTTTGTTTTTTTGGGAACTACTCAAATATATGGAGGAACTAAACTCAGATTAATGAGACCTAACTGTATCCACTTAAACAATTTATTATACTCTTAGTCAAAATATTACAGATCAAGCTGTAGTGTTCCAGGAAAGAAGTTGAAACATCTATAGTTTTACTCAGTGGTTTAGGCCAAACATAAAATGAACACAATTTTTTTTCCTGTATCACTTTGAGAAAACATTAGTGGAATTAACACTACACAATCACACAGAATGTCTTTGAACTCTCAAGTTATTGGGATTTTCTAATGTTGCACCAAGAGACTTATTTTCAACATGATGACTCATCACAAAAAGACTGAAATTTATGCCTGTGTGAAGTGAAACCTGGGCAAAAGTAATGTAGAATAGCAACCTTTTAGATCTGTGGGCCAGAATAAAAAAAGGAACGGGAAGTGAAGGCATGTGTGTGTTGGGAAGGAGAAGGGATAGAAATTACCCAATCTAATGTAAGATAATATCACGGTTTTCCTAAGCATCAGTGTTACTTTGAGCATGCAGGATGGTTGTTCCTTCCCAGGCAATCTAATCAATCTCTTCAGAAACTACTCTCCAGGACTGTCTGTACTTAAGCTATTTTATCCTTTTCATCCCCAGAAATATGTTTTCAATTTTCTTTCAAAATCTAATGTGCTCTATCAGGCTTCAAGGTGGCAAGTGTTCCTGTAGTCTATAGGAGTAAATAAGTATGTTATGTGTGGCTGTGCCTGTTCAGGACAGCAAACGTACTCAAAAGATTTTCACTAGCTAATATGACCCATGCTCCCCCAAGCACAGTGGGTGGCAAAAAGGAAGGAGCATTTTCCATGAAGTGTCCTTCAATCTGTCATTTGCTTTTCTCATTGGCAAAACACGGTCCAGATTTAATTAACCTTCCAGACATGTTGCAATGTCCATCTGTTTTTGCAGGCTCTGGGGAGACATATATTTACATTTAGTGTTGCTGATTCTCATGTTTCTATTGAGAGTATTGGGCTAATTGGCATTTTTCCTAAAGACCCAATACCTGGAGTCCTGTGAATAGATGAGAATCTTAGTTTCATTTAAAAATAATTGTAAATATGCAACCCTCACTGCCGTGCATGAAAAGCATGAATATATGACCCTAATATATCCTACTGGCTCAAAAACCAGAAAGCAAAAAGAACAGAAAATGTATACTTATTTTAAAATATCTCTTGATTTCTAAGGGCATATCCACACGTAGGTTTTAAAGTGAAATAACACTGGTTATTTCGATTTAAAAACAGGTCCACATGACATTTTCTTATTTCAAACTAAGGCACTCTCTTATTTTGAATTAAGGAAAATCATTTCAATATAATGAAGCCTAGAGTTATGTCGAAATGAGAGTTATTTTGAAACTGTCATTTTGAAATAACCCAATTTGGCTGTGTTATATCGATATGACCCACATATCCATATAACACTTTGACCTTCCTCCCAGGGTGCATAGCACCCTAGGAGGAACCTCCGCCACCACCCTGGCCAGGGAGTGGATCTGCATCCTGGCCAAGGATGGAGGGGGGTTGCAGGGGTGCACCCCGAATCACCCCCCCCCCCCGCTTCCCAGACCAGCAGGGTCAGAAATCACTGGCACTCGCTTCCCCTGCCACTTCCCAGAGCAGCGGGGACAGGGATCTCGGTGCACTCACATTGTTGGCCCCACCGCTCAGGGAAGCGGCAGGGGAAGCGGGGCGCCCGCAATCCCTGCCTCCACCACTCAGGGAAGCAGCGGAGGAAGCCGGGCACCCCCCCATGCCTGTCCCTGCTGCCGGGGAAGTGGTGGGAGAAGCCAGGGCACCCCCAATCCCTGCCCCCGCCACTCTGGGAAGCTGCAGGAGAAGTTGGGGGCCCCGATCCCTGACCCCGCCACTCTGGGAAGCGGCGGGAGAAGCCGGGGCACCTCCAATTTCTTCCCTGCTGGCAGGGATGAGGGATGCCCCCATCCCTGCCTTGGGGGCTTTATTTCCCCTCCAAATGGCTCTGGAGAGCCAGAGAGCCATGTTGCCACACCTCCCATGTGACCCCTCTCCTCAATGGCACTAGCAAGTCCTGTGTACGGATCCGCTAGTTCAATTTGGGGGTTTTTTTGTGTGTGTGTGTGGACCGGTTAAATCGATTTAACTGAAATCAATTTATCCAAGTTTTATTTTGCTTTAGTTAAATCGATCTAAGTTACACTGATTTAACCACCTAGGAGTGAACATAGCCTAAGTAGTCTCATGATTTTTCAGACCATGACTTATGATCTTTGAACATCTGAGGTTCCCATTCTAAGTAGAGTCAGTAGAGTGGACAGGAATATAATTGAAGAGTTGGATTGGACTTTGCTTCATTGTGTCGTTTATTAATAGTTAAATGCCAGGAAAAGAGTGTTTTGACTGTACACAGCATTTGCAGGTAGTCTTGTAGAGCAAGTGCATATGTTACCTGTTCACAGAACTGAAAACTATAGTCTTTGCTGGTTATTGCGTATGTCTATGATTTTACATACCTTAGATCTTCATCAAAATTGGGATTCACTATACCACAAGAACAACTTCTCCTAGCATATCTCAATGCTGCCATTTGCATCTGAACTCTGGAAATACAGAAGACAAAAATGAAAAACACAGTTGTATAAAATTCAACTCTCACAGGATTAGAATTGTGGGCAAAGATCTGTGGGTGTGTTAACCCACTTAAACTTGTTTGTGACATCAGTTCTAACCAATGGGTATTCTAGATAAATTTAAAGAGTGCCAACAGTATTGGACATTGTTCCAGGAGTGTTTCAGAACATTTGAAGAGGGTATTACTAGAAGAGAAGTGAAAATCTGGGATGTGAGTCAATGTGCCTTAAAACAGCAACTGATTATTAGGCAAAATGAAACTGGAACATGAAAGGTCAAAAAGTAGTGAATGGAAACTAGTATAAATATCTCTGCAGACAACACAAGCATTACAACTCATACATGCTCTTCAGTGTCTATTTGGTGCAAGCTGAATAGACTTTCATTATGAGTAAACCCAGTCAGGTGTTCTGACAACAAGACTCCAGGCCTGAAGTCAGGCTGTAACCACTTCCTTTGGCCACAGATGCCTTGCACAATAGATTCTCAATATGTATTTTTTTTCTGGGGAAGTACATTAAAAAATAAAGCCATCTCAGGATTGTAGCATTGCACTGTAGCGACATCACCATTTTCTGCAATCTCTGTAGTAAGAAATAATAATGGAGAAAATGCAGCTAACGGGATGCAGCTAACCCCCACCCACCATATATAAGTAAAATCCCTTACCTGTATTATTGATAACGTCTTGAATTATTAGATCTGAAAGACTTTTAAAAATTTTTACTCTTCACCACTTGTGAAGAAGGATGGTCCTGCAGTTAAGAGAGTGGACTGGGAATTAGGGGACCTAGAGGCCAAAACCTGGCAAGGCTGACAGTAGTAGAGAAAGGAGAAATGCTAGCTAATGCATCTTCTACTGATATAATACTGTTAGCCAGGACGGGATTCCCTGTCAAGGGTGTACGGCTGAGGGGACACTTTCAAGTGTGTGTTACAAATTCCAAGGGCAGAATATACTTCCCCTGTCCCATACACATTAGCACTTCCTGCCATCAGAAGCATATTTGCAGTCCATCTTGAGTGGTGGACATACCTTCTGTAACTTTTGCCATGCCCTGTATTATTAACATATAACAGCACAAAGGCATACAACTCATCTCTACTGGGATGGAGTCAAGCCTGAGGGCTACAGAAGAGTGCTCCTATTTGGATACTGGGTGGTGCACCTGCCCACTACTCAAACCCCTCCCCGCCACCTAAGGGGAGGAAGCACTGGGCACAGGTCCAGTAATTCTTTGGGACAACTAATGAAATAACAGGGACAGGTGTGAGGCTCATAGGTTTAAAATGAGAGAATTGGAAGGGGACACAGATCAGAGAATCCCAGACAGTGCCCACTGCTCCCAGAAGATGTGGAGGGAGCCAGAGGATGCTGCCCAGAGGAACTCTGCCTGGAGACATCAGCGAAAGAGGGACTGGAAATAAGCCCCACAGTCACAGAGATCCCCCCTGCCAACCTCCTCTCTCTGGTCTTATAAATGGCTATTTCTGCAAGAGCCAGGAGGAGACTGGCGAGGAGGTCCCATGACCCTGTGGGGGACAGATGGGGAGTGCATATAAATACAAGTGTGGGGAGAAGTGCAGCCAGAACCTCAGTAAGAGGTTCTGGAGGAGCTGGAAGTAGGACTGCAACCTGGCACATTCAAGATAGGCATGTGCCAGGTTCTCCCTCACACTGCAGGAGTGACAGGTGTCAGGGTGAGGGGTGAACTGCACCAGGTACACACCTGTACTCACAGCTCCACTCAGGGTGCTGGTGGACAGATATATTTGCCCCAGGCTTAGTAAATCCCTGTTCCCAGACTAACTAGGGCAGGGCTGCTATAGCCCAATTAGAGCACCTGAAAACAATGGCTATGTCTACACTAGCGGGCTCAGGTAAGTCGATTTAATAAAGTTAACTTTATTAAGTCACCTTAGAGAGGCTCCATTTAAGTCAACTTTATAAAGTTGACTTAAGCCAGGGGACCCATTTAAAGTCGACTTTATTATCTCTTTTACTTTATAAAGTCAACTTAAATGGCTCTACTGCATTAAGTCGACTTTATAAAGTTGACTTTAATGGGCACATTGTGTTAAGTTGACTTAATGAAGTCAACATAACCCTTAAGGTCAACTTTAAGGGCAGGAATACTTAAGTCGACTTGATGAACTCCAGATGTGGCCAAGGAGTTGTTTAAGTCAACTTAAGCCTGGTTAAGCAACTTAAGCCTCCAGTGTAGACATAGCCAATTAGAGCACCTGAGGCCAATAGGGATGATTAGACACAGCAGATAAAAGGCCTCTGTTGCAGACAGCAGGGAGAGTGTTGGGTGTAGTGGTTGGAGGCTTGTGTGGAGTGAAGCAGAGTAAAGCAGAACTGGAGAAAGTGGACTAGTAGCCATTGCTCTTAGCCCCCGAAATGGTATAGTCAGTCAGGGCAAGCTCACCCAGATGGGTCCTAGGGCCCCAGGCCCTGCAGCCTGCGGGGTAGAGAGTCCAGGTCCTTGGAAAGAGGCCCTAGGAGACTGCAGCACTGGGAGTTTGGAAGAGGGAGAGCTGTGCTTAAGCTGGCTGCCAAAGCTTGAAGTGTGCAACCCACAGTGCTTGAGCAACCCCAGTTGTCAGACTACATAAACATGTCTCCTATAATTTTGATGAACAACCAGCTGCCAAACTACAGCCAGGGATCTGAGGCTATGACTGGACATAAGACAAAGGAAGACAAATTTTTGTTCACCCTCCAATAGACTTAATACAAAAAGGTGAAAGATGGGTGGTGAATTTCTGTGCTCAAATACATGCATCCAACTCACTGAAGACAAGGGATGGAATTAGGCCCTTCGTAACTCTTTATCATTGAAATGACTTTCACTAGTTCTTTTTTACAAGCAGGGTTGGACTCCTATAATAATCCTTTACACTTAGTCTGTGTCTTTCATCCAAAGGCATCAAAGTGCTTTAGACAGGTGAGGAAGCATCAGCAAGAGAGATTGGACTAAATGAAAGAGGTCTAGGAACTGTGCTGCTCTTAAAAGCATTCCTTGCTGAGTCTTGAGAGGATGGAGCATGAAGCAGAAAACTTGGCTGCGTCCCAGCCCTGAGGCTGCATAAATGTAATTGCTTGTGCTGCATTATCTGCAGCAGAGCCATGCATGCTAATAAAACCAGTGTTGTGCCTTGAGGAGCTTCTGTACTGATAGGAACGCTGCCTCCTTCTGGAGAGCAGAGTGAAATGCAGCTCCTGTTGGCCTCATTTTATTTTATGCTGAATATCACCACTGCTACCCATTCCCGTTTGTTGCCAGGCAATGGTATGTATGCGGCTTCTAAAAGTGCTTTCCTTATCGTAAGTAACCCATCCTTTGCTTATATGAGTGTATTTACTCTGTAGGTGTAATTTGCTGTTCCTTGAGAAAAGACCTGCAAGCCATGCTCTGAAGGGAATATTAGGGCACCAGCCTACAATTTGGGAAACCTGGAATTCAATTCAAGAGAGCACAAGCATAAGAATGGTTCTATAGTTGTCTGGGTAGAACACCCTGCTGGGAGACTCAGAATTTGGTTCTACTACTCCATTGACTCTCTTATTTTTCCAGGACCAGCTGTACAACAACTTCAACAGGAGAGACTGAGGGAGACTCACATGAAGCTATAATTAGTGCACTTGCTTAGAAGATAGCAGTGCCCTGCTCAAATGATATCCCTTTGCCTTCTCAGGAGGAAGAGGGGCTTGAACTGTGGGGTCTCCCACATTCCTGGTAAGTACACTAGCCTCTGAGCTTAAAATTATAAGGGAAGTCCCCCTGCTTCAGCTTCTTGCTGACAGTGTAGGCACCTACTGCCAAGAGAGAGTTCACATCTGAGAATCCCAAATAGAGCTGGATGCCTCCCTGCAACCTGGTCTGAGACATCTACTTCCAGGACATGAGAGGGCTTAGCACTCACCCATCTCGTTGGTATCTCCCATTGACTCTCTGAGGTGATTCCCTTCCTAGCATGCTGGCTTTTGTGAATCTCATTCTAAGGTGCTTGTCTCTACCCCTTCAATTACAAGGGGTCTGGGCACCTAACTCAGTGTTTGTGAATCACAGTGATTTTCTAGGCACTAACAAGTTAGGCATTGTGATGCATATACTCAGTCACAATACCAAACTCCTTTGGTGTGTTCAGGAAGGACTTCTCTACTCAGATCCTCCTCTATGCAATGGGGATACTAGCACAGCCCTCTCTCACAGGTATATTGTGAGGTGTTCAGATATTACAATAAGAGAGACAAGATAAATATAATAGATAGAAACTGAAATGCAGGTATGTATGTATATATTCCATAAAGTCCTTTATTGGTAGGTACACTTGAAGCCTATGAAATATATGTAGCAAGAGAGTTACTGGTGCACTTTAAGCCTATAAAATTCCTTCTTTTTTGTGTTATTTTAGGTTAAAGACACTTTCCAATGAACTGCTGCCGCCAATGACTATTGCTGAGTGACTATACAACAGTGAACACAGTCCAGTTCTGTTCAGTGCTCTTGTGAGAAAGGTCATACAAAAAACTAGCAGCAGGACACTAACTCTGTAAAGAAGGGGATTTCTATTTAAAAAAAACCAAAAAAAAAACAAAGAGAGCCCAAAAGATCTTAAGACAAAACTGAGGAAATTAAAATGTTTAGACTCAGTGTGCAGACCACTTAAGCATCTCATAAATGAGTCCGAAAAGGCAAACATACCTCTGGACAAAAAAGGAAGCAGGAAGGCAAGGAAAAAGAGAACAATATAGTTAAATAAATTGTGGTGCCCAAGAAGCTATTCAAGTCAACTGTTCTCCTTAAGGGGAAAAAAAAGGAAATTTAGCTGGCGTGAATGCAGTTAAAAGGAACAAAATATGGCAGGTGAAATGTAAAGAAGAAATTAGGGAGGTCAGGAGGAACTTGTAGAGCAGCTAGTTAGTGATATTAAAAAATAAAAGGTATTTAAGTATATCATAAGCAGACTCAAGAATCTTCATGGTCCTACTACACCCCATCCCAGAAAGGAGCAGTGGAAGTGAGTCCTTCAAGTGGCTTAGAGAGGCTGCATGGAACCCAGCCAGCCAAAGAAGGGCTACAGGCAGCAGCCAATTTGGTTCCAAGCAGCCATGTAAAAGGAGCAGCAATACTGAGCAGAGGCCAGCTGTGGACTGTACCCAGAGGAGTGGAGGTGGCTGGCTGAAGGACCTCAGACAGAGCAGCTCCTGGCAGGGATTGAGGAAGTAAGAAGGAGCTCCTGGCTGCCTACTGGGACTAAACTGGAACAAGGCCCTGAGAATATGCTGGGGCTGTGAAAATGTGAGCCAGGGAATTGTAGCACAACACAATTTAGTTAAAGGGATCCAGGAGACAGCTACTATCTATAGGGTCCCTGAGCTAGGACCTAGGATAGCGTGTGGGTCTGGGTCCTCCCATTAGCCAGTGGGGAAGTGGCCTGGATATTAAACTGTGATACACCCCTGGAAAGGGACCTGCACTGTTTAGTGGCTCAGCTGCATTGCTGGGGCTAGAGAGACGTAGTAGAACAGAAATCAATGAGGCCGGGGTGAATGGGACTGTGGGGTCAACCTCCCATCATGCAATTTTCTCCACCTTGTAATGTTATCTTTGTCCCGTAATTTTTGTGCCTTGATTGAAAATCCCACGAACTTGCACAGATCTCCTCACAACCCACCATTTCTGCCAGAAGGATGGAGATTACACAGCTCTGCGCTATTGTCATGAACATTGCCAAGCACAATGTTCCCATATCTTCAGAGCTGCAAGGGGGTCCCAGGAAACATGATGATTTCCTTGAGATCAGATTGCTCTGAGACACAAGAAGCAGTTCAAGATTGTTAATGGTATTAATGGAACAGCAGCACCTGGTGAAGCATTACTTCTGGGCCCAGAAATGAACACTTATTGGTGGGTTCCTTTGTAGTTCAGGCTTGGGATAATGGGCAGTAGCTGCAAAAATTTTGGATGCACAAGACTTCACCAGCATGAGAACAGTACTGGTAGTGGCAAAGCGAGAATCAATCATGCTGTTTGAAACTTGCAATGCCAGATTGCTACTGGCTGAGGGAGAAATCATTTCAGAGTTAGAAAATCCCTTTTGGGGGCCATTATTTTGCAAGTGTGTGGAACTTGAAAGAGCTGGGTTTGTTTAGTCTGGAAAAGAGGAGACTGAGAGGGGACATAATAACAGTTTTCAAGTACCTAAGGCTATGTCTTCACCTAAAATCTTAATTTGGACTTGGTTAGTCTGAACTAAGTAGTTTGAAAAACAGTTCAAACTATGTGCATTTTTTTTAGTTAGAACTAACTAACTTTTGAACTAGGTGTGCTTGTTTTAGTTCAAACTAACTTTTTAGTTTGTTTGAACTAAAAAAAGCCCAGCTAAATTGAACTAAAAGTTAGTTTGAACTAAAAATAGACCTTAGTTCGATCTAAGCACTAGTTTGAATTTATTTAATTCGAACTAGCATGCCTACATTCAGCTAGTTCAAACTAAATATGCAAATTAGTTTGAACCAAGCAGTTAGTTCAAAACAGCTGAACTAACTAGTTTGTACTAAGCTTTTTTTAGTTCAAACTCAGCAAAGCCTAGTGTAGACAGGGTTCAAATTAGTTCGAATTAAGGCGCTTTAATTCAAACTAATTTGCTAGTGTAGACATAGCCTAAGAGGTTGTCATGAGGAGGAGCGAGAAAAATTGTTCTCCTTAACTGTTGATGATAGGAAAATAAGTAATGGGCTTAAATTACAGCAAGGGAGGTTTAGGTTGGACATTAGGAAAAAATTCCTAACTGTCAAGGGCTAAGTCTACACTTACCATTTCAATTCAAATTTCTGAATTCGAATTAGTCAATTTCAATTAATAATTATTAATTCAAATTCAGTCAATTCAACTTGACATGGCCACACTAGAAAATCCAATTCAAATTGGCATGTCCATGAACAGGACTTGCCAGTTCAAATTGGAGTGGGGGGAACATGGGAAGTGTGGCAAGATGGCCGCCAAAAAGGGCCACAGCCACAGCCAATCGCATAAAAATGTAAAGTTGGCTCAGCCCCATGCCCTTAGTGGCTGACAAGAGACAAAGCGAGCAGGTCATGGAACAAGCCCAGCTCCCGCAGCTTGCCGCTGAGGTGCCCAGCACCTGCACAACACTGACCAGTGCTCTGGTTGCCTCGATCAGTTTTACTGGACCCTGGCTGCATGGAGGCAAACACCAGCATTGCCACCACATTGGCCCTGCCTGCTGCTGCAGCCACCCTGCTGCCCTCCATACCCCATTGCTTCTGGACACAGGAAAGCAGCGGCGACTTGTGGCACCGCATCGTCCTGACCACCTGGGACAACGAGCAATGGAGGCAGAATTTCTGAATGAAGAAGGAGACATTCCAGGAGCTGGTCCATGAGCTGGCCCCACAGCTGCAAAGGATGGACACCTGTTCAGACACGCCGTGCCTATGGACAAGAGAGTAGCCATTGCCCTGTGGAAGATGGCTACCCTGGACACCCAGTGGTCATTGGCACACCAGTTCAGGGTTGAGAAAGCCACCATGGGGGCTATTCTCCTTCACGTCAGCAGGGCAATTAATAAGGTCCTGCTACCCCGCCTGGTCACTCCCAGGAACCTGCAAGAGACCTTGGACGGACTCCATGTCCTTGGATTCCCGAACTGCACAGGCATCCTCAATGCCACTCATATTCCCATCCAAGCTCCACCACACCGAAGCGTGGAGTACCAAAACCACAAGGCTATTTATCTATGCTCCTGCAGGCCCTGGTTGATCACCAGGGCCTCTTCACAAATGTGTACATCAGCTGGCCGGGGAGGGCACATGATGCCCGCTTGCTGTGGAACTTGTGCCTGTACAGGTGAGTGCAGGCGGTCACCTTCCTCTCACAATATGACATGCCCATCGGGGACGTGCAGGTGCCCCTCCTTCCTGCGGGGGATGCTGCGTACCCTCTCTTGCCGTGGCTTATGAGGCCATACACAGGCCACTTCAATCCAGGCAAGGAGGTTTTCAACAGAAGACTGAACAACTGTCGCCAGGTAGTGGAGTGCGCATTTGAGAGGCTCAAAGCCAGATGACAGTGCCTTCTAATGTGCCTCCACCTTACGGAGGTCAGTATCCCAGAAGTCATGGGTGCCTGTGTTGCCCTGCATAACCTCTGTGAACTGTGGGGCAACAGTCCCAACCCTCTAGGAGGCTGAGGCTGAACAACTCACTGCACTTTTCCAGCAGCTGGAGAGGGCCCAGCGAAGAGCACACGTTATCCGGGAGGCACCCAAGGACATGTTCCTGACAGAGGAGTCCTGACAACCCAGCCCTGCCACCTGACATCCTCACCAGCTCCACCCAACACATGCCTCCCTCACACACCTGCACCAGCCAATCCCCCTTCCTGAAATCAATAAACACACAGAAATGAAATAAGTCTCTAGAAAATATTCATTTAAAAGGGAAATGGACAAAACAGGGTATTTGGGGAAGGACAGAGGACTTGGGGAGGACAGGGAGCTTGGGGAATGGGAGAAATCAGGGGATGTGGGGGAGAACAGGGGACTCAGGGGAAAACTGAGGGAATCGGAGAAATCAGAGGATATGGGGAGAATTGTAGACTTGGGGGAGAACAGGGGATGTGGGGGAGAACTGTAGACTTGGGGGAGAACAGGGGATGTGGGGGAGAACTGGGGACTGGGGAAGAACTGGGGGAATGGGAGAAATCAGGGGTCAGGAGGGGATGCAGTCCCAGTGCGGTGGGGGTGTTCCCCATGGCCCTCGCTGCGCCTGCCCCGAGTGCGGGGACACCGTGGTCAGAGACCATAGAGGTCCTGTTGGGTGGGGATCGGGGGCTGCTGGTCCAGTGAAGTTGTCTGCCAGGTGACGTAGTGCAGCCCCTGTGCCCTGTAGGGCAACAGCAACTGTAGTGAGGGCCTGACTCTGGTGCTCTTGGGCAAGCGTGCAGCATTCCTCTAGCTCCACAGCCCTCTTGAGGAGATTCAGGGCAGCTGCTTGGTTTGCCAGCACCTGGCCCTGCCAAGCCCAAATGCTCTCCTCAGCCTCCTGGCCCAGTTGGAAAAGGTCCTGGTGGAGGTCATTGCAGGTGCAGCATGCCCTCCTCCTCCACTGGCTGGTGGGTGGTGGGCACCCTGCAGTGTGACATCTTCCCACAGTGTGAGCTGGTGGAGGAAGAGGAAGAGAACAGGGTTACTCCCATGAGGCTATGTTGCTGCCACTCTCTGCAGTCTAATGGCAGCAAACACCCAGGCCCAGACGGCCCCCTGCCCCCTTCGTGTACTGTGGCAAGGGGGCCCCCAAGCTATGAGCAGCCATGCTGCTTGGGCCGGATCCACTGTTGTGCCCACAGTGGCACACAACATTGAGCCCGATGTGGCTGCCAGGCATTGCCAGGCACCACGTGCTAGGGGCCAAGGCTGCACGTTGCCTAACCTTTGTATTGCCACTTAAGGTTCCCCCAGCTGCACACTCACAGGCTCCCGTGCCGGCTGACTGTGCTTCCCCACCACCCCAGTGTTCCCCTCTGGTCATCCCCACTGGATGGCCTCCGTGACTGCCCCAGGGCTGGGACCCTGCATAGCCCTGTCCCCCTGCCCTGCGTGTGTCATGGGCAGGTGCAGCCATGCCCAAATGGAGGAAGGAGGGAAGACCTACCCCCAGGTCATGGCATTGTCCTGCAGGATAGCCCTTTACCAGCAGGGTCTTCCTCTGGGGTGGTTCCTTCCTCTTGCGCCTCCGGGGTGGTAGCTGCCTCCTCAGTGATGGTGAAGAGCTCGGGGCTGGTGGCTGGGGTGCAGGCGGATGGTGGCCCTGCTGCTGGACTGCAGATGTTGACATTGATCAGGGTGTCGACATCTGCGGCTTCCCTCTCCTCCAGGCCGGACCCAGTGTGCACCTCCAAGCTGTCCAGTGTGCTGCTGGGCAGCCCGGATGGTTCATAGCTCAGGAAGCGATTCATTTCTTGAAAGTAGGGGCATGTGGCTCCCTGCTCTGACCCCTGGAGCCACTTGGCCTCTCGGACCCGGGCATAGTCCTGACAGAGCAACTTGATTTTTATTCTGACCTGCTCCATGGTCCAGAGGTGTTCCTGGGCAGTCAGAGCCTCGGCGATCTCCTCATAAATGGGCCAGTTGCCCACAACCGGGAGAGGATGTCCTCTGTCCCCCATATGGATAGGAGGCAGAGGAACTTCTGATGCTACCAGATTGATGTCCTGCGGCCGCCTGGGTGCTGGCACATGCCTCAGCCATAGTACTTTCCTGCCACTTGCCCTTTGCTGCAGAGGCTGTCAGCAAGGGTGTGGTGGGGGCACTGTGCTAGTGAGCTCTTTCCCTTCCTTGTGCCAAGCACCATGGGAAGGAGAAGGGCAAAACACGGTCAATTCAAAGCGAGTAATTCGAACTGACATAGCCACACTGTGTCAATTCAAATTACTCACTTCGAATTGACTGTGACTTTGATGGAAAAGCAGGCTTGACAAATTCAAACTCAGCTTTCCTCAATCCGAACTCAGGAGCACCTCAGTTTGAATTGAGGAAAGCAGGCATGTCCATGCACTTAACTGAATTTGAATTGATGACAATCAATTCAAATTCAGCTGTAAGTGTAGACACACCCAGGGTGATTAACCACTGGAATAAGTTGCCTAGGGAGGTTGTGCAGTCTCCATCATTGGAAGTATTTAAGCGCAGAGTAGACAAGCATCTGTCAGGGATGGTTTAAAAGGGTACTTGGTCTTGCCATGAGTGCAGGGGACTGGACTCAATGACCTCTCATGATCCCTTCCAGTTTCTATGATTCTATGACTTCTGTTATGCAAGTATTCAGGGTCATTAATTTTCTGCTGCTACACAGGACCATGACTCTCAGCAATGATCAGGACATAATGGATGGATCTGCAGCAATGGGCATCCTGAACTGTGGTGGAGAGATACATAGTGCTCATATCCCTATTTTGGCACCAATCCACCTTGCCACAGAGCACATGAAAAGAAAGGGCTATTTTTCTATGGTAATACAAGCATAGGTGGATCACCCGGGCATCATTGTTGATTGGTCAAGGAAGGTGTATGATGATTACATCTTTAAGAACATATCACTGTTCATAAAGCAACAAGGAGGACTTTCTTTCATGATCAGTGCACTACCATTGGCAATTGAAATGCCAATGGTAACCCTGGGTAACCCAGCCTACCCATTATTCCCCAACCTCATAAAGCTGTACACTGGCTACCTTGACAGCACCATGGAATGATTCAGCTACCAGCTCAGCACCTGCAGAATGACGGTTGAATGCACTTTTGGAAGATTGAAGAAGTGCTAGTATAGTTTATGCACAAGATTGGATCTCAGTGAGAAAAAATAACCCAGTGGTTACAGCTGCCTGTTGTGTCCTGTATAATATCTGTGAAGACAAAAGAGGAAAAGTTGCTGCTGGCGTGAAAGCACAGTGGCTGTCAGCTGAGTTTGAACAGGCAGATACAAGCAGATCAGGGGTTACAGGGCCCCTGGCCCCCGCCACTCGTGGCCTCCCCTGCCTGGCCCCAGCCCCCCACCAGCCTAGGGTCCTGGCACAGGCGGCCCAGAGCTAGGTGGTAGGGGTGGGGCAGATGTCGGCCACATCCTGGCTGATTGGCCCCCAGGGGCGGTGAGGCCAACTGGCACACAATGTGGTTTACATTGTGGCCTGAAGGCCACGCCAGGGGCTGTACTGTGTGCAGCAGCTGGCTCCACCAACCCCAGGGTCCAACGCCAGGTTGTGGCCAGCCTGCCCCTCCCTCTGTGGGTGGAGCGGCCAGCCCAGGGGCAAGACAAGAGCATGGAGCATGGCCTCTGGACCAGCCTGCTCTCCTCCCTTCCTCAGTGCTGGCAGGGTGGAGGGGCCTCCACATAGTGGTGGGCCCATAAGCACAGGCCCAGTTCGTCTGTGCATTAATCCACCCCTGGATACAAGAGCTATCAGAAGAGTTCAAAATAAAGTTATACACCTCATGGAGGCTTTGAAAGAGCACTTTAGCCACAACACACAGTGATGCATTGTACTGTATTGTGCTCTACCTGGCCCAGCAGTGTTATTGAGTGGAAAAAAAAAAAAACCATTTTAAATGTTTCCCAGAGAGCAGTGGAAGGGATAGGACATGGCCCCTGACACCATGTGGAAAGTTGAGGAGGTTGTAGGGAGGTGCTGTGATGGAGTTTTCCACGGATTACAAACGGATGTGAGCCTGAGTTTGTTGAATATGTAAGTTACAACAGTCTGCAGCATCTCTGTTTTTGCTGCTGGAGAAGCCCCATAATTTCCATCTCCATCTCCCTCTCCAATTCTTGTGCCTTTCTCCTCCTGTCCTAAGTAACTCTTTGTGAAGGGACGGGTCTTGGCTTGCCACTGGATCAACTGTTGGCCTCCCTGGCTTTATAATATGCTTGCTCCAGTTCTTTCGCTTTTATGTGACACTGCTATTGGTCCCCTGTCACACCCCTTCTCCTGCATCCCCCAAGCAAATGTACTCACAGATGCCCATGTTGTTATGGCCAGTTTACAGCAGGGCTAGCAAAGTCTCTTCTTTCTGGAGGCCCACAATCCAATATTTCCTGTTTACTCTAAGCTGGAGAATGTAACCAGCTTAGTCAGCTGGCAAGTACACACAGCAAAGGGGACCTCCTATGTGTTCTTGCAATGGTGGACTATTAGGAAAAAAAACAACCAACCAAGGTGTCCTGTGGCACTTTTAAAGACTAACAAATTTATTTATTGCATGGTCTTTCATGGGAAAAAAATCCCACTTCATCAGATGCTTTGAAGATGAGGGAACTTACAGAACTGGAGGAAAATAAATGCAGGGAAGTGTAAGTCATGGGATCAGGTCAGACTGAAACAGCAAGTCAAAGAAGTAGTCAAGATTCAAACACTGGGGAACAGCATATAGAGAAAGATGACCTGTTGTAATGAGAAAAATCACCTGTTGTAATGAGAAAAAAATCCAAAGTCTTTATTTAGTCCTGAAGAGACAGTATCAAATTTGCACATGAATTCCAATTCTGCTGTTTCTCTTTGAAACCTCCATGTGTTGTTCATTTGCTTGAGCACAGCTGTTAGCAAATCATCAATGAGTGACGAGGAAGATTGGAGTGCTCTACTGGTTTTTAAATGTTGTGATTTCTCATGTCAGTTTTGTGCCCATTTATTCCTTTGGATTAGGATAATAAACTTGCCAATTGTGATTCAGAAAAGACAAACATAGTAAAAGTAAAAAATTCAGGGGTTTTAAAGATGGACTGGCTTCTATTCTCTGTAACCCCCAAGCAGTGAAGTTCAAAACTGAGACCAGAGTGGTAAATGTGAGGCATTGTGGGACAGCTGATGGAGAAGTGTTAGGGTCAACAGATAACAGAATCTCCATTCATGCTGCATTAACATCAGTATTTTATCCATAACAACACCACTGGGGGACTTGGTGTTTCTATGTTGGCATAATGGAGAGCTTACATTGGTGAGAGACAAGTTTAAGTTTAGACACATGCACTGTTAAGCTGACACAACAGGTTATTTTGACCTAACTTTGTAGTGTCAATCAGGCCTCAAACCAACTCTTCTCTGATGGGGATTTTTAGCTGTTTCTGGCTACTGATAAACTTTCTTTCTTTACTCTGTGTTTTACATTCAAAGTCAATTCCTGTTTGTTCATAAATTACTGAAATCACATTAACATTAACTTCAGTGAATCTTATCTGAAGCAGCAGCAGACTTTTAAGGTTAGGCACCAGGACAATAATATATTGTTTGCTGGGAATCCATTGGTACGTTAATTTGGTCTAACATATGCATTTTGGTAGGGAGAGTTTGGCTCAGTGACAAGAGAGAGCATTGTGCATCAATTACAGGGACTTATTTCCCGGTACTGCTCCCACAACAGAGTATGAATAATTACTAAGGTAGAAATTGCCATATGAGATCGGATAGTCATTCTGTTAAGTCCATTATCCTGCTTCTTGCCATTCCAGATCAAATCATTGGTCTTCTAAGTATCGCATTTCTACTGGAAGACCATTGTGACAAAGATGGCAATTTTCTGCAATATCACGGACAAACCTTATTAAATTAAGTTAAACCTTACCGAATTAAGTTGAAGTATCATTATGCTCCAGAGATTGCATGTAATTTCATGGGTGAAGGGGACCAGAGCTTTTCAGGAATTAAGGGAAGGGGGTGGGGGTGGGTGTGATTAGGCAAATTTACTCCATTTGTAACACTTCCAAGGAGTAACCACCACCTAGAGAGAAACAAACAAGGAGTCCTGTGGCACTCACATGTACTGGATCAAACTAGATTCTCCAGGGACCAACAGACAAATAAAGGGTTTTAGATAAATAGCCTGAGTTTAAACTGATTGAAGACCTTTTCTGATCCAACAAGCAGACAGGAGTTGTGGACCAATGGAAGCCCTGATCTTTAGGGAAGAGTTTGAAGGACTTTTGCCTATTGAGGCCCCCATAAAACTGAGTATGCTTGTTCTGAGCTGAAGGTGTGATGAACTTGAGAACACAGGAAAATGCCTGGGTGGTTTTCAAGGATATTTACTGTCCAGAGTCCTTACTGGAATCAGAGGATGATCTCTGGTAAGCTTATTAACATGCATATAGGTTCTTCTATTGTTTTAAATTTTTTTTTTTTGGTAATGCTTTTACCTTAAGAATAAATGATCTTGCTTAGAAAGGGCTGTGTCATAGCTTAATTGTGGCAATAGCCTTGTTTACATCTCTAAAGAGAAAAGTAAAGCAGGCCGGCTTAAATAATCTGACTTTGCTGGGGAATTCATAGTGAAGGCTAGGAGATATGCAGTCCTAGTGGTTAAGAGGGAAAGAGATGTGGCTCTCCAACCAAGAAAGGCAACATCTAAGGGGCTGGAAGTCTGAGAGTGGGTGCCCTTGCTGGATCACATAGGGGAAGTATAAATACAGTTGCCCTGAATTGTGACACACACACACATACAACAATCCAAGTGTTCAAAAATCAGTAATAAGACCCCCAAGATCATGACAGTTACAGTGATGAATAGATGACTAGTTGTGTGGTGGTGGGTAGGGAGAGTGAAAAAATGGGGGAGATGATGGGACCATATGCTCCAACCCACCAGCATTTTGCATCACTGTAATTTTTTCCATTAAAATAATAAAAATTATAACAATACAATTTTCATTCTTTTTATTTGCCTTCTGCTTATTGAAACTTTCAAAGGTAGTCTTGTCACATGTTCAAGTTTTGGGACAAGAGGACTAGAAACTGATTTTTTTTTTTAATTGAAAGTTGAAATTCTCATGAAATAACATGACTCTGGGAGCTGGGGCTGTAAGAGATATTCAACAGATATCACAAAACTGAAGAAATAGTTTGCAAGAATTAACAAGTTAGTGGCAACACTGGGATAAGAGCCAGTATCTTCTGATTCCCTCTGTACAGCTGAATTCACAAGAACACACGGCTCTGCAGATGCACCGGTTCTCTTTCCTGTTGTCTCTTTGGTACAAGCATGAAAGGAAAGCTCAGAAGGAATAGCCTCTAAATCTCCTTCTGGACTCATTTTCATACTTCCCCAGTTACATAAATAATCTTGTAAGTGATATAAAACATTTCCAAAAAAACATACGTCAAAAGCATGAAGTACTTGAGAGTTTCTGCCCAAACAGACTCTCTCTCTCTCCACATTTCAGTGAATGCTCAGGCAGCCTCATCATTTGGATAATTAGAGGTGCCAGATGGCCATAAATATGCTCACAGTCCTTCTTATCCAGCTCCCTTCTATCTGGTAACCACATCGCTCTACCCTTTAGCAAACACCTGGCCTGTTCCAATTCTGCCAACATCTTCCCCCCTTCTCTCTCGATCTAAATTGCTTCCTCTGGTTTTTATTTTCAATGCAGATGTAAAAGGAAGCTCTCCAGTGCTATGCTTTGTGCTGGCTAGTATTCAGTAAGAATCCTCATCATTATCAATCAATTAATTATATGTTGCCATCTCTTGAGCTTATTTGAAGCAAAGATCTCAGAGCTCTTTACAAAGGAGGGTTAATGTCATTATCCCCATTGTGCAACAGAAGATGCAGAGGCACAGAGGGTGAAATCCAACCCTATACAGGGAACGCTATGCATCATCTGATTCTGAATCCTGTTTTGAGGACATAGGTCTCATGCTGACCTTTTGTAGAGGAGTAAATTTCACCCAGAATAAATATGTGATTCATGCAAGATCACAGCAAGGGAGTTAGAACAGTCCTGTGCTCTAATCACAGGACTATTTTGGCTCCTGTGTCAGTGAATTCTACTTTTACTGTATAAGTTAACTATAGTTATGGTTCTCTGGCCCTTTCACAGTTGGTTTTGTCTCTCCTGGGCAATAGTCACTTCTAGTGGGGCATTTATTGATCTATGGATCACTTTCAAGACCTGTCAGGGTATTTCTACACAGCTACTAGATGCCAGTGGCTGGCCTGTCCTAGCTAACTCAGGAGCGTAGGGCTTGGGCTGCATGGCTTTTTCATTGCTGTGTAGACTTCCAGTTGGAGCTGGAGGCCAGGGTCTAGGATCTTCTGGAATTGAAGACTCCCAGAGCTCAGGTTCCAGTCGTAGTCCAAGGGTATCTCTACAATGAAAGGTTGTTGTTTTTTTTTTTTAAATAAGGAGGCTTATTTCAAAAAAACTTTTTACCTGTCCATGCAGGCATTTTGTTATTTTGAAATAAGTGCTTTGTTATTTCAAAAAAACAAAGTGCTATTTTGAAATAACTAAACCTGATTTTATTTTGAAAGAGCAATTCTTTCAAAATAGTTATTTCAAAAAAAGCCATTCCAAGCCACAGAAATGGCTTTTTTTTAAATAATGGCCCATACTTTTCTTTGCCTTCCCCTATTTCGAAATAGAGTCTAGTGAAGACTATTTCAAAATAATAATTCCTACCTTATTTCAAAATAGAGAGTCTTCATGAGACTTCTAGTTTGAAATAATAAATTTGAAATAATGCTATTTCAAAATAATTGTTTCAAAATAAATTCAAAATAGTTATTTCAAAATAACTGTTTCACAATATCTTTGGCAGTGTAGACATAGCCCAAAAGTCTACACAGCATTGAAACAGTCCTGCCGCCCGAGCCCCGTGAGACTGAGTTGGCTGGCATGTAGCAACTATACAATTTTCTTTGCTGTATAGACCTACTCTCAGTTTTCAATGAATTGTTAATTTTAACAGCGTGAGCAATTAACCACTGGAACTGTTCAGCAAGGACTGTAGTGTATTCTCCCTCACTGATAATTTGTAAATGAACACTGGGCACTTTTTTCTAACAGATCTGTTCTAGGACCTGTTTTGGGGAAGTTCTATGGCCAGTGTTATATGGATGCTCAAACTAGATGATTACAATGGCCCTTTCTGGCCTTGGAATCTATGAATCCCTTTGTGTTGCGAGGACTTTTTGATACAACATGATGACTATCAACACTAGGTGTGTTATGATGACACACAAGCCTGTCTATTTGACAAACTCCAATAACACCCCTAATAGAATAACAGACATGTAGGATTGTGAGAGATCACAGGAGATCATCTAGTCCATCCCCTCAACCTGAGGAAGGCCTGTGTATACTTCCTAGGCCATCCCTGACAGATGTTTGTCTAACCTTATCTTTAAAGCCTCCAGTGATGGAGATTTCACCATTTCCTTAGGTAACCTTCCAGTGCTTAACTATCCTTAGAGCTGGAAAGTTTTTCCTAATATCTAACTTGAATCTCCCTTTCTGCAAACTAAGCAGATTACTTCTTGTCCTCCCCTTGTCAGACAGAGAACCAGTTATAACAACTTTTTACAGAGCTGAAGACTGTTCTCAAATTCTCTCAAATTTTTCTTCTCTAGTCTAAACATGCCCAATTCTTCCAACTTTTCCTAATAGGTCATATTTTATTAATCTCTTATTGTTTTTGTTGCTTTTCTCTGGACTCTCTTTAATTTGTTAACACATCCTTAAAGCATGGTGCCCAAAACTGAACACTGTATGCCAAAAATCTTGCAGCTCCTAAGATACTTAACTGAATTTATATGAATGTCTGTGCTGGAACCATGCTGGAAATTTCACAAGAGTGGATTTCCAAATTTCACTGAATTCTGAAGCCTTTTATTTGTAAGATTTCAATACTTGTACTTTAATTTAGACAATTATGTTACTGGGGAAACATTGCAAACTTGCTAAGTCAGAAGGGAAGTAGGATTGATGAAAAGGTACTCACACTGTTTAAAAAGGGAAGTTGTTTTCAAGAAATCTTAAAATATACACAGTTACAGTTCAAAAGAAATTGGGAGGAATACAAGAATGTCACAAGCTGTTTTAAGTGATTCATTCATGCTGAGGAAAGTCATACAAAGCAAAAATCCCATGTCACTGCAGAGGACCAAAAGGATGGTGGATAACATGGCTTTAAAGGATGATGCATGTTAATTTTTGCAGATTATCAATATATTCATTTGGACTGTTACCTATATTTTGTATAACAATGCATCTATCCCATTCAGCCACCAAGTTAGTACCTTAAGCAATGCTCCAAATGGCTTAAATGTAGTAGCATCTGACTCTTGATCTCAGAATTGTTCAATTTCACTTCCCATTCTGTTGAGTTAATTTGGTTATTTGAGGGAATTCAGTGTAATGTGTAGAGCAAGGCCTGTGATGACATCTCTGAACAGGAACTCTTGGGATTTATCTTTTGTCTAGTTGTCCAAAAATTGAGCTAACCAGTTTATCACTGCGCTTTGGATTTCCCGTCTATAAAAGGGTGCTCATTCTAACTCTGTACTCCATGAGTGCTGTGAATTCATGTTTCAATGAATGAATCAATTAACGTTTGCAAAGTACTTCAGGAAACTCCTGTGAAAGGTGCTAGACAAGTGCAAAGTCTGAAATAAATTTCAACTTCTTTTTAACAGTGATTTTGGGAGATGGCCTGGACTGTCCAAAAAATCTTTTCCATCTGTTTCTCCAGTTCATTTGATTATTAATCTATGCCCATCACTCGAGTATTTTCGGTCTCTAATGCCTATTCTTGCAGGGTGAAATTTGGTGAGAACCAGCATGAAGCCAGTGTACCACTTAAATTGTCACCAAGGGCTACATGGACCACTGGTCTAAACTGGTATAGCAGATCCTGCTTTTAAAAAGCATGGACGTAAATTAGAAATATTGGCAGAACATGAGATTCAACTAAGGAAAATGCAAAGGCTCAAGATGCCCAATGATGGAAAGGCCATTTAGAAAGAAATATTGGTCAATTGATTTAGTGAAAACCCTAGAAATAGTCTAAAGAAAGAAGAACCTTGAAAAGCAGAGATAATGAAAAGACCTGAGAATGATAGCTGACAGCAAATCAACCATTAGGTTGATAAGAGACCACTGCTCAGGGTTAATTTCTAGGGAAATTCACCTGCAGTTACAAAACAAATGAAGGGTGACAGACATGCTGGAACAGAATACCATTACCTAGACTAGAGAACATGTAATCAGATTGATTTGTGCTTTGGCTTCTGGTTGCCTGGCTAGTAGCTTAACTCTTCATTGCAAATTGTGAAGAAAGCAGATGGCAAAAGGGAAATTTGCTTCACATACTTGTGCCCAAGGAGACAGATAAATTGATATCCCTAATGGTGCACTAGCAATGCAGAGTTTAAAAAGTTATTTTGGTGGACCTAGAAAATAGGGGAACATTGATTTCGGGAACATTATTGCCCTGTTTATGCATATGAGTTCATAAACTCCTGAATTTAAGTTATTAGAAACCTCAAAACAACACCTCTATTCCCCTAACTAGGAAATTCTTATCTGCATGGATTTTACGTGTCACAAATGTCAAGACTCCCCTCAACTCTGATACAAAGGGAGATGTCCCACAGATATCCTCCTTCTAAAAACCTGTTTGTACATGAGAAAATTCACTAACAATAGTATTGCTAATCTGGCCAGAGAAGCAGAGAAAGAGATTCCAACTTTGGTCTATTAGGGGTGCTAGACTAAAAAGGTACTGGGACCTGGGAGAGGTACAGGATTAAATGTCAGTAAATACAAATTCATTTGCTGTCTCTGACATCGACTCCCTGCATGACCTTGGACAAGTCACTCATCTCCTGTGTCTCAGATCCTTTTCTGGAAAATGGTGATTACAACCCGTCTTGTCTGTTTAGGCTGTAAACTCTTGGGGCAGAGACTGTTGGTTACTCTGTTTATATACGCCGTAGTACAAGAGATCCCTGATCTTGGATTCATAGAACTTAAAGGCAGAAGGGGGCCATTAGATCATCTAGTAGTGTGACCTCCTGTATATCACAGGTCAGAGAATTTCCCTGAGTTACCCCTGCATTAAACCCAGTAACTTGTGTTTGACTGAAGTACATCTTACAGAAAGGCAACCAATCTGGATTTAAAGATATCAAGAGGTGGTGAATTCACCAGAGGTTATGGAACTTCCTTTCTTCATTCTCCTATTTATTTCTATGAAATACTCAATGTGGAACAGAACATTTTATTGTTTATACCATACCAGCGACGGCCAAACTTAGAGAACTCAAGAGCCATACAAGTTGATTGGTAAACCTTCGACAGCCGCATTAAGACATATAGCCATATATCTTTATGTACTCCAAAATTACTAGGTTTAAAATTCATTGCAAACTAATTTTATTGTAAAAAGAGGGCAAATAATAATCCTACTAATGTCAGATTCTAATAATTACATAAGGTTACCATGAAAATTATGCCTATACTATAAATGATCTATTTTGTTCTTTGTATTTTCATTACTTACTATTCGACGTCATGTTTAGAAGGACTTAAAACATGTGAAACACAATTTTATTTTAATGAATAAACCACAAACATGCTCCCCACCGTCCCAACCATGTCACGCTTCTCCCTGCCTTCCTGACCCCCCCCAACCCTCAGGCCCTGATGCTGGCTCCCCCTGACTGATCTCTCCCCTCCCCAGGGCACCTTACATCACCGCTCTGGTGGCTAGGCACAGGCCAGGGCTTGCTCCCCTTACTTTAAGCCCAGACCGGGCTGAGCATCCAATATGGCCGTACTGGCAGCTAAGCACAGGCTGGGTCTCCTCCCCGAGCATGCTCAGGGCGGGAGATTTAAAACTCCTGCGGCTGCGGCTGCTTTCCTCTCTCTGACCCATGTATAAGCCAAGTTCTTCTGCAAGCCACGCTTTTTCATTCAAGAGCCGCATGTGGCTCCTGAGCTGCAGTTTGGTCATGCCTGGTTTATACAGTTCTTTAAATACACACTGAGCTTCATGGATCATTCCTGGGAGGGAATGAATCATAGATACACTGAAGGATAGGGATAGACAGAGGTGTTGCTGGTGCTGGGCACGCTGGGACATGTGCCCCGAACCCCAGCGCCGGTGCCGGGGATCCAGGGCCCAGCCTCCTGCAGCCGCTTCCGCCCCTGTGCCTAGCCGGGGATGCGGGGCCTAGCCGCCCGCGGCGGCGCCTGTCCCTGTTCCTGGCCAGGGGGCGGAGCCTGCAAGCTGTGGGCAGGGCCTGGGCCCATGCCTCGGGTCCCTCCCCCAGCCAGTGACACCCCTGGGGATAGAATTCAGGGAGACCTAGATAAATTGAAGTTTTGGGCCAGATGAAATATCATGAAGTTCAACAATGACAAGTACAAAGTCCTGCACTTAGGACAGAAAAATCCCATGTACCATTACTGGCTGGGGACTGACTGGCTAAGTAGCAGCTCTGTAGAAAAGAACCTGGGGTTTATGATGGATGGGAAGCTGTATATGAGTCAATAGTGTGCCCTTGTTGCCAAAAAGACCAACGGCATATTGGGCTGCATCAGTAGAAGCATTGCCACTAGATCAAGGGATGTGATTATTCCCCTCTGTTCAGCACTGGTGAAGCCATGTCTAGAATATTGTTTCCAGTGTTGGATTCTCCACTACAGAAAGAATATGGACAAATTAGAAAAAGTCCAGTGGAGGGCAATGAAAATGATTAGGGGGCTAGGGCACATGACTTATGAGGAGAGACAGAGGAACTTGGCTTATTTAGTCTGCAGAAGAGAAGACTGAGTGGGGATTTGATAAAAACCTTCAACTACTTGAAGGGTTGCTCCAAAGAGGAAGGAGCTAGGCTATTCTCAGTGGTGACAAAGGACAGAACAAGGAGCAATGATTTCAAGCTGCAGCTGGGGAGATCTAGGTTGGATATTAGGAAAAACTTGCTCACTAGGAGGGTGGTGAAGCACTGGAATGGGTCGCTGAGGGAGGTGGTGGAATCTCCATCTTTGGAAACTTTGAAGATCTGGTTGGATAAAACCTTGGCAGGAATGATTTAGTGGGAATAGTCCTGCTTTTAGCAGCATGTTAGACTAGATGACCTTATGAGGTCCCTTCCAGCCCTAATATTCTGTAACTCTGTGGCTATGTGTAACACTGGCCAATTACTCTGGACTAAGCAAGACTAATTTGGACCAGGTCTACACTAGGCTTTGCCAAATTTGAACTGAGCAATTGCTTAGTTTGAACTAGGCAAAGCTTAGTTCAAACTAGTTAGTTCAAACAGTGAGTTGGAACTAAGCTCTCAGTTCAAACTTTAGTTTGAATTAGCGCAATGTAGTTGTGCTAGTTCAAACTTAAAAAGTTCAAACTAAATGGATAGTTAGAACTAGCCATGCTGAGTAGTTCAAACTAACTTTTTAGTTTGAACTAAGCCATGTGGCTAGTTTGAACTAAAAAGCCACGGTTAGTCGGACTAAACTCAAACTTATTTAGTTCAGACTTGCAAGTCCAAACTAAATAGGTAGGTGTAGACATAGCCTATGATACTATGATTTAATAGAACTGTTGCCTGGTCTGAAGACTTTATCATGTAATCTACCAACCCATCTTCCACTGAAGTTAAAGGAAAGACTTGCATCAACTGCAAAAGGAGTTCAATCAGGCCCTACTTCAGAGGAATGTTACATGGAGGAGCAGTTGTGAAGGTATAGAGACAGCAATAAGATGATAGTGTTGCCAACTCTTGTGATCTTAACATTGGTTGTGCAATATTCAGCGATTTTCTAAAAGCTCTAGCGTTTGAAGTTCTGTGAGTATATGAGATTGTCAGCTTTCAAGAAAGTAAATTTCTAGCCCTCCTGTACAAGGAGAAAAGCTTGAAAAGGTGACGCCGGTGACCCCTAAATAATCAGGATCTAACAGGAAAATAAAAGAAGTCCAAATATATTTTAAATTCTTTAAAACACAAAAGCTGGTGATGTTTAATGCAACCTCATGATTTTGGGGGGCCTGACTCCTTGGTTTTTACCATTGAGTGTTGGCAATGCTAAGATTAGGTAGAGATCCCAAAGCTGGTGTGAAGGAGGAATCTGAGGTTACTTGGCTCACACGAAGTGGGAGACTGATACAGAGAAATTAAGTGACTTTCTCATGTTGTGCAGTCAGTTAACAGTTGCTGTCTTGACCCATGAGACCCTACTGGTTTGCTCTCCTCTGTCATCTCGTGATTTTAGACAATTTAGGTCATTTAGCCTATAGGCTATATCCACACACAAAGATTTACTTCAAAATAAGTCATTTTAAAATACAAGCCTTATTTTGAAATGACTTATTTCAAAATAATTTTTTTTATTTTGAAATAACAGACACCCTGAAACCAAAATAGCATGCCTGCGTATGGACATGCTATTTCGATTCAGGAGAGGGGCAGCACGGGAAGTGTGGCAACATGGCCCCCTGGCAGGGCCATGTTGCCAACCAATTCCCTGCCTGGCTCTCACCTGGAGAGCCAGGCAGGGGAAAGCTGCCCCCAGGGCAGGGATTCCCCCGCCCTGCTGTCCCCTGCTGCTTTTGGGGCAGCAGGGAAGGCACTGTGGGGGAGGGAGTGTGGGGCATCATGGGCGGGCAGGCCATGCCACCAGGGGCTGCCCTGAAGCTGGGTCGAGGGGAGCTGCAGCCCCCCACGCTCCCCGCCACCCCAGCTCGGGGCGGCTGAGGGGTGGCTGTCCAGCGGGCAAGAGCAGTGCCCACCGCTCTGCCCCACTGCCCGGGCTCCAGCGGAAGCTGGAGAGGCAGAGGGTGCAGGCGCCCACTCTGCCCACCGCCCTGGCTCAGGGCATGCTGCCCCGGTGGGAGCTGGCTTTGCCCCCCGTCCGGGCTTGGGGGGAGCTGCCGGCCCCACGCAGGGCCAGCAGCTCCCCCTGAGCCCAGGCGGAGGGCAAAGCTGGCACCCACAGCCCCTACCTGCTGGGGAGGCATTTGCCCAGGCCCAGCGGGGGACGACTGGGGACGCGAGCTGGGTGCCCTGCTCCCCCGCCTCAGCAGCCAGCCAAGCTGGCTGGGGCACCTGGCAAGGGGGAGCAGTGGGTTTCCCTGCCGCTTCCCCTTGCCAGGGGCAGAGAGGGCGGCAGGCACCCCAGCCAGCTTCACCCGTCACGTCCTTTTGCCGGGGGCAGGTGGGGTGAATCAGGCTGAGGAACCCGACCCCCCTTGCTCCTGGCAAGGGGAAGCAGCGCGGAAAGCCGGCTGGGGCCACAGCTGCCCCCCCTGCACCTCCGCTCAGCACCCTGGTCAGGGTGCTGGGGGGGGGGGACTTCCTCCCAGGGTGCCATGCACCCTGGCGGTAAGGTCAGACCCCTTATTTTGAAACAACGTTTGTTTCGAAATCAGGTGTCTGAATGGCGTTATTTCGAAATGACCCTTTTCGAAATAACTGCCGTTTCGAAAGGAAAGCGATTTAAGCCCTTTCAAAACAATGGCTCTTATTTCGAAACGACGGGCTCCGTCATTTCAAAATAAGAGAACATCATGTATACCTAATCTTTTTAATTTTGAAATAACCAGTGTTATTTCGAAATAAAAAAGACGTGTGGACATACCCATAATGATTTTATTATTATAATTGTGGGAGGAGCTGAGATATTATGCTCATGGGCACCACTAAAGTAACCTAGGTAATATCTTGATAGGGAGGAAGAATGGGCGGGGGGGGGGCTAGTGGGGTTTTGAAGCACTCAAGCTCCATTCCCAGCTCTGCCACCAACTTTCTCAGTGAGCTTCAGCAAGCCAATTAGCCCTCTAGGGCCTCAGTTCCCCACATGGGCAGTGAGGGTAATAGCAGTCCCCTGATTAAAGATTGTGAGGTGCTCCAATAGTCCACTAATGGGGTTAAATGAGTAAACTGGACCAGAAATGTGCATAGAAAATGACGAGCCTAATGTAGAAAGATGCTCTTAGGCATCAAATCCTCTTCTTATAGCCAGTCACAGATCCTTAGCAGGTATATAAACTCTTCAGAATTCATATCTTGGTTCTTATGCATCAGCTGATCCATCAACTCATGACTTGAACTTCCATTTCCTGACAGAGAGATGCCCAAGTGCCATTTTGACCTGAAGCACCTTTCAGCTGAGAGATCAGTTAACTTGCTTTACTGATTGAGCCTGCTGGCATCAAGATGTCTGGTATGACAGCTGTGAGGCTATAGTCATGGGTATGGCAAGATCAGGTGGACAAAGCCTGTTTCCTTCTCACCACCAGAGATATCCAGGTCTCTATTCACATGCTTTTTAATTGTATTATCTATTTATTTTAGGTACTCAGAGAAACCCCTATGACCATAATATCTGAGCACCGAACACTCTTGCCTTTCTTCTTCCCTTGATCTCTAAGGTTCTGTCTACACCTAAAAATGCTAGTTTGAACTAGTTAGTTTCAGTTGATTAGTCCGAACTAATTTTGCTTAATTTGAACTGATTTAGTTTGAATTAGCATGTCCCCACCAGAAACCTAAGTCGAATTAGTATGCCCACGCACAGGCACTTGCTAGGTCAGCTTAGGAGGGGGACATCCTGGGAAGAGTGGCAACATGGCATCCGAGAACGGCCATTTCCCCAGCCAATCCCATAAAAAGAGGAAGTGACTCAGCCCTGTGCCCATTGTGGCTGGCAAGAGGCAGAGCGAGGAGGTCATGGACCGCACTCAGTTCATGCAAAGTGCCAGAGAGGTGCTCAGCACCTGCTCTACACTGCACAGTGCTCTCATCACCTGGAGCATGCTCTTTATGGACCCCAACAGCATGAAGGCAGGCAGCAGCACCACTACCATGCTGGCCCTGCCAGCTGCGTGCTCACCTACACTGCCCTCCATGCCCCGTCGCTTCTGGGCACAGGAAACCAGCAGCGACTGGTGAGAATGCATAATCCTCACCAGCTGGGACAATGACCAGTGGCTGCAGAACTTCAGGATGAGCAGGCAGACCTTCCTCAAGCAGTTCCACAAGCTCACCCCAGTCCTGCAGTGTAGGGACACGATTCAGACCCACCCTACCAGCAGACAAGAGAGTTGCCATTGTGGTCTGGAAGATGACAGTCCCAGAGTCCTCCTGCTCCATTGCCCACTACTTTGGCATCAGCAGGGCCACTATGGGGACTGCCCACCTGCAGGTCAGCAAGGCAATCAACCAAGTCCTGCTAGCCCGCATCATCACCCCGGGCAAACTGCCTTACACCTCCATGGCCTCACCACACTTGGATTCCCCAACTATGCAGGCATCTTGGACGCCACAGACACACCCAACCGAGCGCTGGAACACTGAGTCAGGGAGCACAGAAACCCGAAGGGCTACCACTCCATGGTCCTGCAAGCCCTCAGGGGCTCTTCACAAACATTTACATCAGCTGGCCAGGGAGGGCACACACTGCCCGCACGCTCAGGAACTCCACCCTGTACAGGCACATGCAGGCCTGCACCTTCCCCCACACAAGATCACCCTCAGGGACGTGCAGGTGCCCATCCTCATTGTGGAAGATGCCATCTACCTGTTTCTCCTCTGGCTCATGAAGCGATACACTGCAAACCTGGATGCCAGCAGGATGCTGTTCAACAGGAGGCTCAACAGGTGCTGCCAGGTCGCAGAGCATGCCTTTGGACGGCTCAAAGCACGATGGAGGGTCCTTCTGACACGTCTGCATCTCATTCAGCATACCATCCCCGAGGTCATCAGCACCTGCGTTGTGCTTCACAACCTCTGTGAACTGCAGAGGGAAAGGGTCCCCCATGTCTCGGAGCCAAGGCCAAAAGCCTCATCAGGCAGTTTGAGCAGCCTGAAGCTGTGCCCCAGAGACAAGACCAACATCGAGTTGTTAGCGTCAGAAAGGCACTCATGCACCAATTCCTCAGTGAGGAACATTAAGGGCTGGGCCTGCCACCAAGCACCCTCACCTCCCCCACCCTGCCCATGCCTGCCCCCACCCACCACCCCCTGTCACCTCCCCATCCCCAAAATAATAAAAACAACAAGAACCAAGATAACGTTTCAATGGGTTTTATTTGCAAGGGAAGGAAGGTTGGGGGCAGTGACAGGCTTTGGGACTTGGGGGAGAATGAGGGGCTTGGGGGAAAATAAGGGACTGGAGGGACAGAAAAGTCAGGCTAGGGGGCACTGGCAGTGCTCTGGGGGCGTGCCCAGGGTTTCCCAGTGGCCATCCCAGGCCCAGGGGTGCTGGCAGTAAGGAACAATGGGGTCCCTGGAGCAGCGTCCTCAGCCACTGGGGGGAAAAAGTAGTCCACCAGCCAATGGGCACTGGCTACCAAGTCCCAGACGGCAACATTGAGCTCCATAAGGGTGCAGCTCTGCTGCTTCAGGGCCATGGTCCTGCACTCGTCAAGCTCCTTGGACCACTGGAACAAACTTCAGCCGGCACTCCCGATTACACCAGGCTTCAACCTGCTCTTCGGCCACCTGGCCCAGGTGGACGAGGTCACCAAGGAGCTTGTCCCAGGTGTGGTGGGCCCTCCTCCTCTGCCTGGTGGTGGGTGGTGGGCTCCCAGGAGTGTCACCTCAGGTAGCTGCACAAGCTGCTGGAGGGAAGCAGCGCACAGGGTTAGTCTCATCAGCTAGCTAGCTAGTGCTGTGTGCAACCCGACAGCAGCAAGCAGCTGTGCCCTGACTGTCCATCTGCTTCCCAGTCCACGTCCTGTGGGGCAGGGCCTCCAGGGTATGCGTGGCTGTGCCATGCTGCCCAGGTTGGGTGCAGTGCCCACAGTGGTGAGCAGCATTCAGCCCTGCCCTGCACCTGGGACGTCTCCCAAGGCCACATACCAGCAGTGTGGGCTGCATGCTGTGTGCCCTGGATGCTACCATCTCTGGTGCTCCCCACCCCCCTTTGCCAACTGCCCCCCCTCTCCGTTCAGGTCTGGGTCCCCCCACCACATGGTCCCCAGTCACTCTGCCCTGTGAAAGGGCCTACATGCCCCCCCCATCTCCATCTCCGGGACCCTGTCTGTCCCAGGGCCATGTCGCACCTGCACTGCCTGTGCCACAGGCAGGCCCAGCCTTGCCCGAATGGAGGGAGGGAGGAGCACTCACCAATGGGTGCTCCAGATCTCTGCTGCAACATCCCCTCTCCAGGGTCCTCCTCAGCAGGGGGGTCCTCCTCCGTCTGCTCCTCCTCTGGGGTGGGTGGTGCCTCCTCAGGGGCAGGGAAGAGCTCCGGGCTGGCAGCAGTGGTGGCTCCTGGTGGGGTGCCCTCTGGCCGGCTGGCATTGCCCACCTCCAAGATGATATCCTCATCCAGGGAGTCCTCCTCCTGGGGTCCAGCCATGGAGAGGGGCTCCCTGGAGTCGACAGTCCCGGCTGGGAAGCCAGTGGGCTCCCCGCCCAGGAAGCTGTCCAGCTGCTCAAAATAGGGGCAGTTGGTGTTTTGATCTGCCCTCCCCCGGCATCGCCTCACCTTGTGGACCTGGGACTAGTCTTGATGAAGGGCCGTGATTTTCACCTGCACCCGCTCAGTGGTGTGGGTGTAGCCTTTCACAGCCAGAGCCCGGGAGATGACTCCATAAATCTCCCAATTGTGGTGGCTTCTCCGCAACTGGGAGAGTATGTCTTCATGCCCCCAGATGTAGAGAAAGGTGAGGACATCCTCGTGGCTCCAGCCTGGAGCCCTCCGACGACCCTGGCTAGCAGTGCTGGCCTCTGCCATGGCTGCCTGGGCTGCACAGCGCAAGCTGTTCAGGCAGGCTGTGCCTGTGAAGGTGGGGAGGAGCAGTAGCCAGGGCAGGCACTTCCTTCCTGGTGCCATGCACCCCAGGAGGAAGAAGGTCAAACAGCATTTAGTTCAAACTGAACTAACCAGCAAGTTTTACTAGTTCAAACTAAGCTTTCATTTGTTTGAATTAAGGAATTCCTTAGTCTGAACTAATGAAAGCCTAGTCTAGACAGGGACTAACTTAGTTTGAATTAAGCATACTTAAATTAAACTAAATTGCCAATGTAGACATAGCCTATGTGCTCAAGTAAGTAAGCTGTGTGACAGCACAGGGAGAAAGTGAGGGATAGATGGAGATCACCCACTGTTAAAATGCATCCACCTCTGAGGTACAACACAGCAGCTGTTGTACAGCAAAGAGTAACACAACTGGCCTTTGCATGCCTTCTCTTACAAAAAGACTAATGGACTTTCTGTCACCACAAGTGGTCAGCATCTTGGTTTTGTGTCTCTTCTACAGCATGACACTTTCAGTAGCACATCACCACAACAGAATACTGAATCAATATTGATCTCCAGATAGTGTCACCCCAAGACCACTAGCTACAGCAAACTGTGTTTTTCTTGGAGGTCTTGTATTCAAGTAAGCTCCTGGCCTGATCTTGCATAGCTTGTGATATCTAATGGATTCACAGCATGAGGTGATAAGGTATAAAAAGGTATATACATGAGTTTTACACCATCCTTGGGAGAAAGAAATATCTCCATCCTCCAAAATGCAAAGGCTGGCCCCTTGCCTCAGTATAATCATCTAATTCCAGTGTATTAACACTTTTCCTTTTAAACAGCTATGATAAGCATTTGCCACCACTGGGCCCCTCTGCTGAAACTCCGTCCTCTAAGTACAACATGCACCATCTCCTCCCAGCAGTTCCCATCAATGCCAGCACTTGTCTACTGTTCAGTGTCATATTGTCAAGTCACTGATTATCGCAACTCTAAATAATCACTCTCTGTCCGTGTGTGACGCTTATATGAATCCTTTATTCTGACCACAGAGTTATGGAACGTCTCTTTCTCTTTATCAGCCTGAAGGGTAGGCTTTCCAGAATTATACAGCTCTTTTGGAAACAGGCAAAAGTAATTTATATGCATAACTCCCAAGTCACTAGCATCATAACGGTTGAACCACTGACATTTAGAGACTGACTTATCTGACCCCCTTCCATGCACTCAGGAAATTCAGGAAGGGCAAAGAAATTTCATTCTATTTCCTTTGACTCAGGAGATTTGGAAAGGGGCAAAACACAGCATTGTTTGGCATTCTTATCATCAAACATTAATAGGGTGGAAGACTGAAGATAGGTTTTTGAGTTAAATAGTTTGTAGAAGTGCTCAAGAGACTCTGCATGCCCAAAAGTATAGTGAAGAACTTCCTCTGCTAAACCTTGTAGGTATAAATGTTTCCAAAAAGAGACCTTTTCTATACCAAGACTCCACATTACAACACAAGTTTCAGAAGCCCCGCATCTAGTCATAAAGCAATGGAAAGCGATCATGATGCCCTGAGACCTATTAATGACGCCTAGAAATAGCATTTCTGGTCAAGGAGGATGAGTCTTAAAAATCATTAGCATCTTCAAAGTGCTTCTTAAATGAATCATTTTCCCTAGGATCCCTGTTAGGTGGGGAAAGGATAATCCTAATTTTATAGATGGGCAAACAGGCTCAGGGGTCAAAATGTCTTGTTTAAAGTTACATTGGCAGTCAGACATGGTTAGGATTTAAGAGCTCCTGGCTAGAACTGTAGCAACAACAAATTTTTCAGTTCTCCAGCACTTCCAAAAAATTAGGGGAAAAAACATTTTTTTCATGTTTACCCCAAAGTGGAATTTTTCTGAACTTTCAGTAAATTGAAAATTAAAAAAGCTTTCATTTTGGGTGAAATGAAACATTTCATCTTGATTTCAGTCTCCCACTTTTTTTATTTTTTATTAAATAAAGTAAATAAAGCACTGAAAAAGTAATTTAGAATCAAAAAATTGAAATATTTCATTGCAAAAATATTTTTGTTATTTTTGACCGAAACAATTTGCCAAAATCAGCCTGAATTCAAAAAATATTTCTGTCAACCTGATCCTGCATTTTTCTCAACAAAAAAGTTTTGGTATAAAAACTGCACCCAGCTCCTGATTATATGTCACATTCTTCGACCACTGCCACCAAAATCTATGAAGCATTTTGAATGCTAACTATGCACATAGAATGTGGAACTCATTGCCACCACAGGAAGCTGTTGTGACCAAGAATTCAGCAAAATTCAAAAAGGGATCGAACGTCCAGAGCATATCTGGAGATATAATTAATTTTAAAGATGCACTTCAAGGCTGACTTCCGACTATAAAGAGACAGGGATGAGACCTAATATGAAGGACAGATTATTTCTTATCTACCCATTGCTGGGTTCTTCCTCTGTATTATCCTCTGGTTTATGTTTGATCTAAGATATTACAAGGACCTAGGGCCTGACCCAATCTGGCAATTCCTATGTTCCGATTAATTTTCCTTTACGTTGTTCTCAAATTAGAGGAGCTGCTGTTTTAGGGCAATGGAGGCTATAAAGAGACTTTTACCCAAAAGTTGTTGGTTTGAATCAGTCCGAGTCCATAATACCTGAAAGGCAGCCAAAACTGTCTGTTGGCTATTATTCGGTGACCTATTTGAAATGTATCATTATCAGTCCAGTTTTCAGTAGAAAACCATCCACAGGACAAAAATCATGGCTAACTGGCAGCCTCAACAGAGAGCCCAAGGATCAGAATGACTGATAAGACATGACATGCCTGGGGTACTTGCAGAACAATGAAGGGATGCATGAATGGGATAGGCTGAGGGAGCCTGAACTGCCTTTTCAAATATTTTATCTCCTTTATTAGTAAAGGACTTCAGGATGGTCCAGTGGCCAGGGTGTTAGCCTGGGATTTAGCAGGCTGAAATTTAGTTCCTTGCTCTGCAGGTTCCCAGGCTGTATGTATTTTATTGCAGCTGGGTCATTGTGGTGTGGACTTTTCCTGTGTTGACAGAAAGTATTTTTCCATCATTGCAGGCCATCTGTCTCTGTGAGAGGTAGTAGAGAGGTTGATGGAAGAACCTTTGCTATGATCAGGGGTTAAATCATCCTAACTACGGCACTCACAACACCAAATTTTTCATAGCCCTGAGCAACATAGCTCAGTCGACCTAATTTTTAGGTGTAGACCAGGCCCCGGTATCACACTGACAAATTCACTTGGGATTGAATGCTCAAAACACCTTATGCTCCTAAATTCTGTTGCTTTATGAACATTCAGTTCATAGTATTCAGTTCCTCATCTATACAATGGGGATAATAGGACTTCCCTCTCTCAAAAGGGCTATGTGAGGATAAAAGAATTATAGCTTGGGAGGTCTCACACACAAAAGTGAGGGCTGCTAGAGAAGAATTCCTCCAAAGCTTTTCCCTGGTGCTACATTCATTCTGCAGAGTTTTAGTCCTGGCTCCAATTAAAACAGTGATTCTCCTCTCTTTTGTTACACTCCTTTCCTACACACAATTCCACTTTGAAATAGCTCTGTATAATAGTCAGTCTGTTATGCACACACATGATTACTTATCACTGTCCAGGCTGTGATCTGGTACATTTTTTTGTATGACACACACTATATACAAAAATGAATAAAGCTGAACTATGCTTTTCTTTGCCAGAGAAATTAACCCATGTGGGTTTGTCTGCAAAAGTACTGGAAAAAATTTGGATCCTAGTCAAATCACTACCAGCTTCAATTGCCTGTGGTGTAGTGAGAGAGCCAAGCTCAGTAATGAGGAACTACAGCAAAAAGATGAATCGGTGTCTTTTTGCTCATGACCTTATTTCCTTTCATAGGCCCTGATTCAGGAAAGCACTTAATCACATGATGTAAACTAAGCACTTGCTTAAATATTTTTCTCAGTAAGGATGCTTTTCTGAATTAGAGCCTCTATGTAGAGGCACCGATATAAATTCTCTTATTCTGGTGAAAGGATAGACTAGGGATAAAAATACCAACTCAAAACTAGTGCTTAGAAAGGAAGCCCTCCACACATTGATTTACTACATTTATCTGTTTGGACTATGTCTACACTGATGGTGGCAAAATCGCTGCCATCAGCCCAGCATTCCAGGAGCACTTAGCAGCAAGTTTGAACTCTCTTCTGCACTCCCAGAAGCCGGTGCCAGAAGTCCTGGCTCCCAGGAGATATAGGGGAAAGCTCCCCCGTCTGTCCTAGTGGCTTAGAAAGATACCAGCATTTACACAAGGCATTTTATGTGTCTTGTGTAAATACTGGTCAACTGCCGCTGAGAAGAGCCATAAGTGTAGACTAGGGCTTAGGTTCCAGTAGCACCTAGAGGCCACAAGTGAAAGACCAGGGCCTGCTTGTGCGAGGCGCTGTACAAGCATACAAATAAAGTTCCTTCCCAAAAGAGTGTACAACAGATTAATACAGACACACATATCTACGCACATAGCCTATACGCACACCCATTCAGATATCTACTATATACAGCTACGCTCACATATTTGCATTTGACAGCCAATAACAATAATATTATATTTGAAGGCTTTTTAAGGAAAGGGCGGCTGTTCTGAAAGAAAGTGCTATCATTCACATTAATTCAAGAAACTAGTTAAATCTTCTTAAGTCAGTAATTAGCACTTGTGAATATAGGTCAAAGGATCTCAGAAATAGTCTCTCTCTTAGTCTCCTCCCAGTCTAAGAGTTTTTCATTTGCCACTAATCTATTCTATGGTGAGGTTAAGTAAGGATTCGCTGCCAGACAGAGCTTCTATCCTTTCCATTAGTGAGAGATGCTGCATTCCCCATCAATCAGATATCTGAAGGACCTCAGGAGTTCAGCTAAATACTGTAAAGCCCTTTTATAATTAAGTACATATTTCCATAGAACAATTTTTTTCTCAGCATGATATTTAATGCATATCTGCACATTACATGGTGTTGAAACAGGCTGGTATTTTCATACAACTTACTAAAAATTGAGTTCAATGACATCTGAGTTCAGTGTAAGCCGATGCCATTATATTGAGTTTCTTTTTCCATAGCAGGTGGGTGCTAATTTACATATATTTAACAAGAAGCAAAATGTAGCAACCCATCCACAATGGATAACACTAAATCCACTGTCCTTTTATCAGGAATCTCTCTCCCTACTATCATGTATCTCATCTACCTATGTCTGATGCATCTGTCACTACAGCACCTATGTTTGCACAGCTACTAGAGTGATTAGGACAGGTTCAGGGCCAGTTCCAGAGATGGGTGAGCAGCTTGCTGATGTCCAGGGGCCTCTGTGGCACTCAGTATTTTTTGGTTTTGCTCCACTCTGATTGACCACCTGTGCGGTTTCTTTCTTTTTTCATTTTGTTTTCCCACACCTGTACAGAGGGGATGGAAGGTGAGGCATTGAAATCATTTCTCACTGTGGCCCAGTGTGAGAAATAAGGACCTGGGGAAGCACCTGGCCAGTTGTCAGGCAACGAGGGTAGGGGGTGTTACAACTGATTGCTAAGGCTATCAGGTGGTTTCCTCTTAAGCCTTGGAGCTGCACAGATTCAGCTGCCATTCAATACACTTACCCATGCATTCTCTGACCATATCTCACTCTTAAATCCTGTTCCTCACTCCAGCTTGCACCCAGCTTCAGTCCAGTTCTGTTCCAGCCTTGCTCCTGCTTGGAACCAGCCCTGCTTTCACTGACTCCATTTGGTTCCATTTTGACCGTGGCTTTGATTCTGTCTCAACCCATCCATGGCTTTGGCATCTGGACCCTGATGCTTTACTCCTTCCTAAGTCATATTGTAAAGCATGAAGTGAGGTTGTAGTCCAAGAGAATAATAAGAAAAGGGGCTATTAGGACTATTTTCCAGTGTCCCTCTCCAAGGGAAGGCAAAGACATGAGCTTTGCACTTTGGTCTGAAAAGTGATGGGTGGGACTTGGGGTCTGCCTGAGCTCCAGAGGGAGGCTATTTTATAGAACTATGAGGGTAGAGAGGGACAACAAACAATGAGGAAGTCAAAGTCAGGTATGTTATACCAAATAGGAATGTCTTCCAGTGTCCACTCCTGTCATCATTAGAGAGGCAGTGTACCTAAGTGCAGAGCCGTAACTATGGCAGGGCCGATGGGGCGAAGCCTTAGGTGGCCCCAAGCGGCTCAATGGAGCCATGCTATTAAAGGGTCGGCTTTGCGGCACCGGGTCTAAACACCGCTAATGGCAAGGGGCACTTTCCAATTGGAATGCACCCTGGGCAGCAAAACAGAGCATTACGGCTCTGCCTAAGTGGCCAGAGTGCTAGATGGTGACTCAGAGGTCTGCATTCTAGTCCCGGCTGTACTGCTGATCTTTGGCAAGCCACTTCCTTTCTTTGTGCCTCAGTTTATGGGGTTAATAATACCAATCTCCTTTGTGACAAGCTTGGACATCTATTGATAATGAGAGCTAAACAGCATTATTTTCCTTACGCTTAGGGTCTTCTGGTGCTGTGATTTTTAAACAGTGTGCCACAATACACTGGTGTGCCATGAGAACTGTCCAAATGTGCCATGAATTGTTGTACAAAGGTAAAGAAAATTAATGTAAAACAAACATTGTTTCATCTTAAGCGGGGCTATAACTACAGTGGGGCCAATGGGGCTTTGCCCCAGGCGCGCTGGAGCGGCTCAATAGAGCTGCTCATTTAAAAGGCGTGTTTCATGGCGCCGGCCCCAAGCGCCACTAATGGCAAGGGGCGTGTTCCGATCGGAACATGCCCTGGGCAGCAAAACAGCATGTTATGGCTCTGATCTTAAGCAATATTCTATCCAATCAGAATTACAACTCGTAAAACTCGTGAAAATTAATCATCAAATTAAAAGCGAAATATTGTCCTTTCAGTTCTAAAATGTGAACATTCTACTCTAAATGCAAGTGGCCAAAGGGCAAAATTGAGATGATGTGTATTTTTTTCTGGTGGATTTGAAACATTAATGCATTTGATCCTTCTTTAAGTTGTTGTATGCACTATGTTGCAAACCTCTCTAGTAAGACTGTAACCATAGTAAATGTGACATTTATGAGCAATCAATTCAGCTGAAAAAAGTGGGTGTGCTTTGGAATTGTTTGTCTCATTGAAGTGTGTTGTGTTACCAAAAAGGTTGGGAACCACTGTTCTGGTGGACCATCAGGAGAGGATTACATTCAAAGGACTTCAGTTGCCTTCTGTCCGGATGTCACAGCAAGAACGTATGGGGTCATCTCATCTGTCTCAGTAGGGTATAAATAAAATGAGAGGTAGCCTCTCAGATTATTCGTGCTGAACCAACACAATGAACCAAATTCCATTCTCAGCTACACCCTATAAATGCAGAGTAACCACAGTGAAGTCAGTTGAGCTATCCTGGATCTACACAAGGACAACAGGATGTATGTTGTGAAACCCAAGCCTTTCAACATCCTGTGTCAAGCCCATGCAAAATCATAATGAAAAAAAATTGGGGTGCTTTTTATTTGTCTTCTGGTTTTTGAGCCTTTAAAGGTCATTTCTCCAGCTTTTCTCAGCAGAGCTAGAAACATTTTTATTTTTCTCTTAACAAAAGCCGAGATTTTCACAGAGTCATTAGAGTCCAGGAGCTGGGGCTTTGAAAAGAAATAACAAATAGGGTGAGACTTGTGATTAAATTGTAAGGTTTGGCAAAATTACAAATGAGGCCATGTCCCTGGATTGGAGTCTATGGGAATAATGAGAAGAAGAAGAAGAATTAATAATTAATTAATTATGTGGGTGGCACATAATGCTGAATGCATCTTGCATACATTACTCCACTGTATTCTGCTGTCAGTGTTTGGAATAAATGGACTCAGAGCTCTTGCCTTGCTACAGAAACAAACTACATCTTCCCATCCTTTCAGCATACCCTCTCTTGGTAGGCCATATGCAGGGGTGGCCAAACTTAGGGAACTCAAGGGCCACACAAGTTGATTATTAAACCTTCGAGAGCCATACTGAGGCAGATAGCCATATACTTTTACCTACTACACAATTACTAAGTTTAAAATTCATTACACACTTTGATCCTTTCATAAAAAGAAGACAAATATTGATCCTACCAATGTCAGATTTGGTGGGTTACCGCTGTAACCATCCTTCTTCGAGATGGGTTGCTCACATACATTCAGTTATGGGTGTCTACGTGCTGCAGTGCATGGTTGGCCAGAAAACTTTTTGCCCTAGCCTGTCACAGCAGGGTCAGTGGCCAATGCCCCCTCTGTGCTGCATATATGACCCTGACCCTGACCAACCTCAGTCCCTTCTTTTCACCAACCCTGAGTAGCAGGGACAGAGGGAGGGATCTGAATGTATGTGAGCAGCCCACCTTGAAGGACGGTTACATTGGTAACCCACCATTCTTCTTCGAGCGCTTCTCACATCATTCAGTTACAGATGACTCCTAGCCATACCGAGGATGGTGGGTGGAGTTACAGCTTACCCACTTTGAGTACAGATTTGCCCAATGTGGCATCCTCTCATGCTTGTTGGACAATTGTGTAGTGAGTCATGAAAGTATGTGCTGACGACGACGTGGGTGCTCTGCAGATCTCCTGGGTCGGGACCTGCACAAAGAAGGCCATTGAAGAAGCCTGTGCTCATTGAGTGCACCCTGACCCTCCCGGGGAGGGGTGTGGTCGACCTTCTGTAGCAGTCTTTGATACAGTTCATTATCCATTTGGAGATGCACTGCGTTGACACTGATTGACCTCTTTTCCATTCTGCGACTGCAACAAAGAATTGGGAGGTCTTGTGGAACAGGCGTGTGCACTCAACATATGTCAGGAGGGCCGTCCTGACATCTAGGGTGTGCCACTTCCTCTGTTTCTCCATAACCTGAAGGTCTGGGAAAAACACTGGGAGGCAAATGTCCTGGTTCAGGTGGAATGGGGAGGCCACCTTTGGAAGGAAAGTTGGGTGTGGTCGTAGGAGCACCTTGTCAGCAAACAACCTTGTGTATGGGGGTTCTGAGGAGAGGGCCCTCAGTTCCAAGATCCATCTCACCAGGGTTATGGCTATTGGAAAGGCCACTTTCCACGAGAGAACCAACAGCATGCAAGAGTCCAAGTGTTCATAGGGTGACTCTATTAAGCCGTGGAGTACCACATTCAAGTCCCATTGGGGAGTTGGATCTCTGGGTTGTGGGTAGATCCTCTCAATTCCCTCCCGGAATGTAACAGAAGTAGGGTGTGAGAACACTGAGATCCCCTCCACCCCATTAAGGAGGGCCAAGATTGCCACTAGGTGGATTTTGAGAGAGGGGGTTGATAGGCCGTTATTTGTAAGGTCTAGGAGATAGTTGAGTATGGAATGAATCGGAGCCAACTCTGGTACTATCCCTCTTTCCCTGGACCTTTGAGTGTAGGTAGGCCTAGTGGAGGGCCTTCTACTACCAATCAATATCTCTTTAACCGTCTCTGAGCAGTGTCTCTCAGTCTCATTTAACCATGCAGCCTCTAGGCTGTTAGGTGTACCACCTTCGGGTTCAGGTGCCATAGCCAGCCCGAGTTCTGTGTTAGCAGGTTCGCCCTGTAGGGGAGGCAGAGCAGTGTGTCTACTGATAGGTCCTGTAGGGTTGACTACCAGTGCTGTCTAAGCCAAGCTGGAGCTGTCAGTATTATGTCTGCTCCATTCCTTTTTTACTATCAGGAGAACTCTGTGGATCAGGGGAAGGGGGGAGAATGCATACATTAGAGGCCAACCCCCCCCAAGAGATTAGGAAGGCATCTGACAGCAAGCCCTTGTCCCAGCCCCTGAATGAGCAAAAGTGACGACACTTCCAGTTTTGGTGTGTTGCAAACAGGTCCATCTGGGGCGTGCCCCACCGACTGAAGATATAGGACACAGTCTCTGTGCGTAGGGACAACTCGTGATGAGGCAGGAATGTCCTGCTCAATGAGCCTGCCATGCTGTTGTCTATCCCCAGAATGTGGGCCGCTACTAGGGTGATGTTGTGTTTCAGGGCCAGTTCCCAGAGGTTGATAGCCTCCATGCAGAGAGCCAGGGAGCAAACACTCCCCTTATGGTTCACGTAGAACATGGCTGTCGTGCTGTCTGTCAGGACCTGAACTGTTTTCCCCCTTATCAAGTCCAGGAAGGCCCTGCAGGCCAGGTGGATGGCTCTGAGTTCTTTCACATTTATGTGAAGGAGGCTGTTCCTAGGTGACCGATTCCCTTGGGTTGATAGGCCCCCAGAGATATGGGTTCCCCAACCCATGTCTGATGCATCAGTGATCAGCGTCACTGAGGGGTTGCAGGTCTCGAAGGGAATCCCCCCAGGGTGAAGAGTGGGTCCCACCAGATTTTCAGTGTTTCTAGGGCACTGTGGGGAACCGAGAGTACCTTGTTCAGAGGGTGCCTCTGGGGGTGGAAGGATGTGGCTAGCCAGAACTGAAAGAGCCTCATCCTCAGGCAGACCATTCTTCTCACAGAGGTAAAGGCCACTATGGGACCTAGGAGCTGGAAGCAGCACCTGGCTATGGTGATCAGAGCATCCTGCAGCTCCAAAATAATAGTGCAAATGGACTGAAACCTTGATTGGGGCAGGGCCGCTTTCCCTTTTATGGAGTCTAGGAGAACTCCTATAAACTCTGTTTTTTGAGTTGGGGGGAGCTTTGACTTTTCCTGGTTTATACAAAGCGCCAGGTAGTTGCACAGATGTCTTGTCACCTGGACACTGTGTTGCACTTGATGTCTTGACCTTCCCTTTATTAGCCAATTGTCGAGGTAAGGGTATATTCTTATGCCCTGTTTCTTCAAGTGTGCTGCCACGGTCACCATGCACTTTGTGAACACGCTGGGGGCTAAGAAAAGGCCAAAAGGGAGCAATGTGAACTGGAAGTGTTCCCCTCCCACCGCAAATTGGAGGAACCTTATGTGGGTGGGTCTTATCACTATATGAAAATAGGTGTCCTTTAGATTGAGGGCCGCAAACCAGTCCCCTTGGCCTAGAGCTGGGACGATTTGTGATAGAGTAACCATGCGGAATTTTATTTTCCTTAAGTGTTTGTTCAGAGCCCTGAGGTCTTGGAGGGGTCTCAGGTCACCATTCTGCTTGGGGACTAGGAAGTAGCAGGAGTAGAAACCCTTTCCCCACTGCTTTCTTGAAACCCTTTCTATTGCTCCCATGGAGAGCAGTTTCTCACACTACCTTCGCAGCAGCAGGTCGAGCTCTGGATCCCCAAGGTTTGGTCGAGGGGGCGGTTTTCTGTCTCAGGGTATGGATTTGAATTGTATGGAGTACCCCCTGGATATCGTGTCTAGTGTCCACTGGGATGTTGGCCCAGTGATGGAGGAATGGGCCCAAGCAGATCTTGAAGACAAGAGACTGGGTGGTAGGGTGTGGCAGCCCTCTGGTGGACCACCAAAAACACGGTCTTTGGGCAGCAGAGTGAGAGGAACCACCTTCCTGGTGGGAAGCCTGGGTTGTAGACCGAGGTTTAGACCCCCTGCCTGCACAGCCCCTCTACCTGTCAGACTCCCCCATAGTGGTGCTGGGGTTGCTGGTATGATCTCGGGTGTACCCTTGGTGGTGGTGTTGTTGCTGGGGTTGCTGCTGCATTTGTCAAGATCTGAAGGAGCATCTGGTTCCTTGTGGCATATACATGCCCAGGGATTTTAGGGTGGCTCTAGAGTCCTTCAGGCCATGTAGTCTGGAATCCGTAGATTCCTCAAACAACACAGGGCCTTCAGAAGGGAGGTCTTGTATTGCCAGCTGCATTTGCTGTGAGAGGCCAGACCCTTGCAACTAGGCAGAGAGCATTGCATGGCAACTGTGGAAGCGACATTGCAAGAGGCAGTATCACATGCATCGCAGGAGGTCATGAGAGCATTGCGTGAGGCCAGGATGCCTTCCTCTACCATGGCATCATAGTCCCAGAGGTGCTTTCTGGGGACTATGTCACAAAACCATTCCATAGATCTCCAGGGGTTGAAAAGGTATCACCCCATGAGAGCCTGTCTGATTGATAATATGCAGTTGGAGAGCTGAGGGGGAGTAAACCTTCCTCCTGAACAGGTTCAGCTTCTTTGCCTCCTTATTCTTGGGTGTGGAGGCTGGTTGGTCCTGTCTTTCTTTCTGATTGACAGCATCCACCACGAGGGAACCTGGAGTGGGGTATGAAACAGAAAAGCAAACTTCTCGGACAAGATGTGATATCTCTGATCCATAGACTTGGACATGGGGGGGGATCAACGAAGGGGTTTGCCACCATGCCCTCACAATCTTATGAACCCCTTCATGTAGGGGAACCAAAACCCTGGCAGTAGGGGCCACGTTGCCAACATTGAAGAGAGGGTCAAAGTCCACTTTGATTACCTCAAGGTCTAAGTTTAAGTTTGCCACCATGCATCATAGTATATTCTGCTGGGCGTGGGCGTTGTCCCTGTATGACAAAGGTCTCTGGCACGTAGCTTCATCCAGGGAGGAGGATGAGGGGAACCACAATCTGCTGCGCCGATCAATGCCAGGGCCAGATTCCTCGTCCAAGGCCTCTGTTGAGCAGAAGGTCCTAGATGAGGGCAGGATCAAAGGACCCAGGGATGTGGGCTCATCCTCTGTGAGCCAGTCCACCCACTTGCTAGACCAGGGGTCTCAAACTCAAATCACCACAAGGACTAGAAGGACTAGGATATTGGTCCAAGGGCCACATCACTGAAACCACTTCATACAGCAGGGCTACCAGTTTCATTAAATTAAGAAAATAATTAATTGAATTCAAGGTGATTGTAAATAGAATTAATTGGGTTTAATTGACTGAAATTTAATTTTTAGAAAGCTTTTTAATTAAAATAAAAAATTTTTAAGTTTTTTTTTTAAAAAGTAGAGAAGGAAGGAAAGAAGGGGAAGGAAGGGAAGGAAAAAAGAAAAAGAAAGGGAAGGGAAGAGAGGAAGGAAGAGAAAGGAAAAAAGGAAGGAAGAGAAAGATGGAAAGAAGGAAGAATGAGAAAAGAAAAAGAAAAAAGAAGGAAAGAAAAGAGAAAAAGAAGGAAAGAAGAAGGGAAAGAAGGAACAGGAAAGAAAGGAAAAGAAAGAAGGAAAAAGGGAAAGGAAGAGAGTAGAAGGAAGAAAAAGAGGGAAGGAAGGAAGGAAGTCCACTTAACTATGTTTCTTCACCCTTACTGGGCACAGTCATCTACTGTCCAGGCGATGTCACAAGAACAGCTGGCAGGATCCTAGAGCAGTGTTAGTGTCTGCTCACAGGACCGTCTGTGTAGATGATCTTTTAGGTAGCTATTGTTGGATCAATGGTATGTCGCACGCAGTCTGGTAACCAAGAATAGATGGACCTGCACAACGCTGCCTCCTGAGCAGACAGCACAAGGTCGTGGGTAAGCTAGAAATTTATAAGCTCCTTTCTTGCCATTTGTTGGTAATTGACAGGTGCCTTTTGCAAATGGCCCTCAGGGGGTGCACTTAGCACTTCGCTGTGCACCTAGCACCCTTTATGCACACGGCACCAAGATTTTGTGCACCTGGCACCAAACCAACAGGGCATCTTTGATTGACAGCAACTGACACTGTGCCTTCCCATACAGTTATGACATTCCCTTGTAGGCAAGTAGTCAGCCCATACAATGCTTGCATACCCAATTAAAAAAAAAAAAAAAAAACAATCTCGAGTTTCCCAGCAAAGGTTATCATGAAAACTAGGCCTATACAGTAAAACTTTAGCTGTTGCTCGATGTAGAAGACTGCAGGCTAGTGGCGAGTTTTTTAGAATCCCAATCATGCCACCACTTCTCTCCACTGTCCCTGATGCCCTCCTGAACCCCAGGCCCTGATGCTGGCTCCCCTGAGCCAACCCCCCCCCCCCAAGATCCCTTTATCTGGCCACAGGCTGGGGCTCCCCCCCAAGCATGCTCAGGGCAGGAGATTTAAAACTCCTAAGCTGGGATTGCTTTCTTAAACTGATTTGCTGACGTTCTTCCGCAAGCCGCACTTTTTCATTCAAGATCCGCATGTGGCTCCCGAGCCACAGTTTGGCTATACCTGCCATATAGCTTAGTAGCTAGAGCACTAGGGTGAAGACTCCTGAGATCTAGTCCCAGTTCTGTCATTGACCTGCTAGGTAACCTTGACCAAGTCACATTCCCTCCCTGTGGCCCACCTTTCCCAGCTGCAAAATGAGGGTGATACTTCAAATGCTTTGAAATTTAGTGATAAAAAAGTTCCATTTAAAGGCCAGAGATTATTATTGTACAAAAAAATCCCTTCTGTGCTCTGTTTTCCTCACCAGTACACAGCAAGAACTAGCAGTCACATCAGAAACCTGTATTTATCCACCCACCGTGCTAGATTCAGAATTCTGATGGCGTGAGTCACGACTATTGATGCTGGCTTGTTGTTGGGGTTTTTTTTTGGGGGGGGGGGTTACTGCCATGGAAGCCTCACAAACTGAAAGCTTCTGGAGGAATATGAAATTGCCCAGTGAAGTTTTATTATCACAAAATGTTTTGTTGGTAAGACCAGGAGGACAGGATATGAAGTGTTTCTATTTACACCACCCTACAGCATAATGTGGTTCTTAGGTGGGTGCAACTTCTATTCACATCCCCCTGAAAACCCCTTAATGGTACTAGAACCAGTGTAAAGAGGCCCTAGGTTACAACAGAATTAGGGTCCTACTTATAGTAGAGTATGCAGATGCATGACAGAAGTTTGCCTCATTCTGTCTGTCCTGCTGTTGTCTTCATCTCATCTCTTGAGTTGCTCTTCATGGTTGGGACCATCCATCTCTGCTGTATTTGTACAGTGTCTGTCTCAAAGTGGCCTTGATTATTGTGGCATGCTTGGTACCTACTCCAAAATATACAGCAGGACAATTACTCTGACTTATTTTTTTGTGTGTAATGGGGTGCATACGAGGCACAGATTCTGAAGGGGTCGGTGTGGGCCTAGAACTTGGGAAGGCCGGTTAGGCTACCTGGCTGCACCTAGAGGGAGAGCTAGGCCTAACTGAACAAAAAACCCAGCTGGGCAGGAGCAGGCTGGATTTTAAAGCCAGAAAGTTTGCAGCAGAAGGGGGCTGCATAGACAGAGTCTTTAGTCACTCTCTGGGGGCAGAGAAAAGGGGAGGAGAAAACCTGAGGGTGAGACTAAGCCCTGGGATTGTAGCCCCTGAAGAAGGATAAAATCCAGAGGCTTTATGAGGAAAGGATGCTTGAAAGCCAGTCTAGGTAGTAGAAGCCCAGGGAAAAAGCAGCAAGAGGTAGAACTGTGGAGACCTTGGCTGTTTGTTATAAGGACTCTAGGCCAGCACCTGTTGTAGACGAGAGCCCTAGATTCCCTTATCAGCCATTGGCAAGTGACACAGGAATACCGGAGATGCTAATTGGATAGTAGGTCTGAAGAAGACTCTGTAATGACTTGGCCAGAGGGCAGAGTCTACAAAAAGAAAGCACCCCAAGTCATGAAGAAAGAGAGAGGACTTATGGCTTGAATAACTGATGAAAGAGGGTGCTAGACTGCTTTAGAGCTGATCTCCAGAGCAGCCATCAGGAGGTGCCATCCATGGTGAGTGACTCCCTTCATACTGTGACAAATTTTTTCAGCTGTGAAGGGTCTTGAACTGGGAATGCCATGTATCCAGTTTGAATGTGTCAATTATGAAGTTCAACATACTAGTGAACATATGTTATATGACCCCTTATGGGCTAGAGCTATGAAAGTTATCATTCTCTTAGACTATGGGCCCTACGTGAGTTCTTTTAGCTCCAGAGGTCACTGATTTGTCAATCCCAGATGTGCTAGCCAAGATGGTGGACGGATCCTAAGCATCACTAAAATCTGAGCCAGACATTCTTGAACTTTTCTAGCATAAACGATGTTTTAGAAAAAAGATTGTCATCATCACCATTTCCCTTCTAAATTACAACAACACAGCATTCTTGAGCAACAATAGCAATGACTGACATGTGAAAGGAACGTTAGGGAAATATTTGGGGTATGTTTACCTCCTTTGAATAGGATTTATGAGCAGGAAATCAGGAGCAGTTGTTAGTACCGTGCCACCAGCCATCCTTCTGCCAAGAACCAAGTTCTCCTGTAATCCACTGCTGAATGTGTGATACAGGTTTGTCTCTGAAGAGGAGTCTCCAGATATTTTTCACGTAGTACAACCCAGGTCTCCCTGCCACCCCTCTCTGAGCTGGCTCCCTAATCAGGCACTCACCACTAGTGCTGTGGGCAGACCAGAGGGAATGTGGTCTCCTGGAAGTGGGGTGAGGTCAAACAGGCAGTAGCCCGCATGCAGGAATTGCTCCCATAGCATGGGCAAAAAGCAGCACTGGCCACTCCACTGCCTGCTTAGATATGGTCCCATGACCCTGTGTCATGATGAAGGAGTTGCGGAGGGGAGGCCAAATCTGAGCAGCGCTGTGACTTGTGCATACAGCTGTGGACCATGTGAGCATTGTCTCTGGGCCTGATCTGTAGAGGGTATGGGTTATTTAAGGATCTTTAACTACAGCTGTAACAGTGCATTTTGCTCTGAAGGTCCTAGTACTTCACCCAAAATAACAGCCATCACTCACTGGGCGCTGTCAGCGGAGGTGGCAGCCATGATGGCCACCCCGCCCCACACGTAGCCCCCTGGATTATGCTCCCTGATGGGCTTCCATCTCCGGGCCATCCAGCACAAGGGGAAAGAGTGTTAAGTATCAATCTCCCCTGATGGCTCTCAATCTCCTGTGGGAGTTTCTTCCTCCCTAGCTTTGTGTCAGCAAGGAGGGGGGTGAGTTCCTATCCCCCCTGAACAGTTTCTCGGCACCCCCGTCACCACAAAGGAGGGGTCATTGTCTGGGGTCCCAGTTTTATCATTGGTCCTGACCAGGATCCCACTCCTAATTGGCTGTTTTTACTCTGGCTGGGCAAAATTCTATTAAAACCCCTTGTCTCAGCTAGCTTGTTGTTCTCCCACCCTCGAATGCTAAAGGGCACGTCGCGACCCGGTCGGACTGATCCCCCAACTGAGACAGGGAGTACCCGCCCCCGAGACCCTCCTTTTTTTTTGGGGTGTACACGGATTGCCGGCCGAACGATTAAGTACTGAGATGCTGCAGCTGGTCTGCTTCCTTGCTTTGGGTTCTACTCCGGTCCTGGGACAGGTATTATAAATCGATATAGGCCTCCTACCTTCTCTTAATCATTCTACTTGGTACCATTTGTATATAGTCTGTGATTGTAGCTTCTTCACCTGAGTTTTGCATAGTTTGTGTAGTTGTTATTATTTTCTCTGTATCCTGCATAATCTTTTTATGATATAGTTGTTTAAGGTCTAGCATAGTTTTATGTTGTTAATTTGCCAGGTGTTTTGTTAGTCATTTGTATTTTGCATGCTTCTTACTGTATAATTGTTCATTACTCTGCTTCTGCTCTAAACTGCTGGCCCCAAACTTCCCCAGTGTACACAGGGGGAGTGTGGGGGTTTATTTTTCTCTCATCTGACTTTTTTCATTCTGCCGCCCACCCTTCTTGGCTAGCAAGGAGGAATGGCTTCCAGCCATTGGTAAATACGCGTCGGGTGGGCTGGTCAGTGCCTATACCGATGTTGAGGCAGTAAAAGGCCAGAAAAGTCCTTGACTTATTATGGCCACCCTCTTGTAGGTCATTAATCCATACTGTTATTTAACTATAAGTACTTTGGTAGGTTGTAAGTGTTTTGCATAGACTTACATGCTTTATCCTGTTGTTTGGCTGGAGCTGTTTTACAGGTGCTTTATATAGACTCTTGCTCCACACTGTTACTTGGTTATAAGTGCTTTGCATAGGTTTTTAGCTTTATATTGTCATTTAGTTATAAGTGTTCATTTAGATTTTGCTTTATGCTATTAGTTGGTTATAAGTGTCCTATATAGATTTTTGCTTCATATTGTTAGTTGATTACAAGTGGTTTTGCATAGATCTCCTTGTTTTACACTGTTAAGGGGTTGAAGGTGTTTAAGGTGTCACTATAAAAGTAGTTTTTTTGTTTAATTGAACTGGTGTCTGTCTCATTGGTGGGTGTCGCTGGTCCATCCCAGTCACATCGCGAACCCGGGGTTCAACAGGCGCCACATTTTGGGAAGACGTCTGCCATCTCATTTATTCTATAGTTTTCACAAATGAACATTCTTTTTTATGAGAGTTCAGCACTTCGTGAATGAACAACCGTGAAAACTGAAATCCAGCCAGGGTAAAACAGTGATGACAACGCACAGTCTTCCACTCTTCCTCTTACTGCTCTCTTTGCACCAGCAGGAATTTTTTGAAAAACTACTCAGAGTTCTGGATTGGCTCATGAATATTCATAAGTTCATTTGGTGTGCCTTAAAGTATCAAGGTGTGCCATGGCAGAGAAAAGGTCGGGAACCACTGCAGTAGACATCTGTCCATTCAGAACTGAACTGAGAGTATTAATGCAGGCTGGGGGTTCTCAGTGCAGGGGCCACAATCTCCCTATGTAGGGGCTGGTTCCTCCCATTTTGCAAAACAGAAAGGAAGTCCTGGCTTGATGGGAGGGCAGGTCCCAGGATGAAAAAGAGTGGCAATAGGACTGGTCAAAACCTTCCAGTTGAAATATCTTTTTAAATGGAAAATTGGGTATGTGTGAAAGGTAACTGATTTCCATAATGAAGCACAGCCATGCACTTGCTACTACATGCTGCCTCCCCTCACAAGACAGGAGACCATGGTGAACTAGAGATGTAATCTAACCAGGGAGTCCAGCCTTCGTCTCCCAAGATGCATTGCAGAATTGAAACATTTCAAGTTTTGACTTTGGGGTGGAGGGAGACCTGCAAAATCTTGAAATCCCCTTTGGAAAATTTTGCAATTTTTTAAAATCAAAATCTTGAGGAAAAACTCCCTCATTTTCTAAGTGAGAACATGGATGTAGGTCACTGAACAGCCAGCAGATGGTAGCCATTTTTATTCCTTTCTGATCCAGGCTAGGCTCACACCACTGCTAGGAACAGCTGCTGATTCCCAGTCCCCCGTGTGAACCAAACTCAGCCACTAAATGCTTTTTAAAAGTTAGTATAACCTAATGTTGCTCTGACACTTGTGTCGCTACTCCACGGCTCATTTCTCACAGTCCTGGTCTTGTGTAGAACCAGAGCAGATTGTTACTACTAAAACTTCTGAATATCCTTGATCTTACAAAGCAACAGAGTTCTTGAGGCAAGCAAGAGCCAGGCTAGCTCTTTGCATGACAAAAAAAAAAAAAAAAAAAAAAACCACACCAAGAAAGCTTGCAAACATTAACAAAGAGTTTCATGTGTAAAGTTTTGTTTCCTGCAGAATTTAAGGAATATGCACTGATGACTTTTCCCTTTCCTCCCCCACCCCATGGATACATACCACTCGTCTCCATGGTGCCGATGCCACAAGGCAAGATGCTGTTTGCAGGCACACTTGATGCAATGCTGAAATAAGCTTTTCACTTGCTATTGTTAGCCTCAGTTAGTGTGGGCATTGTTGATAGCACACATGGTAGTGAAAAGTGACATTTGGATCAATTCAGCAATACAGTGATGGGTGACTTTTATTATTCTTTGTGAAATTGAGACATTTGATCTCGAGTTGGTGCTAACTGCATATTCAATTGCTTAGCCCAAGACTGTAGTTCACAAATGCACCACAGATATTTTCCATCAATACTGAGCTGGGGAAAACTACAATGAGGTTTTGTGCCAATGGGGTTGGGAGCACATAAAAAGTTCTGCTTCACTTTGCCTGCTGTTGGTGTCCTTTTTCCTGGTCAGGTGACACTGAGTTTTGTCTCTGTATGTGTGTACATGCGTGCTCAGGATTTCCTCAGTGTTTCTTCTCCTTATATGGTGTGGAGCTTGAGTAAGACAGCGATTGGCTGGCTTGGCAGACAGACCAGAGGTAGGGAGACAGCAAAAGGCAAAAGAAAGAAAAGAAAGGGGTGTGGGGGAAATTCAGACTTAGGGAAGTGATTTTGCTGGCCACAAAGTGGCAGCTGACAAGCAAAACAAAATCACACAGACTCAGAATTTCTCAAGCAAATCTCAGCTATTTTTAAATTCATAGCCGGTACATTTTTGCTGATATCCCACAGCCTGATCTGGTGTCACAAACCTTTGGGAAGAAGTGGCCTGCCTTTCGCCACTCTACAAGAGTGGTTTTAAAACACACTCATAATCATGGTCATAGTGGTTGGCAGGCAGGAGAGTGTCCAGGCTGTCCCATTGCATGCTGTAGTGCCAGGCCAGTCTTCGGTGTTAGCATTATGAAACAAATGCCTGTCTCTGGAGTTGAAATAATAGACAGAGCTGGACAATACACATAGCTCTGTCTGGGAAGAGCAGCCTCTCCTTGCTGCTCTGGGTGCCAACTGTTGCCTTTGTGTGATTTTTTTTTTTTAATACACACATGGGTAGATTGAATAATGTTGATGCATGATTTTTTTTTTTTAAGTCTGTGCTCTTTTTGTTTGTGTGTTTGATGCGGCTTCAGGGTTTCCCACAATATGTGAAGTTCTTTGAAAATATGACGCAAAGGCTGGGGATCACATAACGGGCACTTGGAGTCAGAGGGAAACGAAAAGGGTTAAGAAGGCAGCCAACCTGGGATGAATAATGAGGCTGGAGAGGAGCTAAAAGTGAGGATTTTTAAAAAAGAAGCCCATACAGAGGTTCAAGAGATTGGGACAAGCATAGTTAAAGAAGAGAGGGATTTGGGCTGCCGTTTCAGCAGTTTGGAGGCAGAAGGAGAGGCTGCAGAGCAGTAGTACTTAGTATCGCCAGTTCACACAATATTTGGTGCTTTTCTTGAAGACTCAAGGTCCAGGAGTCAGGTGATGAGAGAATCTCAGCTTTCACTTTAAAAGCACTATGTATATTCTAGTCCTCATGGTTGCAGACAAAAGCTAGAAAATGTGACCCCCGCCCCTTAAGGCTCTGGTACCAGGAAATAAATCTAAAGAACTCAAAAGTTGTTAAGCTAGAGGTTGGGGGGGGGGTTGTTCTGTTTTGTTTTTTAAATCTCATGGGTTGGGGGGGCTGGCTCATGATTTTGAGTGCCTGGGGTTGCTAATGCTGCAGGAGTCAAAGTAGCAATAGTGGCTTTCAATTATATTTCATTTTAGTGCTTCTGGGTTTTGGGTGTGAGACCCAAGGCACTGAAATGCCACGAGAAAGAGTTAATTCCACAAATCTCCCAATCTTTTTGACACAGGAAGGAAGGATGGGGAAATCTGACAACCTGTTGCGGAGACTCTCTTGTATAACCTGGATCAACATTTGGAGTTCTGAGTGCTTATCCATACCAGACCTGAATTCTGAACCTTTTGAGCTTCTCCTACCACTAAGAACTCCCACCCCATGCAGTGAATTGCAGCTAGGTGGGTGCCAACAGACCTGTTGCAGTCACATGTGTCCAGTGGTCAGTTTTTGCTCACTCTGCTCTTTAGCAGCTCACCATCACAAAGGAACAACAAAGAAGCAACTGAGATTTAAATTCCTGATGAAGAAATGTCTGCATTAGGAAAAGTTAGTTTGAGTTTTTAATTCGAACTAATAAGTTCGAGTTTAGTTCAAACTAAACTCGAACTTATTAGTTTGAATTAACAAAGTGGACTAATTCGACTTAATGTTAAGTCAAATTAGTCTACTTTGTTAATTCTAACTAACTGCCCTTAATTCAAATTTATTAAATTCAAACTAAGGGTTAATCCTAGTTTACGCCATCCCTAGTTCGAACTAAGGATCGAACTAAGGGCTTAATTCCAGGGCTTAAAATAGGCGGGAATGCACCAGAACACCATTTCGCGGCCCTTAAAAATAGAACGTGGAGCTAGAATGCTGCATTCCGGGGCCCACCATTGAAAAATAGCGGGACCCAGAATGCAGCATTCCAGCTCCATTTTCAATTTTTAGGGGGCCCCCGATGCTGAGCCTCTAAAAATAGCAGGCCCTGGAACGCCATTCCTGTGCGTTCCAGAGGCAGGGAGCTGCTCCAGCCTGAGGTAGGCGTGTGGGAGGAAGTAGCTGGCGTGGCAGGTAGGTGTGGGAGGGCAGTAGCTGGGTTGGGGGACAGGCATTTGGGGGTTAGTAGCTGGGGTGCATGAGGGGGGCCCATGCTGGAATGAGGGGGGCCTGCACTGGTGCGAGGGGAGCCCAGACCAGCATGAGGTGGGCCCAGACCAGTGTGTGGGGGTCTGCCAATTTAGGAGGGCTCTAGGTCCCACAAAACTATACTTTAACGCCTGCTTAGTTCAAACTAACCGGCAGGTCCTACTAACTTGAACTAAACTTTCATTAGTTTGAATTAAGGAATTCCTTAATTCGAACTAATAAAAACCTAGTGTAGACAGGTACTAAATTAGTTCCATTTAAGCCTCCTTAATTCGAACTAACTTGCAAGTGTAGACAGACCCTCTGAGTACAAGGGATTATGAAATCCAGTAGGGACATTGCAATTTCTCTCTGTTCTCTGTGGAAAGCACTCAGCTGCTTTGTGGTGAGCATCAGCATAAAAGCTGAAGAATGTATATATGGAAGGATGGATGGATGGCTGGATAGCTAGACAAAGTAGCTAAAAGCCACTTTCTCCCTTTGTTGCCGAGGTGTGTATTTTACAGACAGCTCAAAACTGGGATGTCTGACAGAGAAATCTGAAAGCAGGGTTTATAAACTACATTATTTTATGGCAATATGGACTTACATCCTAGTGTAAGGCATAGATTTACAAATCATGACTTTTCATGTAGGTTAGATTGGTGTGATTTCTAAATCTCTAATAGGATTTGTAAATCTGCAGCAGGATTTATAAAGCTAAACTCAGATTTATAAACTGAGACTGCATGACCAGAGGGAGGGAGGTGTGAAGCCCACATATTGGCTCCTACATCTGGTAAATATTTTTAGTTAAATCTGATATTTAATAAAATAATGTATTTGGAAAAAAAACAGACTAAGGTGGCTGGCATTTGCAGACAAGATTGTTGTCATCAGAACCAAAATCCATTACACATCTCATTCCCTCAGAACAAGAATAGAACCCTACCTAGAAATTCAAAGATAAAGCACATTTTCATCAACTCACATCTATTTTACCATAGGTTCTTCATATCTCAGTTTGAGTTAATGCTTACTGTAAAAACAGTTTGTGCCTCTTCTTTATGAAGACTGCCACTTAATGGCTAAAGAGGTCATAATGGACCAAATCTTGCTCCTGGTTATACAGGCATAAGCTTCTTAGAGTAACTCCACTGAGTCCAATAAAGCGAAAGATCCGTTCATGGAGTTATAACAGACTGAGACCCAGATACAAAGCTTGGGCTCAACTACAAGTTGTTAGGGTTGATATAAGAATCCCTGATTGAAACTCACTGGCCTGTGCTATACACCTGGCTAGATGGTTAAAATGATACTGTCTGGCTGTCAGATCTGTGACTATGTATGGAAAGGTTCCCACTGACTTTGGTAGACCTTGGAAGAAGCCCTTACTGTAGGGTAGCTGAGAAAAAACCCTCTCTGTGGTGGTGGGCACTCACCCTTGGAGTGCCCTCTCGCTATCTGCTGTGGTACAGTGTGTCTTTGCCTCAGTTTCTCTACTGGACTCTCAGTATGGTCCATGAGTTTTGTGCACAGTGAATACTACCCTACAGGGCTCTAGTTTAGTTAATCGGCCTTCAAACTTCTTTCTGCTGTAGGATCCACATTTCTTCATGGACTGGAAGTTCTGTAGTCTTTACCTTGCCGACACTGGGTAGGTCTCAGGCCTCCCTGCCTAGAAAGCTTTGCGGTTGTTCTGTTGTTCTCCTCTGGAGCTTTCTTTCTTTGTATTCTGCTAGCTGTTATCTTTCTGGGAGCCTGTGCTCCTCAGGGAGACACCATGATGAGTAGCATCCTACTCAGCTTCCTTGAGGAGTGAGTGCTCTTAGTACTCCGAGTGCCTTCTGGAGAAAGGATGTACTGCTGCAGGAGAACCAGTGTTGAACAAAAGGCTGTACTGAAAAAAAGTAAGCTGTATTTTAAAATGTGAATATCCAGCTTCCTCTCTGTGTTTAACGTTTTTATCAATGAATCATAGAATCATAGAATCATAGGGTTGGAAGGGACCCCACAAGGTCATCTAGTCCAACCCCCTGCCAAAAAAAGCAGGACCACTCCCATTAGATCATCCCAGTCAGTGTTTTGTCCAGCTGGGACTTGAACACCTCCAGAGATGGAGATTCCACCACCTCCCTAGGCAACTTATTCCACTGCTTCACCACTCGCCTAGTAAGGAAGTTTTTCCTAATATCCAGCCTGGACCGCCCCAGCTGTAACTTGAAGCCATTGCTTCTCGTTCTGCCCTCTGTTACTACCGAGAACAGTCGAGCTCCCTCCTCCTTGGAGCAACCCTTCAAGTAGTTGAAGGTTGCTATCAAATCCCCCCTCAGTCTTCTCTTCTGCAGGCTAAATAAGCCTAGTTCCTTCAGTCTTTCTTCATAGGGCTTGTGCTCCAGCCCTTTGATCATTTTGGTTGCCCTCCTCTGGACTCTCTCTAATTTGTCCATGTCCTTTTTGTAGTGGGGAGCCCAAAACTGGACACAGTATTCCAGATGTGGCCTCACTAGTGCAGAATAGAGAGGAATGATCACATCCCTCGATCTGCTGGTAACACTTCTTTTGATGCAGCCCAGTATGCCATTGGCCTTTTTGGCAGCTGGAAGTAGACAGAAAATCATTGCTGAGAAGGCTTGCAGAGTTCAGAAAACTTAGGGGCATGGTAAATTATGAAGAGGGCAGATCCCCAGTACAGAGTTATCTGGGTTGTTTAGTAAACTGGGCTCAAGAAAAGTATATGCATTTTAGCACAGCTGTTTATAAATGTTGTTCATATAGGAGCAAAGAACATAGGTCATGCTTAGAGGATGGGGTATCCTTCATGGGAAGAAGTGAGTCTGAAAAACATTTGGAGCCATGATTCTGGATAATGAGTGTGATGCTGTAGCCAAAAAAGTTAGTTCAACCCTTGCCTAAATAGTGGAATCTTGAGATTATTTTACTCCTTATTTGGCCTGTCACAGATTGCCTGGATGCTTAACCTATCAGAGGGCTATTTCCTGTGACTGTCCCATGAAATGCTACAAGGAGTTGTGTGGCACTTTAAGACTAACAGTTTTATTTTTTGCATGAGCTTTCGTGGGAGAAGATCCCACTTCCTCAGATGCTTCGAAGATGGGTGAACTAACAGAAAGGAATGAAACTAAATGCAAGGGGGTGTAAAACATAGGATTCGAAGCTTCTGAGGAAGTGGGATCTTCTCCCACGAAAGCTCATGCAAAAAATAAATCTGTTAGTCTTAAAGTGCCACACAACTCCTTGTTGTTTTTTTACTGGACTAGACTAACACGGCTATCCATGAAATGCTACGGACTATAACGTAAGTGATGCAGAAATATTCTGTGTTCTTTAGATTATCAGGAACAGCGAGGTATAGTCTAGTGTATTACTATTACGGAGTGGTCTCCCAAAAAAAGAGGTGGCAACTCTGTAGCTTGGTTCATCTAAAGGGAGCAGACAAGGCAAACTGCCAGGATTAATAACCCCTGAGGTTAGAAAAGATGAGCTAATAAGAGTACTGTTCTGTTCAGCTTCTTATGCTGTGGCCTTCATCATCATAGTGTATGAATGTCTGTTGAGGGGACCTTTTCCAACTCTAACATCTGTGGCAATTCACTTACTTACTACTTTACTTACTTGTTACTAGTTTTACTTCTGTAGCATTTAAGGTCAAACTATGACCAAGATCACATTGTGTCAGGAGCTGCACAGACACTGAGCGAAAGTCAGGCTGGTCCCAGCGTTTGCCATTTAAAAGGTGCAAGCCAGTAGGTAATGAAAGATGCTGCTGTCTAATTGCTTGGTAGCTTATGTGAAATGAGTTCTTGGGTCGCAGTCAGGTTAGGATGAAGTCTGGATCAAATACAGGAGGCAGATGCAATTCAGGGCTTGCAGGAAAGGGCAGCTGCTAGCTGAAGATCACTTGATAATTGTAGGTCAGAGCACGATCGGCTGTTGGATCAAGTTAGTGATTATCTGTTCAACTCATGTCTGAAGCACCTGGCATTGGCCCTGTCGGACAGCAGGATTCTGAGCTAGACTGACCATTGGTCTGACCCACTATGGCCGTTCCTATGTGCTTATGTCCTCATGAGAGAAACTGGACTGGACAGAGATGGAGTCTTCCTAGCAGCACAGGTGGTTAGCGGGGCCAGGGCTGTAGCCCATCCGTAAGGGGCAGCTCATGACTTGTGCTGCAGCCTGAAGGCTACTGACTGTGCTGATGAGCAGAGAAGGTCTGTCCCTGGAGCTGTCAGTCCAGAGCTTTTAACAAGCAGTAAACCCACCCAGCACAAAGTCCCAGCTTTCTTTCTGACGATCCCAGCTGGATAGTCAAAGGGAGCTTTGTTTGTAAAACAGAAGAAACTAGGAGCCTGTGGGTATCGCCCCTTGCCAAGGTTCTCCGCTTCCAATTGAACCCCGGATTTAGATTAGCTGTAAAGGATGGAAATAGGCGCTATAAGTCTTAACTGAGCGCCAGGCTACTGTCTGCCCTCTAGTAACCTCCCTCCTCTAGCCCCCCAGCCCCCACTCCCTACACACAATCCCTTCTTAGAAACCTCTGTGGAGCTAATGAATCCTGTCTGAAAGGCTGGTCCATGCTGCTCTCTGGCTCAGCAGGTACAGTAGCATTCCCAGAAGCCAGTGACCTTCCATGCAGCAATGAGCTGCCAGCCTACCAAGCAGCTGCTTTGCAAATCTCCACCGTGAAACTGAGCTGGTTTTTAAAGGCTTCGAGTCATAGCAACACAGTAACAGGCATTTATTGGTTATTTCTTTATTTCGTTGCTCTCCCAGCTGCTGCTGTGCTGGATTCCCCACAGTAAATATAAACACATGAAGAGCTTGGACAGCTTGGGGGCAGTGGAGCGAAATGATCTCTGCATAGCCGCCGAGTGTATTTTGAGGGTTTCCATGCTTCAAAGGGACCTACTCTATTATGTTCCTTTCTGCACCCCTCGCAGGCCCCCAGCCAAAAATCCAACCAACTTCCCCATGAAGAAGCCATTAGAAAATAAGCACCAGGTTTGAAATTCTAACACTCTCTGAACACATGAATCAAGGCTGGTTGGTGACCCAGTTTTTCATGCTTATAAAAAATATCATACATTACCATACAGTGTGGTATGGTAATGCTGTCCCCAAACCTGACATCCTAGATGTCAGTGGTTCTCAACCTTTTGCAGGTTGCGACACACTTGGTGGCATATAGCAGCTCTACAGGACACACCAGCTCACCTCCCTCAAGCCAAATCCAGCCATCTCCCTGGCTCTCCGCAACACGCTTACCACTGTCTGGCAACACAGTGATGTGTCCTGACACAGTGGTTGAGAACCACTGCTATATGTACTCTCTATGGCTCTTCAAGATCACAAATCCCTTTCCTTAACTGTGTTTGTGCTTTGTTGGGAGTGGGGAGTGAGGCATAGTGAATGCTATGAGGTAGAAACACCCATTTGCCACCCCAGAAAGACTCTGCCATAGACTGAGCGGTGGTGGGTGCTCAAGCCATGAAAGATTGGATCCAAATTCTGAGCAGACTGATGTTGCAAATTCTGGCTGAGGCCCACTGTGAAGTGAAACCGTTTGCACAATGCCAATCTGGACCAAGGTTTCCCAGAGTTGGGAGGTGTTCAGATCTGGGGTTTTGGTTCACATGATGTGGTTTGTAAACACCACAGTAGAGGTTAACAGGAGCCTGAGACCAAGTAGTCCACTGGGTGGTACCTGAGGGGGCTAGGCGTAACTGGCAATCAGACCTAGCTCAGGAGGAGATGGGACTTTGTAAAGGAAGGACCACAGAGAAATGGGAAGAAACGCCAAGGAAGAAGTGGATGGGAACTTCCTCTCTTGGTCTAAAGGCTGAGAGAAGCTTGAAGCCAGGAACCAGAACTAGCAGAGTGGCCTGAGCTCAAGGAGCTTGTTGAAATAAAAGCAAGAATAAACATTGCAAGCATTGAGTCCTGCCAAGAAGGCCTGTGGGGTGAAGGGTTGTAGGGACCTGCAAAGAGAGTGTGGGAAGCTGAGGTTCTCAGGGAAGGCTGTCAGAGGCAGGGAGAACCTTGGGTATAGGCAGTTAAAAGGAGAAAAAGGTTCAATATGGAGCTGAGACCAAGGGAATACCATGATGGTGAGAGATGAAGGGAGAAACTGAGTCATGGAACAGTACAGTCCAGGAGGGGGAACTGGACTGGTGCTCCTGGAGCTGAGATTTCTTTGAGTGGTCTGTGTTGGAGATCCTTGGTGAGGAGTTGTGGGTCTTAAAAACCCACAGGATGAGGGGCTGAAGAACTGAAATTTGGAGTATTTTATGTGGATTTGGGGACTGGTGTACACCAGAAAGAGTGTGGAATTAAACAGAGGCAGATTGCCACAGGACCCGATTGTCACCAGCGAGTGCTAGAGTAGTCTGCTAAGACGCACACAGGCATGAGGTCATGCACCAGTGATAAGTCTCCACAGTCCATTATGTATTTGTCCAGGAGTAGGGCTAGGAGCCCCAGCCCTGGGCCATGACCCCATGCTGCTAGGGGCCACTCAGACACAATAGGAAAAAACCCCATCCTTGCTCCAAACAGCAAAACAATCTACAGTTTTGGTCGCAGCCCAAATCCATGGCTGATGGACAATCAATGCTGGAACCTCTAAAAGGCAAGTAGTATCTATTCTAAGCAGATTCCCAGCAGGCTCAAGAAAGACTTCAGACATAGCCAGGCCACTCTCCTTTAAGGGTCCTGTTTAAAATCTATCTGTCACCCATGGCAGTGGAAAGTATTTTCCCTCTCAAAGGTCTTTGGGAGTCAGTAACTTATGGGTTCACATACAGTGGAGCACTGGGCATCCTGCTGTATTGAGCAAACAGCTTGTTAGATAGAGGGGTCTCAAACTCAAATCACCACGAGGGCCGCATGAGGGCTAGAAGCGGGCTGCATGAGGACTGGTATGTTAGCCCGAGGGCTGCACCACTGAAACCTTTCCATGCAATGTTACAAATATCAGTAACAGTAGTGTTGTGGGCCACAAGAAATAGCTTTGGGGGGACACATGTTTGAGACCCCTGGATTAGACCCACCCAGTCTCCATGTTTCTTATCAGCAGATGCTGGGAAATTCACCATATGCGATTCTGAATAAGACTATATTGTCAACCCTCTCTTCTCACTGTGCTCGGTCATGGGATATCGGTCCATCTACATGGCACAACTACAAGGATAGTTTAGCACCAGAATATGTCACTGAGGGAATCGCTGTCATTGGAGGTTTTTAACAAGATGGACAAACACCTGTCAGGGATGGTCTAGATCAGGGGTGGCGAAACTTATGCAACTCAAGAGCCACACAAGTTGATTGTTAAACCTTCAAGAGCTGCACTGACGCATATAGCGATATACTTTTACCTGCTAAATTGATTTGCTGACACTCTTCTGCAAGTCACACTTTTTCATTCAAGAGCCACATGCGGCTCCCGAGCCACAGTTTGGCCACACCTGGTCTCGATTTACTAGGTCCTGCCTCAGTGTGGAAGGGACAGACTAGATGACCTCTTGAAGACACTCCCAGCCTGACATTTCTATGACTGTAGAGATCAACAGTTTGTTTAAAATATTCTGTGTTACTGGCATGCAAACATGTACCAAACAGAACTGTTGGAGGGGCACCCAAACGTTATAACGAGGATAGCCTTTGTGGAGAGATTCTTGGTTGGAAAGGGCTGCACCTGATTTTTGTAGGACATCACAAAAAAACACCCAGTGCCTTATTGCTTGCATCAGCACAGATGGGCGACCAGAAATGGCTTATTGCTTGAGTTCATCATCAACAAAGAGCTACAGAGCGTCAAAGCCTTTAACTTCAGGCTGGGAAGAGGGCTAGAAGTACATTTAGCCTGATTTTTGGAAAGCCAGACATGACAAGCCTTCCTTGTTTTCATCTGGATTCTGAAGAGTTAATCTCCATATGTGGCGTGTGGCTGTATAGAGTAGATTCCAGATCATTACCCTCTCCTCCCTTGGCAAGCAGTACTGCGTTCTCTTTGTTATAATACTGTCTATCTAATTATCTGTTCTAAAACACAGTGCCATGACTGAGGAATGGTCCTGAGCAGAAATGTGATTCATCAGCAAGGAAAAAATGCTATAGATGCTCAGAGCATTATACCCGGAAAGAAGCAGCTGTACTATAGAAGCAAAACCCATAAGAAAGACACTTTCTTCTCATTTTTTATTTTTGAAGTTTCTTTTCTTTTATCTTCTTTATTTTTGTCATAACCTTAAAATCAATCAAAGTAAACAGTTGCAACAGACTGGAACAACATCCCAGAGTTTGTTCACATAAAAGGTTCATTCTACATAAAAATCAGTGCAGATTGATTTCTGAAAGGGACACACACGAGAGAGAAAAGAAAAGAAAAGAAAAGAAAAGAAAAGAAAAGAAAAGAAAAAAGAG
>ML682090.1:1058252-1183955 GCA_007922195.1 Podocnemis expansa
GAGAACTTAAAAACATAATATACATTTGGTGTGGTAGGGAAATAAAGAAATGACCAATCCTATTATAGAAGCAAGGGGAGTGAAGTAATATGTTATTGGACCAACTTCTATTGGTGAAAAAGACAAGCTTTTGAGATTCAGAGCCAAAGAAGAGCTCAGTGTAAGCTCTTTCACCAACAGAAGCAGGTCTAGTAACAGATATTGTCTCATCCACCTTGTCTCTTATATCCTGAGGTCAACATGGCTACAGCAACATTGCAGATAGATCATACAGTATAATGTTTTGTAATTATAAATACATCATTGAGAGATTGTAGCAAAAGGCTGTAGCACCTGCAAAGACCCTGGGTACAATTCACTCTTAAGATGAGGTTTTCCAAAGAAACTAAGGGAACTGGGGTGGAATTTTTCCTCAGTGCCTAAGGCCCAGACCCTTTAAGGTATTTAGGCATCTAACTCCCATTGAAATCAATGATATCTTTTGAGGATCTAGGCCTCAGTGACTTGACTTTCAATAGGATTTGTGTTGCTAAATCACTTAGGTGATTTGAAAATTTCATTCTCCATTTCCCCTTAGCCACCTTCGAAAAACCCGCCTTTCCCTCTGAGCCATGACTTGTGTTCTTTTGGCACAAAGTATTGTAATTGCTAGGGCCTGACTTTTATTCACTGTCTCAGGATTCATGCATGTGAGTCTAGGAGGGCAATAGATGAGCACAGAAAGAGATGGGAAATACAAATGAGAAGGAAGTCAGCAGCATTTTAATAGCAGGGATGATAATGAGATGAGGAAAGGGGTATCTGATTTCTTCAGGTACTGGATATACAAAAATATACTTGTCTGATAACAGTACAGGGAAAAAACTTTATAATACAGAACACCCTAAAAATGGAAGATATTCCCAGGAAAGGGAGATCTGGTATTACTTTTATTAGAGACAGGTCTGAACCAAATCCCGATATCCAAGTTTTCTTGTACTCTGAAGATGTTCCAATGGGATCTAAGCTGTCCTCAGCTTCTATAATGTGTTGAACCTAAGTCCTCGAAAGTCAGCTCTATTACCAGCCCCCCTTTGTTCAGATCAGCATTTTCTTCATGTGGTATGGAACTGTAGATTGACTGTCACGTTCCAGGGGGACCCTGTTCAGTGGTTGAAGAAGGTGGGCAGAACATGGCTGAGCAAACGCTATCCTTTATGTGTGTACCACAGGCCTCTAGTTATGTTCTATTATACAGATCTCTTTCCTACAACTCAGCCTGCCTGCTGAATTGATCAGAGTTAATGAAACACTACGTGTCACGTGCCTGTCTTTAACCTCAGTTTAGGTGGCAGTACTAGGGGCAGGTTTGCAGGGAGGGGTTTGTCCTAATTCATGCGCCACCCTCACCCAAAATAGTTTTCTGTCTGGATGCACCAATCTTAGCAAAAAAAAAAAAAACAAAAACAAAAACAAACCCCACCTTGTTGCCAGATCCCCAGGTGGTATAAATTGGTATGGCTGTGTGGATACCAGTGGCACTACAACAATGTGCACCAGATGAGAATCCAGCCCATCGCTTTTAGAACAGTCTCTGCGGCTGTGTCTACACTTACTGTTGAATTCAAATTGAAAGCCCTCAATCTGAATTCAAATAAGTGCTTGGAGATGAAGCTTTCCTCAATTCGAACTGAGGCACTCCTCAGTTCGAACTGAGAAAAGCTGAATTCGAATCCATCAAACCTGCTTTCCCAGCAAAGTCACAGTCAATTTGAAGTGACCAATTCGAATTGACATAGTGTGGCCATGTCAATTTGAATTACTCACTTCAAATTGACCATCTTGCCACACTTACCATGGTGCACCCCCCCCCCCCATTCAAATTGGCAAGTCCTGTTCATGGACATGCCAATTTGAATTGGATTTCCTAGTGTGGCCATGTCAATTTGAACTGACTGAATTTGAATTGGTCAATTCGAATTGAGTAATTCAAATTGAAATAGCAAGTGTAGACATAGCCTGCATGATGGAAATGAAAAGAATTGGTCTGTTCTCCCAGGTTAAGCCAGGTCATGGGATTGCAACCGATTACAGGGGCTGCCTAAATTTTGCAGAGCCAGGGGCTGTGACAGCAATTCATTGCAACCCCAATCTGCCTTTGTTGTAACAAATAAATGAAACTCACATGGCCATGAGCATCAACTGCATGTGACGCACAAACAGAAATGGCTTGTTGGAGGAGATGAGTAGCGGTAAGAACTATTGGCCGATCAGCATTGTACTTGCTTCACTGCAATATGGCAAGAGCAGTTACATGTTCCATTTGAGGCCCATGGTTCAAGAGAATATTTAAGCAGGTGCTTAAGCCCATTCCTTTCCCACAAAGCACCTGTGACCACAGGGGTGGACTTCTGTAAGGGGACCAAACCTAGGTCTCGGGCCGTGCCATAAAAGATCCATATGCAGGAGCCTTTGCTTGGAAAATACTCGTAGCTCAGCACTGGCTTTGCTCACTTCACTCACTCTCCTTCTGTTTCTTTAACCATGAGAGTGATGATAGAAATGGTACATGACATCTTTCCTTCTCTAATCAGCTTGGGAGGGATCCATATGTCACCTGCGAAGAAATCAGTACATGTCTCCTCTGCAGCGTTGTTTATTGATATCCTTGTTTTGATGCTTTTAAAGAGGCCTACTGCCATTTGCAAGTGTTCTTCTCTCTTCACCATCATGAGCCCCCGCTCCCCATTCATTTAATTATTGTCAGCACTAGATTTTATTCCTCTGGCAACCTTCTGTTCCAGCGTGGCTTCCTGCAGTTCACTTATGACCATCTCCCAGTCCTCTGGAGCAGTGGTTCTCAACCTTTCGCAGGTCACAGCACGCTTGGCAGTATATCGCAACCATACAGGACACACCAGCCCGCCCACCCCAGTCCAAATCTAGCCATCTCCGCAGCTCTCTGCGACACACTTACCACTGTGTGATGACACAGTAATGTATCTCAACACAGTGATTGAGAATCACTGCTCCGGAGAGCCAGTCAATATTTACTGGGAAGGGGAATGGGATCATCGCTGGTTTCCTGGATTATAAATTGAAATTCAGTGGCAGTTTAGCTGGGAAGAAGGGGCATATTGGGCAGAAGGCTAAACTAATCACTTAAGGGTTTAACACTTGCTTGGACTTGCTGTGTGTAACCCAGGGGTATCAAATTCGCAGCCTCCAGGCCACATGAGGCCCCCTAAAATTATTTCCTGTGGCCCACAATGACACTATCATTATCGATATTTGCAACATCCTTGTATGAAAAGGTTTCAGTGGTGTGTCTCTCATGGTAATGTACTAATCCTCATGGGGCCCTTGTGGTGATTTGAGTTTTAGACCCTTGGTGTAACCTACTATAAAAGGGATTAAACAAAAGATGACTAAAAAATCCTCCACCATAGTTGCTAGGAACATGAGCCTGAAAGGGGTCCATTCTGTTGGCAGAGAAAAGTTGGCATCTTTGTTACTGCCTGCATGGTATTTGTATTTGTTCATTCTCACTAGACAGGGACATTTAGAAAGGCCCAAACAGGGATGTATCTCTTCTGTAGCATGGGTCACTTGCTGGTGGATTCTCTGTACCTTGAACTTTAAATGATGATTTGAGGACTTCAGTAACTCAGTCCTAGGTTAGGGGGTCTATTATAGGAGTGAGTGGGCAAGGTTCTCTGGCCTGAAGTGTGCAGGAGGATGGACTGCATCAGTGGCTGTCAAACTAAGGTCGGGACCCAATACTAGGTTGCAGGCTTTCAGGTATTGGGCTGCGGCACACCCTGCTGCTGCCACCAAAAGACTGGAATGTATTGCTGAAAGATTTAACTGAATTTTTTCAGCTGAGTCCCTCCCCCCAAAAATTTGAAAACTGCTGAACTAGATGATCATAATGGTCCCATCTGAGCTTAAAGTCTATGGCTGTGTTCACACACAGGCATTATTTCCATACAAGTTGTTTCGACACAAGTTATTTTGAAATAACTTAATTCGAATTAACAGCTTGTTAATTCGAATTAAGGAAAAAAGCTCAAAGCAAAATAGCAGTTTCAGGCAACAGATATTTCGAAACAAGTCACTGTTGTTTCGAAACAACATGTTCGGACGGCATTGTTTCGTCCCCACATGGGGTTTAAGTTGTTTCGAAACAACAGCGTTGTTTCAAAACAACGGGTGCCGTTGTTTCAAAACAACCGTGTGTCGTGTGAACGGGGTATTTCTTATTTCGAAACAACCTCTGTTGTTTCGAAATAAGAGTGCTGTGTGAACACAGCCTATGAGTAAGAGTGATTTGGCGGGCCGGGAGGGGGGAGAAATGCATGTTTAGGCATGAGGTGAATGAAAAATACTTCCCTGAAAAAGGTATACAGGGAACAACTCCCCAGAATAAAAGGACAGATGGCACGAAGAAGAAAATTAGACAAAATGTTTCAAAACATTCCTAGGGAATTGGTTTAAGGGGAGACAGTTCTGAGGGCACCATGCATGCAGCTGTGTGAGGACACCCCAGATTCTGGGTTTTGTTACAAGCCCTAAACTTGAGTTAGGTTTGCTGAAGTTAAGATCGTCAGAGCATAACTATGGCAGGAGAAATTGGGGCTGAATATCAAACCAGCCTGAGGGACAAGTTTCAGGCAAGCCCTGATATGACTTATTGCCTAAAACTTCAGTAAAGACTTGTTTATACTAGCCTTTTAATAATTTTTGCTCCAACACAGAAGTCTCAAACGCAAATCACCACACGGGCCACATGAGGACTGGTACGTTAGCCCAAGGGCTGCACCACTGAAACCTTTCCATACAACAATATTGCAAATATCAGTAACAGCAATGTTGTTGTGGGCCACAGGAAATAGCTTTAGGGGTCGCATGTGGCCCCTGGGCTGCTTGTTTGAGACTGCTGCTCTAACACCAGCACCAATGCATGCACAGACACTGGTATTTTCACTTCTGTGCCATGTAGACCTGCATTGAGCAGGGATGGTAAAAGCCCCTCTCTGTGCCTTGATTTCCCCTCCTTCCCCATGTCTGTTCTCACTGCAAGCTCTTTGGAGAAGAAATTATCTCTGTGCAGCACCAGGCATAAAGGGAGCCTGATTTGGATTGGGTCCTCTAGGCCCTGTCAAGTACATTAGCAATCTCTAGCTCTTAGTAGCAGCTTTGGACTCTCTTTCCCCAAGGAGAATGAGATCTATAATGATTTTTTTGCAGGGAAGAAGGGGAACTGAGGCACAGCAGTGACATGACTAGCCCAAGATAGCTCAGCAGCAGTGCCAGGAATTGAACCAAGTGTTCCAGACTCAATAGTCCAGCATGCTAGACAAGACCAATTCTCTTTAAAAACTGGCAGCAAAGTGCATTTAGTAACCCTAGCCTTCAAGTTCACCTTGCCCCCGTAATGCTTTCCCATATGACCAAACGCTTCTGTAGAATGATGGCCAGGGGTAAGATTTCCCCAAGAGGAAACATGATCTTAAGACATAAGCTGAAACAGTACAAAGCCTGAGAATCCCTGCTTTGCTGTATCACTCTTCCCAACAGTGGATGCAGAAAATCATCACTGAGGAGCACTTGTGGCTTGTTGGGTTGGTTTTTTTTGTTGTTGTTGTTGGTTTTTGTTTTAAAGTTTGGAGCAGAGATTGAAACTGGGAAGCATGTGGTTGGGTGACCAGGAGCTACCACACTGCAAAGGGGTGGTTAGACTAGTTCTGCAGAGGCCTGGAGGATGCAAAACCAAAGGTTAAGATGGACAACCAACCCTTTCAAATAAGAGCTGGTCATAAAAAACATTGATAGAACCATATTCCATTGGAATATGTGATTTCAGTCAAATGGGGCTGATTTTTACTGGAGCTTCATTCTGGGGAGGAAAAAAACAGGAGGGTGAGGGAGGGTACCAACAAGATCATAGCATCTTGTTTTGACCTTTTAATATGAAAATTTCAGTATTTCAGAAATAACTTTGACTTTTTTATTTAAATTTTTGTATTATATTCTGTGCCATATGAATAATATAATACAAAACAAGAGCGAGTCATTGACCCAGAACAATTATCTTTGAAAAAGAAATGTTCCTTCACAGAGAATTTTAAAAAATTTGGTTTTCATTCGGCTTTGGAACTTAGCCAGATTTCAGTCTCCCTAAATCGCTTGTGAACCAGAATTTATACTCTCTCCACCCACCTACACTTTTAATACCTTGCTTCTGATTCCCACTCATGCAGCGCAAAACCCACGCACACACTAGAGGAGATAAACTGCAGCTGTCGCTGTGGTTTTACACAAGCCTGATTGTTTTTCTTTTAACACTTAGGCTATGTTTACACCAGTGGTTCTCAACCACTGTGTCGCCACACAGTAGTAAGTGTGTCACAGAGAGCTATATAGATGACTGGTTTTCACCTGGCTTGAGTCGGCCGGTGTGTTTTGTAGGATCGCAATGTGCTGCCAAGCGTGTCACAACCTGCAAAAGGTTAACTACAGGGCACACCTGCAGCGCCGCTGCTGTGTGGTGTGGCCATTTCACACACCAGTGGAAAGGGTTTTTCTGCCAGCATAGTCAATCCACCTCTCTGAGAGGCAGTAGTTAAGCTGAAAAAAAAATTCTTCCATTGCCCTAGCCGCATCAACACTGGTGGGAATCATGTAGACCTAAGACAGTGCTTAGGGCAAGAAAATTTTCACAATCCTGAGCAGCACAGCAAAGTTGATTATAATGTTTAAGTGTAGACCAGGCCCAACAGTCTTACTACGTAACTACGGAGGGGCTGATGGCGCTTTGCCTGGGCGCACCAGAGCGGCTGAATGGAGCCACTCTATTAAAGGGCGCGTTTCGCGGGACTGGCCCCAAGCACGGCTAATGGCAAGGGGCGCGTTCCGATCAGAACGCTCCCCAGGCACCGGATCATCATGTCACGGCTCTGGTCTTAGACCAAGGGCTGCATTTATCCCAATGTCCTCTACTCTCTGGAGGGACAACCAGACACTGTGGCTGACTGCTGTGCTGATGGTAGCCAGAGGTGCTTGCTGTGTTTTGGTGGAGCTCAAATCAAGTGCTCTCTTTCTCATGCTGTGGCATTTCAGCTGCTTTGAGAATTCAAGCCGGCTTTGGCTTGGCATGAAGGGCTCTGAGCAAAATAGATCTAATTTTTTTAAATCAAACTTGGAAAAAACATCAATTACCTGTTTTTTGTATTTAATCCTTTGACTAGACCTAGGTATCTTGCTGTTTTCAAGTAGGAAATCTCTCCCCCCCGGCCACACTGTGCTTCTCAATGTGCCACATACATGCGGCTGGAACATGATTGCTGAACTCCTAAAGGTACCATTCGAGACAGCAGCCACCTGCCAACCACAGGAGGCACAACCAGGGCACCAGCAGTGCATGCCATACACGGTGATGGTTTTCACTGCAGTGTGACTGGGTTTCAGCAGGTGCAGCGTGATTCAAGCAGCAAGCACAAAATTTAAGTAAGACACATGCAAAAAAATCCCCTAAAAACCTAAAAAGAAAGTTATTGGCTTCTGGGCATATTCTCCCTTTATTTGATCTTAGTAGGTGGGGAACCAGGATATAAAAGACTCTTTCATATTGACTTTTCTAAGCTGCTTTATTCATGACCCTTTTTTTCCCCATCGTAATGAAAATTTGCTGTCAATTAGAGCTGTGAGAATGTGGCTGGCCAGTGCTTGTGGTGATTCTGGGCCCATTTCTTTAACAAGGCTAATTAGTTAAATAAAGCCACAGAGGAGTTTTAGAGCTCAGGCTGCTGCTCTGTCTTTTTAGCTCAAGCTAAACATGAGATTGTCTCAGCTGGCTGGGCACATAGCTGCCAGATGGGCACACGGTATGGGAGAAAGACAGTAGGTTGGTCCTTGCTTTGAAGCCACTGAGCTTGATTATTTCCTGCCCCCCCACATCCTGCACCTTGTCCTGACCAGTGCAAAGTGCGTGCAAAGATTGTTCTGACTTGTTAGCATTATACGCTGGTTTTGCACATGGATGAATTACATATGGTGCAAGCCAGGGAGAGCTAGGGCACCTGACTTTTCTCAGGCTGCTCACCATTCATTTGGGGGGATGGGGGGGGTCATAAAATGTCGTTTCAGCAGGGATTTCCCTGATTTCCTCAGCCCACTACTTCATAGGCTTAGTAATTCTGAGGCCAGATGGAGCCGTCATATAGATCATCTAGTCCAGGAGCGTCAAACTCATTTGCTATGCCGGGCCAGATTTGACTTAAATATACTTCAAGTGGGCCGTACATGTAATAAATCGAAGTACTAGGGCACTCTCGCAGCATTGTGAAAGTGCTGTGTATGCAAAATTGCACCCCATGATACCTTCTCTGTTAGGGAGAGAGTGTGATCTCCCGGAGCACAATCTCGCATGTCCATCACTCTGCAGTGTCGCGGGACCTGACTCTTTCTCAGCATTGCAGAGCAGTGGGTATGTGAGATCACATTCTTCCTCTCTCTGTTAGGGAGAGTGTGGTCTACAGGGTGCTGTCATAGGCCAGATGGAGGAAGTTTATGGGCTGCCTGTTTGATACCCTGATCCAGTCAGACCTCTTTTATGAGCCATTTCACCCAGTTACCCCCAAATTGAGTCCATAGACTTCTGTTAAACCAAAACATTGCAGTCTGCAGGAAACAAAACTGTGTATCACAGACCTGGAGGGAGGAAGGTGTCCTCAATACCCCAGGCTCCTGCACTGGCAGGAAATTGATTAGGTGAGTGATGTCCAGATGAGCCCTGCGCTCCTACCTACAGAGGAAGATGGAAAAAAACCCCAGTGTTCCCTATTCTCCTGATTTACCCCCACTATAGTTTGCACTGATTCCAGTGGTAGTCAAACGAGAACTAGATAATGATTCCTTTCTCAGGAGGAACCCTGGCTTTGTCCTCAGAAGTTACTACCCATTTACAACACACATCCTCTTTGTAGCCGTTGGCTCCTTAAGGTGCCTAAAGGATTGATGTGTTGTAAAAGGCAAACTGGAATTTGACCTCAAGAGCAAGGTATACAGTATAACAGCGAAGTGAGCATTCAGGATCACTCCGAGGGGCATCAGGGTTGCCACTGCCAGCCTTGAGGAGACAGTCCCTCAGCAGCATGGTGAAAACAACATACATGCAAATATTCCATAACCAGAAGACCTAATACCAACACAAACGTGACACAGGCGTGTGCAATGCCTTATAAATCAGAGAGCAGCTAGTCATAACATAAGAACATCTAGTTCTTACAGAGCACTGTTAATCAATAAATCTCCAAGTGGCTTACAGAGAAGGTCAGTATCTTGGTCACCATTTCATAGGTGTGAAAACTGAGGCAGAGAGAAATCTGCCCAAGGTCACCCAGCAACTGAAAAGAGCTGATTACAGAGCATCAGTGAAACTGGCTCAGTTTATGTTTCTTGATGCACAGAAGGTTTAAAACCAAAAATTTCAACTTGCTGTGACAGCTCAGATGAATCAATGAGACATATGATATGGGGGCTGGGTTCTCCCTGCCCCTTGTTTAGGCATTTGTACCAGCTTAGAATGGTTGTAAAATGCACCCACTTTGCACTGATGTAAATGATCAAGAAAAGTCCTTTGAAATTCAGAATCAGACTTGTGGTCTCTCTACCTCACCTCCTTTCTACCCATCCAGCCAGCTTTTGTGAATATTCCCCCACATATTACCTCCCCTCATCACCACAACTCCACATTTCGCTGTTAGCTCTGGCAGATGTGCTCAGGGAGGAAGGTAATACCAGTGCTCAGCTGACTGGCATGTTTTCCACACACATGTCACTCTCTCTTGGATTTGGCTTTTGTTTGGAATCCCACAAAAGGGATTGACAAATGGGAGGAATTTGGTGAAATATGAAATAAAATATGAGATTAAAAGTAAACGGAGGGGGATTATAGCCCAAATTGGGGTGAGATCTGTCTCTTTGTTCTATACTGGTACAGCACCTAGCACAACAGGACTTGCTTCATGACTGGGACTCTAAAGCAAGCCTTGACAAACCCCAAGCACCAGGTCTCTATGGCACCCAGGCACTGTACTGTGGTGTCTAGCTGCATCACAATACTTCAAGGGCAGAATGCCCCTGGCGACCAAAAAAATTTTTAAAAAACACTGGTGCCTTCAGTGGCCCACAGATTTTTTTTCAGTGGCAGAGTGCTTCTTCACCCCCGCACGGCTGGCGGCAGCTTTTCAGAAGCAGGAGGCCCTCTTCATCTGGCATCGGTGGTTTTTCTGGTGGCAAGGGTGAAGGCCTCTAAAGTGGTCTGGAGGTGCCTCGGTTTTTGGGCTGGTTCCTACTTGTGTGGCATATTTGCCAAAGCCTGCTCTAAGGTGCTACCATAACATGCCTAACAGAAAAAAAAAGTACAACAGCTAGTATGATGAGCAGAGCTGTAATGCTCTGTTTTGGCGCCTGGGGCACATTCTGATCAGAACGTGCCCCTTAATTAGCAGCGCTTGGGGCTAGCGGTGCAAAATTCACCCTTTACTGGCATGCTCTGGGGCACCCAGGGCAAAGCCCCATTCGCCCTGCCATAGTTGTGGTCCTGACAGTGAGTCCTGATCTATGACTAGTGCTGCATGAGAACTAGAATTTCTGTTTTGTGGGAAATTCAGGGATTTCTAAATTTTTGTATAGTTATAAACTGGAACATAATCAAAGAATTTCAACATTTTCCTAGAATTTCTGAAAAGGTTTTTTTGGGAGGAGGGGTCAATTGAAATGTTTTAGAGTGCTGTGTAAGCTCAAAAGCTTATCCCTCTCATCAACAAATGTGTGTCCAATAAAAGGTGCATCCCTACCCCCCTTGTTTCCCTTGTTTCCATTTTGAAATTTTAAAATAATTGTTTCCAATATATTTTTCAAAACCTAAATATTGAAATGTTCTTTTCTGAAACTGTCAAAGCAGAATGTTCCAGCCTTATCAAAACTTCCCTCACTTCCCCCAAAACAAAATTTAATCAAAACTTATACATTTGCATGGGAATTTTTGGTTTCCAAAGGAAAAACATTCTACAGAAAAATTTCCAAACAGCTCTACACATAAGAAATTATAATAGCATACTGCAAACATGCAGTCATATTAAAGGCTCTTGGGCAATGCTGATGGGTAGGGGATAAAAACCAAAGGAGTAAGACAGGCATACCAGCTTCTGAGACTCTCATTGTACCCTAGCATGGGATTCTAAAAGTCTACTGCAGTCTAAGTTCATCAACCAGGGAAGGAAAAAGAGACAGGTGGGAAGGGAAATGAGCATAGTTAAAATAACTCCTCTGCTGGGGCCTTCAAAATCCTAGGCTATATCTACACTGGAGGCTTAAGTTGACTTAAGCAACTCCCCAGCCACATCTGGAGTTCATTAAGTCCACTTAAGCACTTGCTTACATTGACTTAATAACTCTCACCCTTAAAGTCGACTTTAATGCTTAACTTGGCTTTATTAAGTCGACTTAACTAAAAAATGTGACCAATAAAGTTAACTTACAGCTGGAGAGCCATTTAAGTTGACTTTATAATGTCAACTTAAACAAATGGGGCCTCTCTAAATTGACTTAGTAAAGTTGATATTAAGTTGACCGTATTAAGTCAACTTACCTGAGCTCTCTAGTGTAGACATAGCCCTAGTTAGCTCTGCTTGGAGTCAGAAGGTAGGATCCTGGCTTCGCTGATGACAGTGAGAACTCTGTCAATGAGGCCCCAATTTCACCTGGAAGCATCTGCTGTAGGCATTTCAGAGGGTGTCTCAGCACAGAAGAGTCATGAAAACAGTGATGATGTTCATGATCCAGAGGCAGAAGCAGCAGGGAGTGGGAGATGGCACTCCATACATACCTCTTCCCTTCCCACTCTCAATATCCCCTCTGCCAGCATGGAGAAGGTGGCCTTTAGGAATTTGATTGTACCTGGAGGATTCCAGTTTCTTTAGAGTGGCGACTCATCTCAATTTGATGGGTGATTTTGCATTCCTACCTCTTGGTAGGCAAAGTATCTTCTGGAGGAGTAAGAGCAATATCACTGTGACATGATGATATGACTGTGATCTCACACTAGAACTCTGATGTCCAAATGTAAATCCTGTGGCTAGAGCTGTAGTAAACTTGACTGGTTTTGGTTTTCAGGGGCATTAGTGTAACCTTTTCTTTTGTGCTCTGACTTCACTGGGCTTGTATCACAAGAGTTGAGGGTCCAAACAAACCTTCAACTACTCAGTTTGGGAATCAGAACCATGCACATTCGTCCAGAGTACTTCCCTCCCCCAACCATAACTTTGCTCCATAGCCCTTCCTAGGCTGGTGTAGATCTGCAGAACTTTGTCCCAAGCTTAGAACTTGTTGCAAAGTTTTGCATATCTCTAAAAATGATGTGATGCATGAGTTTTTGCTGTAAGACTAATCTGCTTCCAACCCTACAAGTAACCTCTATTCAAGGTGCTGGAACTCCTTAGCTGCATAAATACCCAGCATATGTCTACACTGCAATCACAGGTTGTAACTGCCACTTTTGTAGACATGCCCCAACTATCTTCTCTGTAGTTGAGCTATGAATGTACAGCAGCAGAAGCTGCAGCTGTACAAACTGAGATCTTGGATAATTACTACCATAGAATGAAACTTCCACCAAGACCCACCTCCAGTGGTTAAATCCACCCCTGATGTAGGTGACCATTCAGGACACCCTCCAAGTCTCTAGAAATATTTTGCTTTCCTATTACCAGATAACCACACCTGTTAACCTGTGTTTGTCACTACTTTGTCTGGCTTCTCAAGCCAGATTTTGAAGGAGCAAAGTGATCTCCAAAACAGTGGGATTCTCAGGTGTGTTCACTGACATGATGTGCACCTATGACTTTGAGTGTCTTGTTAGAACTATATAACCCCATCAGGAATTTTTACATACATACATTTTGATATTATTCCAGTGCCTAGAACAGGGTCAGCAACCCAAAAGAGAAGAGCACCACCCCCCAATAAACAAGATTTCCAAAAGCCGCATACAGCTGGCTGCACCGTACCGCCACCCCCAGCCTGGCTGCAGTCTCATCCAACCCTACTGTTGTGTCCCCTCTCCCCCCAGAGCATAGCTGAATCCCCCCTCTCTCCCTGCCTAGATGTAGCCCCTCTCCCTCCTGGTCAGGAGACTGCCCTGACCTGGGCCCCCTGACCGGCCCTGGTTGATACCCAGCATCCCCCCATGCCCAGCTGGCTTTCCAGCTCCTGACAATCCCCCCCCCAGTGCAGCTTACACTCCTGGCGTGCCCCCCCAGCCTTGGGACAGCACATACCCTCTCCACATAGCCCCAGTGGCTATACCTCCTCTCAGCCTCCCACCTCCTCAAGCCCAGCTGGTCCTTCTGGATCCCAGCGGTCCCTCCCCCTTGCATCTGGTTCTCCCAGTGCCTCCACCCAGCCCCAGCATGCTGCCCCCCTCCCCACCAGTGGCAGACGACGGCTAGCAGGCACCTGGGGGGCCAACACACATTTGCCTCCCCCCTGCCCTCTGCAGCCAGGTGGCTGTGCTGCAGCACCTGGCACTGAGGAGGGGGCAGATGGGTGGCTGGGACCAGAAGCTGTGCCTCTGCTGCTGATGCAGAGCAGTGCTCCTGGCTGCCTCCCCCCAATTCCCCACCAGAGAGCAGCTGCTGCAGGGTTGCTGCTTTTGGGGGGACAGAGCCCTGAAGCAGACCGATTTCAGGGAGTTCAAGCGCTTTCTCCCAGCCCAGAACACAGGTCACCTCACCCCCAGGCCGTGGAGCATCCTGTTCAGTGCTGGGGAGTGAGGGAGAAGCAGCCCAAACTCACAGAATAGGCTGCTTCAGGGGCTCTGCTCCCAAAACCAGCAGCCCTGCACCAGCCACTCCCTGTCCCCTGGGAGGGGCAACTGGCAAGGGGTACTCTGAGTAGCCGTGAGTGCTGCTCCGCATCTGTAGCAGAACAGAGGGAGGCTGCCCTGCCTACCCCCAGCCGCCATGCACCTCCAGAGACACTTGGCTGCAGGAGGACGCCCTGCCGGCACCAGCATCAGGGCTGGATTAGAGGGCTCTCAGCCTGCCCAGACCACCTAGTTTCAGAGGGCCAGGGCTGCACCCATACTCCCACTGCATGAGCATGAGGCAGACGAGCGGCCACACTGAGGACCTTAGCACAGGGTGGAGCAGCATTCCCCACTGCCTGGCCTATCCCAGGTCAGCCATGCTGCCCTGGGGACAGCTCTGATGCTGGGGCCAGCAGGGCATCCCCAGAGCCTCATCGTGGGTATTAAAGAGCCTCATATGGCTCCAGAGTCATGGGTTCCCGACCCCTGGCCTAGAATCTCGACCCCAATCATGATACATGCCCATGCTAATCCAGCGTGATTAGAACCTCTAAGCTTTAAAACAGCTTTTCTATTTTAAGAACAGGGCTATTTCAGTGCTTAATATTATATCTAAAAGCTATTTGAAGAATCTTTTCTTCTTGTTTACTTCTGGATCAAAGAGAGATGACTTAGAAGGACACTGTCAGAGTGGCTTCCAGGTCATAGATTTTTTTAAAAATGTCTCTTTTTAAGGGATGAAATTTAATGCCACTGATTTTGTAAAAAGGCACCCTTCAAGTGACCCAAAATGTTTTTAAAAAGTCAAGAAAAGGATAATTCTTGTAAATTTTGTAGGAGCCAGATCTCCCCATTTGTATCATGGCAGCATTAATGTGTGGCTTTGTGATAAGACTCGAAGCCTTAAAGATTCTTCTGCCATTTGAAGGATGGGTTTTGAAAAGAGACATGAATAGCTTAAAGAGACACTGTCTGGTGAAGCTGGGCCCCAAATTTAAGCTTCTCAAACAATCAACTTTTAAAGAACCTCAGGCCAACAGAAATATTTCCACCAATGTTATTTAATTCCAACTGGTGGGAGCTTTTAAAAACACACATAAACATTTCTTTGCAGTGTTTGCAACCCAAACATCACAGCCTTAGCCGGCAGTATGAGTGAAACTGACCAGACACAGAAGTGAACATAACTAGTCTCATTTCAAATATGGGTGAGGTACAAAATGTAAACAGTGAAAAGGAAATTAGACATTTAAAACTCAGTTGTTTTTAATATTCTCAGCAACAGAGGCAAGAAAATTAGATTTCTTCAAAAAAACAAAGGATGTTAATTTGCCAGTGTACTTTAAGCCCTGGGAGAAATCTTAGCATATTTCCCTCCTGTCCTGCTCTCTACATGCACGAAAGCTGAGCCGCCTATTTAGCAAAGTGCTAGATATCAGTGAGGCCAGGCTATCTGAGCTCTAACTTGGGATCCCTCTGAATTTGTGTGCCTGATACTGACCTCACATTCACGCCAGTGTCAGCTGAGAGACAACTGCGTGACAATGGTGTAAACAGAGCATGAGCAAGAGCAAAATCGGGCTCATTAAACCAACGGCAGCTCTCAGCCTTCTCTTGCTATCTGTGCCCAGCCCTGCTTTTTCCATTTCACTCCAGTGTAAATGAAGGAAAAAACAATGGAACCCAAATGAAAAACAAATAATGACTGCCTGTCAAACTCAGGGCTTTGATCGTCTGCATGAGAAGGAAGACATTGTCATTGCTAAATCTCATTGCATGAGGCCAGGGGGTTTCTCCAAAGCATCAGCTGACAGACATGGTTAATTTTAACACAGATTGCATACCTGTTGCCTCCGTACAGAAGGCTGTATATGTACCACATGTATAACAGCTGCCTGCCACAGGAATTTGCAAAAGAGGGGTTTGGGTCAGTGCAGGAACAACGCCATGGAAGAGCCCTGTTATCTGCAGTCCAGGAGGGGGTGCCTGGTAACTCTCATAACATGTCAGACAAAGCTGGGAATCTCCAGTTCTGACAGTGGAATTCCAACCCAATTTGGGTGCAACTCAAAAGCATCTTCCAAGCAGTTTTTGGAGAACAAGGACTTCCAAGCACTGATTCTTTTTTAAAGAGGAGGAAAAATATATGGCAAGCTGCCAACACTCTTGGTCAGAAAGCCATAATTCAGGACACACAACCACTGTTCTGGGTTCAAAGCAGCAAACCCAGGACTTCATACAGAGGAAGAATGTCTACCCCTGCAGCTATGCATATGTCTCCACGAGCAGGCCAGGAGCTTGGTCTCGGTGGTCCTCCATCCTACTAGGATAACACAAGCGGCTCAGGGATGCAGGGAAAGGATGCTTTGGAAAAACAAAAGTAGGAATCCAAACTGATTTATTTGAACACCTTTGTTTCCTCTGGGAATAGGGATGGAGAGAAATCTGGGGAGGGGAAAGGTTCAAGCTCGAAGAGCAAGTTTTGATGAGAACAGGCACCTTGTACTGTTTCAAACACTGTAAATAATAATAAAAAAATCACCTCTACCCCACCCTAAAGCTTGCCTTCACATCATGCTCTTCCTGTGCTGAGACTGTGAAGTCTGTTTGAGTTTAGGGTCTGATGGCTGCAGTTCAAATTGTTTGTACAGGTCCCTCAGTTCTTTAATCTCCTGCAGAACCTTCTTAGCTTGGCTCCAAGTGGAGGAGGCCTCACCCAGCAACCTCTCTGTCTCCTGCAAGATGCTCTCAGAGTCCGACTTGGAAGATATGGAAGTGGTGGTGGCAGCAGCAGCAACAAAATCCTTTGTCTTTCGCTTCCCTTCTCCATAGCCCTTCACTTCTGTCAGCAGTTCCTGAGTTTTTTCCAGTTTCAATGCAACCAGTTCCTGTATTCGGGTCAGCTGCTCGGGCTCGGCTGAGGCAAACTGAGCCTCCAGCCCCCTTCTCAGCACTGCCCGGTGCGTGGAAGAGTCCCGGCGAGACAGGATCTCCTCCATGGAGGCACATTTGTTCTTTTCCGAATGTGAGAGCTTTTTGGGGACCTGCGGGGTGTACATGGTCCCTTTCTCAAAGGAGTCATTGCGCTTCCCAGATTTGTCCCACGAGGTTGCCTCCCGTCTTGGCAGGCTCACTGACCGACCTTTCTCTGTAGACTTGATGTTCTCTGAATCTGACCGCCGCCGGCCAGCAGTGAGGTGTGCCACAGACTTATCCAGGTCCACCCGGAAGCTCTCTTCACAGGTCCCATGCTCCTCTGGAGAGGTGTCTTCCTCTTGGATAAGGTCCAGAGTTAGCATTCCATCTGACGTCGAGGTAGATGCCTGCAGACCGTGGAGAGAAAGGCAGGAGTTGTGAGTGTATAAACGCAAAGCTGCCCACCCATTACTTTGAGTGTCTTAGCAACCATAGCACTAAACCATCTCTCTGTGCATTTCTACTCCACCATCAACCAGGGCTTGGCACTAGCATGCAAAGGGGGAGCTAGTGGCTTTGGCTCAGGAGACCTGCATTCCCAGCTCCTCATGTTACTTTGGTGAAGTCTTTAAAGCTACCCCATGCCTCAGTTTACCATCTGTAGGCCACATCTGCACTAGGAACTAGAATGAGACATGTCATGTCAGGCAGGCAAGGAAACAGCCAGCTGATGGTAAGAGCCTCCAATACTCACCAAGCTAAGTTGAATTTCAACCCGGAGAAAAAAGACTGCATCTTCTTCTATCTGTTTACAACTAACTAACTAACTAAATAAGGGGTTGCTAACATTGGAGGTGACTTGTGTGAATTTGTACCTAGGGTTTAGCATACATACCACAGCCATCAAGTGTCCCCGTGTTGGCGGTCGTCTGGAATGTTGGATTTTTGCTCTGTCACGGGTCGGATGGGCGAGGTAGCTGTCCTCCTCAACAGTCACCTACGAGGACACATAGGTATGACAGTAAAGGTCATCAAGTGCCCCAGGACCTTAGAAATGCAAACCACGAAGCTGCCTCTGCAACTGGAGCTGGGTCTATAATTCCTGGCGCATAATTTATTTAACCAGTTTTGTCTTTCTGCCTATGAACTGACCAGGAGTTGATGGCAACATTATCCAATGCCACCACTGTGCAGAAGAATATGCTCATTTCATCAGGGAGGAACTGTCAGCTTGCAGACTGTTTGACTTGCAAATTTCAAATCCTACAGCTAAACATACAGTTCACAGTTCACCACTGGCAAATATTCCAGCTAATAAAAGTCCAGCTTTGCATTATGAAATGCACCAGTGAAACGCGAGAGATCTAACATTCACTGAATGCCACTTAAAGGAAAACCTGCTTTAAACTGGAATCAGTTATACGAGAAGGACAAAACAATTTCCACCGGCACTAACTCATCCAAACCTTCCAGACATTGGCAAAGAAGCACGTGATGTGCTGCCTGCCCTTGAAGGTTTATGGAGCTAAAAGTAAGTGAATCATGAGACTCTAACCATCTACCTTAGCATTTTATACTGCCACCCATCACCACAGTATCTGGCCAGCTTCCATGGAAAACAATTTGCAAGAGGGAAGTCCCTTGCAGGCTGGAATTACAGGATGAATGTGGATTGGACTGATCCAAAACACAGCACATCTCACTTGCATTCTGCAAGAGGGAGAGGCTAATGAAAACCAAGCTGTGAGATGGGGCGAGGCTGTTTCGAGGTCATCCTTTGAACTGTAGGCCCCACATCTGCCATGGCAAGCTATATACAAGAGTACTGCGTTCCCCAATTTGGGGCTACCAAACAGTAAGGGGCTACCAAACACTAAAGATGAAATATTTTGCTGATATACTTTTTAAACTGATGCCATTTGATATGTGGAGCCTCATATCAACTGAAACCTGGTTTATGTCAATTTTGCTTTTGTTGGTAAACTTAGGCCTTGTCTGCCTGGGGAAGAAGGGCCAGTATATCTTATTTCCTCCCATTCTGTAAGTTCCCCCATCTTCAAAGCGTCTGACAAAGGGGGATTGTCTCCCACAAAAGTTCATGCAGTGAACCTATTTTGTAGTCCTTAAATGCCACAGGGCTCCTTGTTTATTTGTTTTACTGATCTAGACTAACACAGCTACCCCGTTGGATCTTGGCGATATATTTTAGGGTCACACAAACAGTGTTTTTTGGGTTCATCCAGCACCTCAGCTCTCAATAATTCAGTCACTTTGACCTTCTTCTAACAGGACTGAAGTCATGTTCTCATCTTGGCCTTTGCCACTACAGTCTGTCCTCCTCCACGGCATACTGGTGAACGGCTGGACTGGTCTGTCCAGTGACCTGCATGCACTTCACATCTACAGGCGCAAGCTGAACGTAGAGAGCCAGCTTTAACATGATCTCCATGCATTATGAGGTGAGGGCCTTATGCTGGAACTATGTGCAGTTATGAGTCATTCCTGTGTTAGGTTTCAGTGAATCCACAAGCCAGGAGCTCATCTGATGATTTTGAGGGCATGTATATAAGCCTTTTAGGAGAAAGCAGCGCCATCTGCCCAGCTTCGTGGCTTGGAATTCCCCTGTGCCTGAGAGTGATGCCACAGGTCTTCACCTGCTCCCAGTCCTACTCTGACCTTGTTCCAACCCTGCTCTTGTCTCCTGATTCCAGCTCTGACCTCTAGGTCTGACTGCCACTGCTCCGACCACTAGGCTTCTGTTTCTGACATGCCTCCCCACAGGGCTTTGTACTGGTTTACCAACTAACCTGAGTTAACCCGGTTCAACATCTGGCTGCAGGCAAAGCCTGGCTCAAGGCTCTGGGCCTCATTCTCATTTTCATCCCTTTGCATCCCACTTGCCATTGACAAGGACTTTTAGTGGGCTGTAGCATGTCTACACCTTTATAGAGCCGGGATGCTAGAGAGAGCCCTGCGTGCTTGTTTGCCAGAATGCAAGCTCAGAGACATCTCATTGCACAGCAGTCAGAAATACAGCAGGGAGGGAGGTAGACCCCAGTGAAGGGGGAGATCTGTTGAAGCCAAGGGACAAGGCTGGCAGAAGAACAAATGGAGACAAACAAGCCAGGACCAAATAGCAGCTGGAAATGAGGTTTCTAATCATCTGAGGAAGGAGGCTCTGGGTCAGTTGGGGTGGGGGACGAACAGCCTAACTAGCTTTAAGATGGAGCGTGATCAATTTGTGAACAGAATGATATGACAGGACTTTGGTCTTGGGTGGCTGGGAATGGACTCAGTGATTGGGGGGGGGGGGGATCATCCTTGCAGTCCCATGTTCCCAAATGTGAATCAGGTCCCCTCTCTCTGAGGCAGGTGGAGTGACTCATAGTGGGACAAAAAGACAAAGAGAAGGTGCAGTAATACTGAAGACAGTATAGGGCTGTCACCATTTTTACTGCATCAAAACAGCCCCATGGGTTCAGACCGTGGTCCAGCCCAGTGTCCCCAGGGCAGACCATTCAGGGGAAGAGTACAGAACCAGGAAATTATGGCGTGATCTACCCATCTTACATTCCTGACAGTCAGAGGTTTAGAGTGGTCCACAGAATGGGGTAGCATCCCTGACCATCTTGGCTCATAGCAGTGGATGGACTTATCCTCCATGATCTTATCCAGTTCTGTCCTGAATTCAGATCCACTATAAAGAGCTCCTTTGTAAACACAAACAGCTCAGAAGTTTGGCCACTGACATGAATCGTCTCCCAGCAGCCTAAAGAGCCCAAAGAAACCCTTCCAATGGATTGTTCCCCAAAATGCTGCCAAAGGCTCCCTATGCAGTGGAGGGGGTAAGATGGGAATGATGTGAGCAAGAGAGAGGGAAGATGCAGCCCATGAAAGCAAGAGGTTGGCCTCCCGGAAAAGATGCTGGGCAGAGTCAGCTCTTGGTCAACGTGCAGCTGACTCTGCTGATTGTGGGGAGGTGGGAGAGATTGGGAGCAGTGCTGCCCTCTATGTTGTTAAAAACACAAGGCCCAAATTCATCCTTGACTATTAGCTATGGGATATATTACCATCATGCCTCACAAACCTGCACCCAGATCAGGGCCTTGTTGGCTACCCTGTGCAGACACATATCTAGGGACAGTCGCTGCCCCTAGGAGCTTGCAGTTTGGATAGGCAACAGGGTGGAGTCCTGTGCACTTTAATATAGAGTGCCACAGTCTTAAGATACAAGTGAGGGCAAGATGAGCCTCTCACCTCATCCATTGTCCACATGACCTCCTGGATGCTTTACAGGGCTATGCCTCAAGAGGCTGTTCTCCTGGGAAAGACAGGCTATATTTACACTAGCAAATTAGTCCGGACTAAGCAAGCTTAGTTAGTTTAAACTAACTGCTTAGTTCGAACTTATTTTGAAATTTAGTTTGAACTAGAACGATGTAGTTGTTCTAAGTAAGTTCGAACTAGTGGTTAGTTCGAACTAAGCATGTTTTTTTTAGTTTGAGCTAACTGTGTTTTTAGGTGTAGACATAGCCCCAGCTCCTAGGATAAATAGGAGCTGCCCCAGGTATATGAAATTTGTGCAGGATGGCACAGAATCATTGCTGGCTTAATATCCAGGATTGGGATAGATGGTCACAGAGCATCCTCCAGAGCCAGCGTTACAAATGCTGATTGCCCACGCACCAAGTGCAAGTGGTGAAATCCCAGTGGCCTTGCAATCATTGAGAAAGAGCTTGCAGTCAGGTGGGGAAAGGAAACGGTAAGTGCAGTGGGCCTCTGCCAGAAAGGGCGCATCTACACAGGCAGTGGCAGCCCAGAGCCACCAGCCTGACAGACTCAGGCTCCCAGGGCTCAGGCTACTGCACCAAAAATAGCTGTGTAGACAGCGTTTTTAAAATGTGGCTCCTGCTCTGACACCCACCCCCCTTGCTAGGCTTCAAAACCAGAACCACAACCCCTACACAGTTTTTTTTTTTTTATCAAAAGCTTCTGTCGACCCAGGTTTGAACATTCACTGGGCTGTGGATGTAGCTTATGTAGGAAAGCTGAACCCTGAAATGTACCTTATGTAGTAAAACTGAACCTTGAGTCTTCACCCAGGATTAAGGCTGAGACAACAGAGCTGGGATCTGGCCCCAAGAGAACAGCTTACCTCGTCCAAGATGCGGTTTTTGGCTCGGGTGATGGCAGAGTTGAGGGCATTGATCCAGGACTCTTTCTCTTCTGGACTGACAGCCAGGAAGATCAGATTTGGTGCCTACAAGAGAGGGGATTTGTGTCAGTGCTCAGTCCCTGGCCATGGTGAAGCCCCAAAGAAAACGATGTGGGAAAACACAGAGACCAGATCCTCCACTAACACAAGCCAGCGTAGCTCTGCTGAGCATGTGATTTACAGCAGCAGAGGACCAGACTAGGGGTCTGTTTTATTTCTCGGGGAAAAACCCACTCAACCAGCCAACCCCCAACTGCCAGGAAGAGCTGAAATGTTTCCAGTCTTGCTAAATTATTCAGTCCTAATTACTGGCAAAGGATCTGGTCCACACTGAGATTATCCAAAATGTATTGCCTCTCCCTTTTTTAGAATACCCCCCCCCCCATTTCAAGCATTTAGGGCTAAATGATTGGTTTATTTAATGAGTACACCAGAGGCCTGACTCCACTGCTATTAGAAGTCAGTGATGAAAATCCTGGCCATCATTGATTACCGTGGTATCTATTGTCTCTGACAGATGGAGGTTCATACGTATGAAAGCCAGCAGAGGATCTGACCCTCTGCATGCCATAGGCTGGAGATTTCTCCCCAGAGACTCCTGTGGCCAGCTCAGAAACACAAAGTGGGTGACTGTGCTGTGGACCCTGCTGCCATAGTTAGTGCAGCCTATTGTCTTGGTGACGGTGGCCACAAGGTCTGTAGAAAAGCTGTACCGTGTTTCCAGGCTGTTTGGAGTGCGCTAGCGTGAATTTGCTGTGGTTCTTTTTGCTTCTGCTTTTGGACTTCCTGAGCTCTTCACATTTTTCATAATCACTCAGATCAAATACTTCCTGGATGTTTTTTTCATCTTTTACCTATGAAGCAAAAATGAGCAACTGTCAGTGGCAGGCCAAAGCTGACAAAGTTCTTCTGCTCCAGACAGGCTCCCCGTAGGATAACTTTGCTGGAACCAGTGATGACTCAGGGTCCTTGTGCAGTTTATACATTTACAACGTGTGGTGTAACTATGTGTGTGTGCTCATAAATGGACACAGGACTTGCTATTTCGAATCAGGAGAGGGGCACCATGGGAGGTGTGGCAACATGGCCCCCTCCCTGGGCCAAGCCCCCACCCAATAAATAGAAAAAGGAAGGCACTCTGGGAAGGAGAAGGGCAAAAGTGTTAATTCAAAATAATGGTTATTTCAAAATAACATGTCCGAACAGCGTTATTTCGAAACAACTGTTTCGAAATAAGAGCTATTTTGATTTCAGCCTAGGTTTTACTATTTTGTAATAAGGTTCGTTATTTTGAAATGATGGGGCTTGTCATTTCAAAATAACGAAACGTCGTTCGGACATGACAACTTTTAAATCAAAACAATGACCGTTGTTTCTATTTAAAAGCTACTTGTGGACATAGCCTTAGAGTATTATATTCATTTTTTCTGGGGAGAGCTTTTAAAGTGGACATTTTGGAGTTAGTTGTCTACCTTCCCCTAAAGGAAGGATGTGCTCACACTGCTAGTGTGGCAGCTACGAGATCTGGGTTCAAATCCCTTATTTGTTAGTGGTTTCCTGTGTGACACTGGGCAATTCACTTAATCTGTCTGCCTCAGTTTCCCCTCTTTATAACAGCATTTCCCTATCTTGTGGGGGAAGGGAGCAGGGCTTCTGAGGATCAATATATTAAAGAGAGTGAGGTACTCAGGTACTAGACTGATGGGAGAGGCCATGTAACTATCAGAGAGACCTGATGCCCATTGAACGTAAAACTCTATCTGTCCTTGGCAACTCTGAAAACGTACTCCTTTAATTTCTGTCCCAGACTCGGATTTCCAAAGTCAATGAGCCTTGTGCTACTCTATTTAGACCCTTACAAACACCTCCTTCTTGGTTTCTGATAGATTGCAATGGGGGCTGAGTGCCCAACTTCCTCAGGCTCCTGAAAATCGCAGCCTAAGTGCTGGGTATTGTTACAATTTTTAAAATTGTACATATACACTTTTACATATACAATAAAAATGAACAGTGTAAATTGCAAAATATGCTACAAGGAAGCCATCATGCCCTGCCCCTCCCACTGACCCCAACAGGCCTAGTGTTTGTTGGCAGTGTTCCTAAAAGTGGTGATGAATACATGGCACTTCTCAGTATTTGAGATCCCAGTTAGGATCTGGCTTGGGTCTGGCTTTAGACTTACTGGGCTTCTACAAGGCCAGTGGTGTGGAAGTCAACAGTAGAGGTAGCTACTCCGCACTGAAAATCAAGTTCCCAAGATCTGGGCACCCTCCAGGATCAGAGGAACACACGAAAATCCCCATTCCCCATCCGACAGAGCCAAACCCCTGCCCAGTGTTGAGAGAGGAGAAGAATAAGATCCCACCGGCAGACTTTCTGGGTGGATTTGTGGAGAGTTCCATGCCACACAGCTGTCTTCATACTGCGAAAGGTGGCAATTATTTGTTGCACAGAGACCTGTCAGAAAAATGACAGTTCTCCCTTGGACTTTCAGAACTGTTCACATCCCTGCCCTTCCTACCACCCCTTCCTCCACTCCAGAAATGCTTGTGTCTTGGATCAGACAGAGGGCATAGGCTGGAGAAAGGAATATACATCACTCGGTGTTGAAATACATGGCTTTGGTCTTGTTTCCTCTCGTCAAAAAAATCAACTTCAAATGGAGCCTACACACTGCGCACAATCTGCTGAGCAAAAACGCAGGCACAATCCACCTTCTGTATCATTTTTACACCTATGTCACGCCTTGATCCTGAGCCAGGCCAGACACAGCTGTGGAGTGGAGTCACACCAGCCTCATGAAGAGACACTCCACCTTTGTGTGTGTGCTTGTGTTCCTTTGTATGTTTGGGAGTGTGTGTCCATGAGCATCTGCAAGTGAGTGGGCGTGGATCTCTAGATTAGCAAATGCAATCACATTAGCTTTCATGACCTTTTGGAAGATGGCACAACAAAAGTTTTGGAGCATAAAAATTAGCACTTTCTATTTTTAACCTGGCCATATTATTACACCACAACAACAGCTGATTCAGGAAGCTAAGAAAGCACAGACAGTCCCAGATTTCTGACATGGTGAAGAAGCTACATTCCCTGTTGTTGAGCGCCAGCCACTCCAAAGAAGCAAACAGGAAAAAATCATCAAAGCACAAAACTTTGGGTATCGCAACCTGGAGCCCAGACAGTTACTGGTGGATGTGGACTGCTAGCCTAGCCCGTGTGTTGCTTCATCATACAGTCTGTTTAGGCAGCCCAATTCTGAAAAGAATGCCTTTCCAGGGCCTGAGTTTCATTTATACTACAGTCCCTTTATGCAGCATCTACCCTACGTATGACCCCAGTCATCATTGTTTCTCACAGTCTTTAATGTATTTACCCTTACAGTCCCCCCTCTCCCTCTTTCCCTGTGAGGCAGGGCGGTGCTACTGTCCTCATAGTACATTTGGGGAAACCAAGGCACAGTATGAGTGATTTAGCCGAAGTCCCAAAGATGTATGTGCTAGAGTAGGAAATTTATTCTAGGCTAGTTCCCTACCCACTGAGCCATCCTTTCAGTGCAAAAAGGCCTTTGCGTGGGAATATCTGTAATCCTCTTTAAGGCCTTAGTGGAAGAGGGAACATCTGGACGGGAGCAGTGGCTGCAGATCAGCCCATGTGTTCCTCCCCAGGGGTATTCCCAATCACGCAGGTGAGTAAGCTGGGTTAGGTGCTGGGGAAAGGATTTGGCCTCTTGTGAACAGCAAGGTCTGACTCATGGCAGGGCTCACATCCTAGTGCTTCTGGACATGGACCAATTATATAAAATGGGATTTTCAAAGGAGCCTGTGTGAGTTAGGGCCTGACTCCCATTGTCAGCTGTAGAGATGGGGCTTTGTAATGGAATCTGAGCGGATTGTTACAGCGTCTATATATCCATAGAATCATAGGGCTGGAAGGGACCTCATGAGATCATCTAGTCCAACCCCCCGCTAAAAGCAGGACCACTTCCACTAAATCATCCCAGCCAGGATATTTTCTAACTGAGCCTTAAATGTTTCAAAAGATGAAGATTCCACCACTTCCCTAGATAACCCATTCCAGTGCTTCACCACCTGCCTAGTGAGAAAATTCTTCCTAATATCCAACCTGACAGCCCCAGCTGCAGCTGGAAACCATTGCTCCTTGTTCTGTTCTCTGTTAGTACTGTTACTAGCTCTCTCCTCTTTGGAGCACCCCTTCAAGTAGTTGAAGGTTGCTATCAAACCCCCCCTCAGTCTTCTCTTCTGCATGCTAAATAAGCCTAGTTCCTTCAGTCTCTCCTCTTAAATCATGTGCCCCAACCCCCTAATCACTTTCATTGTCCCCCATTGGACTTTTTCTAATTTGCCAACATCCTTTCTGTAGTGTGGAGCCCCAAATTGGACACAGTATTCCAGATGTGGCCTCACCAGCATCAAATAGAAACAAATAATCGCATCCCTTGATCTGCTGGCAAGACGCCTACTGATGCAGCCCAAAATGCCATTGGTCCTTCTGGCAACAAGAGCACATTGTTGACTCATATCCAGCTTCCCATCCACCATAACCCCCAGGTCCTTTTCCACAGAGCTGCTACTTAGCCAATCCAGTCCCCAGCCCATAGCAATACATGGGATTTTTCCAACCTAAGTGCAGGACTTTGCACTTGTCCTTGTTGAACCTCATGAGATTTCATTTGGCCCAATGCTCCAATTTGTTTAGGTCTCCCTGAATCTTATTCCTGCCCTCCAGCGTGTTTACCGTTCCCCCCTGGCTTGGTGACATCTGTGAATTTGCTGAGCATGCAATCTATCCTATCACCTCGCTCATTAATGAAGATGTTAAACAGAACTGGGCACAGGACCGACCCCTGGGGCACTCCATTAGTTACTGGTTGCCAGCTAGACATTGAGCTATTGATCCCTAGTTGCTGGACCCAATGATCTAGCCAGCTTTCTATCCACCTTACAGTCCATTCATCCAAACCGTATTTTCTTAACTTGCTAACAAGAATGCTGCAGGAAACAGTAACAGAAGCTTTGCTAAAGTCGAGGTATATCACATTGACAGCTATTCCCAGCACCACATATCCTCCCATCTCATCACAGAAGGCTATCAGGTTGGTCAGGCATGATTGTTATGGAATCTATCTACCTATCTGTCTATAGGGCAATATATAAATAAAACCCAGCTGTGAGATAGGTCCTATAGTCTGTACACAGGAGGATTTCTTTACTGACAGTATCTCCCAAAACTCCATCTCTTTCAAGGGATCCAGTTAATTGCTGCCCTGTTCAGCTGTGAAGGGCAAAGAGACCCCCTCCCCGCCAACTGCTGTCACACTCCAGCCATCATAATTCCAGGTGCTGGCTCACTGGGGCCAACAGGACTTCCCTGGCCCCTAATTCCTATCCTGCATGCAAGAGCTAGCCCCCTAGTCCTACTCTACCACATACTTTCTTTGTGAGTTTGGGTAAATCACTTAGTCTGTCCCTCAGTTTCCCAATCAGTACCATGAGGACAGGTTTGCCATCCGTCATGGGAGATGGCGAAAGTACATTAAATTTCTTGCCTCAGGCATGCATTAATGCCTGCACAGTTCTAGTGAACCCAATCCAACCACAAACCTGGATTCAGCCACACCTGAGCTCTGGTGAAGTTAGGAGCCAAACATGGAACTGCATCTATATTTTGCAAATGTCCTCTGTCTTTCTGATAACACTTCAATATCAGCACACCCCAGTAGATTAGTGCATTCCAACCCAGATCCAGATTAAGCCAGTCTTTACAGAGAAAGCATCACAATATGTCAGTGGTTCCAGTTACACAAGCATTGCCTTTGCTTTTAAGTTCTCTTGCTGTTTTTAATTCATGACCTCTGCCTCAACCACTGTACAGAATGGCCAGTGCTCACTTCAAGAGCAGCAAAAAAATGCACCTTGGCTGCACTTGTAGCTAGTACCTCTGCTTAACATGCAGAAAGTCCTGGGTTCAATTCCTGGGGGGGTTGGACTCAATGATCTCATGAGGTCCCTTCCAGCCCTATGATTTGAGTGAATTCAGGATTTTGTTTTCTGCTGACTGCTTGCACAGGTAGCTCCATGGCAATACTCCCACTGATTTCCATGGGTGTTCACTCACATCCTTAGTTTGTAAGGAGGAGAGCTGGGGAAGGTGGATGCTCAGAAAATCACAGCTTGAATTTATATCACTATAAAGAGGTTGGGCCCAGTTCTCATTTATATCAAGGCTCTGGCTGTGGAAAGGGGAGTTGAGGTGAGTACAGTTGTAATTTATACCCATTGGAAGGTGGCTTTGTGCTGCCAAACTGGTATGAAGGCGCTTGCTGTCATGTAGAAATCCAGTCCCTTAGCAGTTTTCACACTGGTGACATTATTTTCACAAGCCGTGAAAGGTGGCCAAGCCTCATATCACAAGAGCACTCAACAGCTGATCTCTCCCACCTCCCTACTGCCTCCAGATGCATCAAGAAATACAAGCAGAGAAGCAAAATGATCTGGATGTTGGAGGATCCAGTGGGCAAACTGCAAGGCCAAAGAGAGATCCTGACAGGGAGGCATCCACTTAGGTATTTCGATGGTACCAACCAGTCACTTCTGCCCCACGTGGGGAACAATACACAGACATAAAAATGGAGCAGTGGGTGAAAATGTATCATATGGCAGAGTAACCTTGGGTCCTCAGCTGCATTTCGAAGAAGGGAATGCTAACAAATACATGCTCCTCTGAAATGACTCAATTAACAATCACCTTCAGCAAAGCCCAAGTTACCAAATCCCAGTGAATTGAGTGTCCCAGTTGCCAGGGGACTGGTTTTGTCCCTCAGAACTGCCAGCTGCCTTTGTCTGACAGCCTCCTAGCCTTTTTAGACAGGATACTCTCCCGTCCAGCCTAATTGTTTCAATAATTTACAAGGCTGACTATTGCCTTTTCACAGCACTCCATGCAAGGTGGGGCTCCTTCCACATCACCACCTCTCAGTCAGTGTGGTTCCCTCCATTCCCCACGGTTACATTCAGCGTGGTGTGATTGATGTCATGAGCTACTCCTTGCACCCTAAAGACTGCTAGTCACTAGCCCCACAGTTCAAGCCAACACTTGGTTACTCCAGATTTCCAGTGCTCCCTCAGACGTCCAGATGAAGAGAGTTATATGGAACATGCCCAATTCTCTTCTTGGGCAAACTGGAGCAGTTCCATTGATTTGGATGGACCTGCAATTACACCAGCAGAGAATCTGACCCTGTTTCTTTTAGATACTCAAGCAATGGACACTTCTTTGGAAGAACATTTTAGGCTGCCTGGAGGACTTATGAAGGATGCAGCCAAAGAAGTTTAACGAAATTCCGTCCGTGGCTATTTCTGCCAGGGAATAAGGTAGTTTCTCCATCTGCTCATTCAATCTGTAAGGAGACAGCGAGGACTGGAATAATACTCTTGATTTTCACTTTTGTCAGGATGACCTAACCCAGTTAATCACAGCTTTGGTTTGCTCTGCCTCCCTGGAGATTACCCCAAACTCAGAATGTTCATTGGGATTGTTTGATTTTTTCTTGTTCTTTGTTTGAAAGAGCTGGGGTTCAGACTTTCAAAAGCCAGTATTGATTTTGGGGGCCTCTTTTCTTGGGAACCTCACCTGAAACTTCTCTATAGCAGCCTGATTTGCAAAGATTACTGAGCCCCAGGGCAGGGTGCCAATCCTCAGGCAATGGAAATGGTCATAATTTACAGTGGATTTAAAGCAGCGGTGGCAAACTCATTTGCTATGGAGAGCCAGATTTGATGTAAATGTACTTCAACAGTGCCATACATGCCATAAATGGAAATATTAGGGCACTTTTGTGGTATTGCAGAATGCTGCGTGTGTGAGACCATGCTCCGCAAGATCACTCTCTCTCTCACTCTGTTAGGGAGATAGTGTGGGCTCATGGAGCCCAGTCTCGCATACCCAGTGCTCCTTGGTGTCCCAAGACCTACACTCTCGTGGCGTCACAAAGCATTAGGTATGCAAGACCACACTCTCTGTTTCTCTCTCTCTTTTAGGAAGAGAGTATGGTCCCACGGAGCACAGGCAGTGGCTGAATGGAAGCAGTTCATCGGTCTGATGTGGGCCATGAGCCACATGTCTGACACCGCTGATTTAAAGTGTCCCAAACTGGGCACTAAAAGTCACTTGGCTCTTTGAAAATCCTGGCCTTAATTCTTCTGGAATAAACAGAATAGAAGAAAAAACATACTGATTTATGATTAGCACAATTCTAATCTGTATTCTTTCTACTAATTGAATAGTGCATACAGATAAACACCCATTATCTATCTATCTATCTATCTATCTATCTATCTATCTATCTATCTATCTAGTCTGCTTCCTTCAAATAATGTATATATTTAAAACAAGAAAAGATTGGAAATGGGATATGCAGCCTTTCTCCTTCAGCATTTTATTTCCAGTTTTTGCCCAGTTCAGTTGCTAAACATCTTTGCCTATTTATTAGCTCATGCAAAATGAGTTTGGCTGGGTCTCAGTTCAGAGCTAATGTTACCACAAGAACCAACCAGTGTGACTTTCTAGGCAAGGATGCAAATAGAGATTGAGCTCCCTGCTTCCCCTGAAAGGGGGTTCTCTCCTAGGCAGGGATGAGATGGGGCTGGAGCAGGTGAGGGAGGATGCTTGTCCTACTGCGGACCATACTGTATTTGGTCTGCTGAGGCCTTAGGTCTCAATCCAACAGTTTTAGCACACTGAGATCTACTGCACCTCTGAAGAGCTAGTGGAGCTGAAGCACATTGCAAGAGGCAAACAGGAGGATTTGCCTTATGGCCACTGCCTACCATGCTAATCATGTACAAACAACATATTGCACACCCATCTCAGAGCCAAGGGCTGTTGTCATTTGCCATCCATGCAACTTCACTCAAGCCAATGGATTTGCCTAGGTTTCACTTTGATTGGTAGCTCTTCAGAGCAGAGACAGTCTGTGCTCAATGGCTGGGACTCAGCGTTATCACCGTGCGACTAACACATTATAAGAATAATTTAATCACACAGAACTTAGCCCAACATGAACAGGAGTTTACAGGTACAGCTCCCGACAGCATCACGTGTATTGGTCAGGCACGGGATGAGTCAAGCCTACCTTACGCTACATCATGCTCCATTTGTGGCCTCACCCTTCTTCCACCCTCCCTCATCTGATTTGTCCCGCCTAGCCACCTGTCACAATTTCGCCCCGTGCAGCCACTTCCCCATCTGTCACATGGGAAGAATGATCCTAGTTCTCTTTTGTAAAGGGCTGAGAGAGCTGCGGCTAGAAAGCCCTCCATGAGATGTAGGCAGTCTTATAGCAGTCCCAGTCCTTGACTGGAGTTCCTCAGTCCTAGCAGTCAAACTCAATGCATTTAGATGATGATTTTATTATGGTAGTGCCTGCGAGTCCCAGCCATAAGCTGGGACGCATGGTGCTAGGTCCTGTACAAACACAGCACAAAAAGATCACCACTGCCCTGAAGAGCTGAGAATATAAGTCATTGGAATCAAGATCCAAGGCTCCCCTGCTTCTCCTTTTGGCCTCAGAAAACAGCTTAAGGAGCTAAGGATGTTCTTTTCCTTCACCAAACAGATCCAATTAGGTGCACAAAGAGATAACAAATGTAGACAATATGGAGATTAAATGATCTAATGATGAGCAGTGTTATCCTTACATCAGCCGCACCATTACTCCAAGTTTATTTTATCTACAGATCCTGTTACCCAACAATGTAAAATATTATGCCTCTAGCTACCTGTTTACCCACTATTAGAGGGCAATCAGAAAAAAATAGCCTGAATAATAATAATCCATAGCTCCCATCTTCACACTTTCCATTAGCAGATCTCAAAGTGCCTTACAAAGGAGGGTCAATAGAGAAGAACTGCTGTACAAATTATCTGTGGGAAGTTTCATGGCATATAGGAGATCAGACTAGATAATCACACTGGTCCCTTCTGGCCTTGAAATCTGAGATCACATCAGAGAGGGAAACTGAGGCACAGAACAGCTGTGACTGGCCCAAGCTCACCAAGCAGGCTAAGGGCAGAGCTGTGACTAGAACACAGAAGTTCTGAGTCCCAGTTTTGTGCACAATCCCATAGGCCACACTGCATCCCTTAATGATTTCACTTATACTCTCCAGTTAGTGAGACTACAGCATATTTTTACCATAAAGACTGAGTTTATCTCGTGCTTTGGATCACAAAGGTACCTCCAACAGTGAAATACAGGCCCTTTTAGTGGAGCATGTCAGTGCTTTATCACCATGCAGCACTTTGGGACAGGAAGTAAAGATGAATACTGTATCCAATCAAAACTCAGGTGGGCCTAGAGGAAGGCAGAGTGTAAACCCTTGAATTACAGTTTGGTCAGGAGACACCAACATTAGTGAAAACTGACCTAGGATCTACATCTATGATGCCACGGGGCCTGGGTTTTCCACATCTCTTCTGAAAGACACCACCTCTGAAAGTAGCCCAGTGCTTCTTTAGATTTACATGTTCCAGAGGGGTAGTCATATTAGTTTAGTTCAGCAAAATAAGCAAGGAGTCCTGTGGCACTTTTAAAAACTAACAAATTTTAATGACAAACAAACTAATAAATCTGTAAGTCTTTAAAAGCGCCACAGGACTCCTTGCTTATTTAAAAAAACAAGGAGTTCTGTGATTTATTTATCAGATTTATTTATTTATCGCATGAGCTTTCATGGGAGAAAATCCTACTTAATAAATCTGTTCATCTGTTAAAAGTGCCACAGGACTCCTTATTGTTTTGCTGAACTAGACTAACACGGCTACTAATGTTCCCTCTAATTTTTTGTAGGCTGTGTGCAAAAAAAATTCTTTTGTGCAAATTTTTGGAACTGGTGTGCAAATTTGTGTGTGCTCCAGTGAATGTGGTCCAACTTGTGAGCCCAATGAAGCAAGTGTGTAGGATGCAACTAATATATTAACTCTGTTTTGATATGGTGATGGAAATGATATGATAAATTATAAAACCTTATTTGAAACATGCTACTTGAAACACCTTTCTTAGAGTAACATAAGAACATTTGCACAGTTGAATTTTTTTTGTGCGCGCTTTATTTTGGTGTGTGCATGGGTTTCACAACCTGTGTGCGTGTGCACACACGCACAGCTTAGAGGGAACATAGACGGCTACCCCTGTGGATCTTGCTTATTTAGATTTACATATCACTGATAAAGGCTAAGAGAGCAACAAGGGGGACAGAAAGAGGGTCAGCTGACCCTTTCTCAAATACCAGGGAGCAACCAAAGGACTACCCCACTGAAAACTGATCAGAGCCATTTTTTCCTTTTAAAACTCCCAGCCATGAGACAGCTATGCACTCAAGAACTTAGTAGCCCTCTAAAAAGTCTGTGTTGCTAATGTGAAATCCAGAATTACAATTGCTCAGAGTCACACATCCTGGGGTCAATTCCTGGCAGTGCCATAGGGGCCTGATGCATATCATTTAATTTTGCTGCACCTCAGTTCTCCCATCTGTACAATGGGGAGAATGATGCTGCCACCCACCTCACAGTGTTATGTGAAGTGAGAATACTGCAACCCATGGAAACGCTACTTGGAAGGCAGGATACAGCCCCTTGAAAGAGGGTTTGTCTCTGAATGCCACCTTAAATCAGACGTTCCAGTTACTGCAAACGAGCCTCATGCTTCTGCAAACAACACAGCCACTTCTTTGGGGGGGGGGGGGAGAAACTTCCCAGAGACAGCAGGTTTTTCCATAACTGCCCACTGCAGGGGATCTAGCCTCTTTTTTGAAGCAGCTGGCACTAGTCACTGTTGGAGCCATCCTACAGGATGGCTGGTCCATCTCACCTGCGACAGACCAGCTCCCTCCCTGCTGGACCAGTTCCAGCTGTTCAGATGAGGAGAGCTAGGAAGAGCAGGTGGTTCGGAGGATGGCTAGCTCTGCTGGTGGTGGGGAATATCTTTGTTTTATTGTCACCGTGTTTTACCTTTGGAGAATCAAATTGTGTTCTGAGAGAAGGGTCTGAACAGACTTGTGGGGAAGGTGGGTGTCAGCCAGTGTATAATTTGGAATGAAAGCAATGTAAGGGCTATGAACTGCCAAGCTTAAGCCTAGGCACAATTTAAGCAGTGGTGTCAGCCCTTCCAGGTCAGGATCTACACAGGACTAGACAGCTGGGAGGTCTTTGCTGACAGAGCAATTCCTAGGTGCATGTTTTAGGGCTGTGAAGTGTGAGCATCATTCGGTTTAAGGCTTTGAACATCTTACGTCTTTCCCCGTCCCCTCCCCTCCCCATCCTGCTTCCTGCCTTGGCTCCGCTATTTTTCTTCCTTGCACATTCCTCGTCAGCAAAGGTTGTTTCCAAGATCAAACTCAGCCCAGCAGGGCATTTGCAAAGGTCCATGTTAGCAGCAGGGAGAGAGGTATTTTTTCAGATCCATCGATGCTAGGGTGCCCCGTGCCATCCCATATTGAGAAGCTGAACGGGTCTGGGGAATGGAAAAAGAAAGGCAGGAGCTTTTATGCTGGGATCATTGGTTCCCCTCTGGCCTTGGATGGGAGGAGCTGTCCGGTCACTCCTCTCTGAGAGTTGTTGGGTGTCATGAGCTGGTGGGTCTCACGGCCTAGTGAACAACGCAAAAAGTGTAAGTCTAACTTTGAGCGGGACCTGTGATTCCCAGCTCAGGCAGACATACCCATGCTAAAACCAGAGTGATGGAAGAAGCTGCAAGACAGGTGAGGTGCCCTGAGTAGGTGCCTAATGTCTCAGATGGGTACACAGTCAAGGAGGCCAGCCCCTCCCATTGCCATATGGGTAACACAGGTGTCCTTCCTGCCACAGGGACTCACACATACCCAAATGCATCACTGTAAAGGGCACCCCTGCGTGAGCAGTCCCCTAGAAAAGTCAAGGACCCAGTGCCAGATTTAGGCTCAAGCCAAGTAAGCTGTGCAAATAAGGCTTTTTGCAAGATGTATGTTTTATTTTGTTGTTTTCTGTTGCATCTTTGCCTATATATACATGCAGACATAACTGTTTATCATTCATTTTTTCATTACCCTTTCTGCTCTAATGTAATACGCTATTTTTCTCCTTTTTATGGTATGGGGCCTCTGAATCTTGACATAGCTCAGGGCCTCAGCATGTCTTAATCTAGCCCTTTAATGGGTCTCTGAGAGAGAGCTCCTTGCCCCCAGGGGAGGGCCACAGTGTGGCTGCCTGGGAAGCCTTTTGAGGTATTGCCTTGCTCTGTGCACCCAAAGGAATTTGGTCTCCAGGGGATCAATCTGGCACCTTTCATCGGCACTATAAAAATAAATAAGGGGAGGACTGGATGTTGTGGGGGGGGGAATTCCATGAATGGAACATCCACTAACTCTCTACAGATGAGGATAATGAGGATTTATATTACAACAGCTTCTCGAGACTCCAGCCGAGATGCCAGTGACAACGTATGGGGGAGTAGACAGAGACACAGGACCAGATCTTTAAAGGCATTTAGGCACAGGTGTCTAAATCCCTTTAAAAAGCTGGCCTGGAAGAGTTTACAATCTAACTAGACAAGATTGATCAAGGGTGGGAGTGGAAACTGGGGCACAAAGAGCAGAGCTGATTTACCCCAGCTCAGTGAGGCAGCTGGAACTAAAACCCAGAGCTCCTATCTAGCACCCTATCCACTAGGCACCATGGCCTCCCCAGGCAGGACACCTGGAATAATGCACATACCAGCCTACCCTCCACTTGTGTTTGGTGGGGGAAGCACCTTCATGTCCTAAAGGCCTGTCTCCATTTCCTTGGCACAGGTTACAACAGAGGGAGCGATTTGGTGCCACCCCTCTGTAGAAGCCCAGGACATCGTTCACAATCCAGGGTTTTCAACGGTGAGGGTTTCAAGCTGCCTCTGCTGCCCCTGACCCTGGGCTGCTCTAGGATTGAAGAGGGGCTGGGTGGTGTCGCTCTCACCCCATGGTCGGTGTGAGGCTGTTCCTGAGAGGTGCAGAACACCAGCTGTGAAGTCAGTGAGAGCAGCTTGTGCTCTGGATCAGGCCCCAACCTGCAGAGCAGTGAGTCCACGTTCAGTGCCATGTGCTCCTTCCGTTTGCCGCTTTCTGCTAGCAGGTGGCGTTTTGCTGAAGTCATCATGAGTTATTAAAAGTGCAGCAGAGGATCAGACCCTCCCTGTTCCTCACCCTCTGCATTCCACAATCTTCTCATTTCCTACTGCCCGCTCGCTGGGTGCCGCAGCATCAGCCTGCCAGCACAGCGGAGATAAGATCACAGGACGGGCATTGGGGTACAGGAATCCAACTAGCTGGCCCAAGCATTGTGGGGCAGGAAGTGGTGCCAAGTTAGCAAATACCTGTTCTCCAAGGCTGCTGGGGAAAACTGTGCTGGAGGGTATTTGTTCTAACTACTGTCAAGCAAGCTAAATATAGAGGGCCTTGTGCTCATATACACTAAAGCCGTCTTACAGCCTGCTTGCAATGTAAAAGGTCCTCAAACCACACTCATTTCCGAGCCTTTTATGCTGCTTGAGTTAGGCTTGGGGATGTGAGTTTCAGTAAGACTCTGGCCTTTTGGGTGAATTCTCAAAGTCCTCACCAATGATTTTGCCATCAGCCCCTATATTATTTTTTACAATGGCACCTAGAAGCCCCAAGTGGAGGCTTGGCCCTGTTCCAAAGAAGCTCACAATCCAGACAGACACCAAGCAGACTGAAACCCAGAAAGAAGAAGTGACTTGCTAAAAGTCACCCAGCTGGAGTAGCAGAGGCTGGAATAGAAACCAAAGTCCCAACCCTTCTCAACTATGCCACAGTGATGTCTTGCTCACAGAGCCCCTTGTGTAGAGATGAGGCGGCTTGCAGTGTTTGCTAACACTGTACCTGCTGTGGACAGAGCAGCCTTCAGGCTGGTAACTTTTGCCAGCAAAGGAACAATATTTGTGCACACTCATGCTCCCATTACAGGTGTTCACATGCCTCCTACACTAGCAGGGATGCCAGCAACTGCTTCCACCAGCAGGATGCCACCAGGTCTGCTTTTCTGGCCCTGAATGTGACCAGTGCCTTCTCCCCGAGGTTCTACACTAGGGGTCTCAAACACGTGGCCTGCGGGCAGCATGTGACCTCTAATGCTATTTCTTGCCGCCCACAATGCCCTATCATTACCGATATATGCAATACTGTTGTATGAAAAGCTTTCAGTGGTGTGGCCCTCAGGGTAATGTCATGGCCCTTGTGGTGACTTGAGTTTGAGACCCCTGTTCTATGCTGACCCTAGTGCCTGGATCTGCTAGGAGCTATCTCAACATGCAGCTCCCAGCTTAGCTAGTCAGGTCTACTGCATCCTCCTCAGATCTTTGCCACCTATAGTGACCAGATATTCCAATTTTATAGGGGTGATCCTGATAGTCAGGACTTTCTTTGTCTTATATAGGCACCTATTACCCCCTCCCCATCCCAATTTTTCACACTTGCTGTCTGATCACTCTCTATCCCCACCTCTGCTGGGATGCGGGACCACTATGATGCAGTGCTCACTAAAGCAAAGTGACTTATCAGTCCCCAAAGTGACCCATCAGGCCTCTCTGCGAGCACAAACAAGGCTCTGCTGTCCCTGTCTGCCCTCTTCACATGCCCTCCCTGTGATGAATTCTTGTGTTTTCCTTCTCTGAGGACTGTTTGAGGAGCAGCATTAGGGCACAGTAAAGGCCACAGACAGGACTCCAGTGCAGCAAACTCAAAGAAAACTCTTTTGCTGAGAGGGCTGGGTGCAGGCTGAGATCTCAGTGCTTTTCCTCGACTCTCCAGTCCCTTTGTCATGGAAGAGGTGGAAGGCTGGAAGGGGAAGACAGGATGGAGTGTGGGCAAAGCAGAGGGGTGCTGGAGGGGAAATGGCTAGAAAATAGAGAAGTGGTGAGGGGGGAGATGGATAAGGGAGGGCAAAAGCAGGAATACGGAAGGACAGGAGAACAGTTCCCAGCCCCTAAACTAGCTGCCTATCAGCCCCATTGTCCAAAGCACTTAGTGATAGTGGAAGGTTGGCTATTCACACCCCACTTTACAGTGTCTGTCAGAATTGTCCCACCTGTGAAAACACATACATGCACGCATGCCCATGTGACAGAACCACCCGCCCTACCGCCTTCCAACACACAACGTACCCAGACACGTTCACTCCACACAGCAGCCATGCAAATCCAGAGCCGTAACCATGGCGGGGCTGACGGAGCACAGCCCTGGGGCGGCCCAAAGCGGCTGAATAGAGCCACGCTGTTAAAGGAGAGGCTTTGCAGCACCGGCTCTGAGCGCTGCTAATGGGAAGGGGCGCGTTCCAATCGGAACGCACCCCAGGCGGCAAAACACCACGTTACGGCTCTGTGCACATGTCAACACCTGCAACCAGGCACACAGGCTGCAAGGTACACCTATCCTACATTCAACATACACACGCCACCTCACATGGTCCTTCAAACACACACAACAAGCCCACTCCTCACCAACAATTCAAGACACACAACACCCCCTGGGTGAGGGGGAATCTGAGCCCAGCTGCAACGCCATGTCCACAGTCACACCACTCACTCAGATTTGACCAGGCCGACCCTCCGTCAGGACTGGGTCAGGCGGCCAAACCCAAGCCGCACTGCAATCGGCGGTTAAAAGTGGCTGGGCTCTGGCCTGAAGGGCCCCCAGTTCCATGGCCTGTTACAAGCAGCACGTGCAACTCAACAGTCGTGCAACTCAACAGTGTTCAGACCGGCTGCAGCAAATGCTTACAGATAGCACAGCCTACTTTTCAAGTGCTCTTGGGCTCACTGAGGCGAGACTTGGTTATCTGGCTTCAGGAAGCCCACCAGAATAGCACTTCCTCATTACTGTCTTGTTAGCACACAGTCCCTACTTGCCGGCCATGGGTTTCCTGGCAGGAAGTGGTAGGAGCCCAGCTGAGTGCTGTGTTAGTCTGACAGTTGTTCCCAAGTGTAAGTCAATAACAAAGCCCAGCTAGAAAGAAGAGAACAATTACCAGAAATGTGGGTTTGGGGAGAGAGGAGGGGAAAGGAATGCAAAATGCCTTGCTGCTTACCAGAAACCATCTCCAACCAGTCTGTGTTTTTGTTACTGTGAACCTTCTGGGCCTTAACCAAATGCAAAGTAACAAAGGTTTTGCATAGTTTATGGAACCAATCTGCAGCAAGGGCTAAAGATCAGAGTGTTAGGTCAGTGCATTTGGACACACAAAACTTTCAGCTCCTGCTAACATTTCATGTGCTGATGAACCAACAGAAGGCACTGGGCTTTATGAATGGATTCCCTTAGAGGGAGAGCAGGTTGAAAATGTCTTGCACAGATTCCAGAGGAGAGTGGAGACAGAACTTACATTAGGCCTGTTCACACTGCTTCTTGCCAAAACTCAATACACTAAGGTGATAATTTATACGGTACTTTTCATCAATAGATCTTATAACCTTTCACAAAGGAGACTGGCACCATTATCCCCATTTTGCAGAAACTGGCAGGAAACATCAAGGTTCACTTCCTAGCTAACGTGAGATTTAAGAGCAAGAGGCCAGGGTCCCTGGCCAGTGTAAATCCACATAGCTACCTTTGATGGAGCAATGCCAGCTTACATTGGCTGAGGATCAGTTACTGTAACAGACCCTGGAATCTAGTGTCCCATCAGCATATGCGCCCTGTCTCTATTACACAAGGATGTCAGGCCGAGCCTCTTCCCCTGCGTCTAGGCAACCTCCACAAGAGATCCCCGCTCACATTTCCTTGGGGGGGGTCTGCTCTTTCAAACCCTCTTCAGTTGCACCCTTCCCATTTGCCTTGCCAGTGTAGCCTGTAGGCCCTTCCTTCCTTGGAGCCAGACATGATCAGTACAAAGTGCTATCTCAATTCAGCAGTAAAACACAGCAGTGGCTCCATTTTCTCCACTGGGCATGCGAAAAAACAAAAGAGGCTGCATCCTGCTCCGCTTGACATATCCAGATTTATTAACCTATTTGTAGATGCCACAGACACCTGCTTCCATTAAAGCTAGCTTGGACAGGATGGAGAGAAGAGGGGAAAACCTACCATTCAGGGGAGAGATGAGTGCGGAACTGGCTACAGGTCTGTTGATTATGGAGGGAGGAGGAAAGGCTCGCTATGAATGGCCTCCCATAAGCTCTTTTGAGTTCTCATCTGTACTCAAGAGTGTCCAGTGATCCAAAGGCCAACTGTGGCCAAAAGAGAGCAAACAACATGATCAGAATCTAAATGCCGCAAGATCTCATTTAAAAAGAGTTTTATTTCTGGACTGAAATACCTAGAACTGCAGAGAGCAACTGTTTTACACACATGCAACGCACCACACAAATGCACCACACACACAAACGCGGAACACTCTGTTGTTTGTTCATCCACAGAACGTAACCTGAGGAAAGACTATTTCACCCCACACAGATTCATTCATATGTCGAGACTGAGTCACATCACACATGCTCATGTGCACATTCTTAAATCCTGCAAACACATGTTCATAGAAACAAATTATTCATTTTGATGCTAACATACACTGTCAGATGTTAGACCTTTAGATGCATATATACACAAACACATTACTCTTTCATACGGATACATATGTGTTCTCTAACACACTTTATTCAGATACCCCGACTCCCAAATACACAGCTTCTTCAATGCACACACTCATTGACACAGACACATTGTTTATTTAGATACATGTCTTACTTTATCCCACAATTAGACACAGGCCTGGGCACTGACACAGACACACAATTACTCATTTAGAAACCAACACGCGTGATTCACGCATAGAGTTATTGCTCATTTAAACATGCACTCAGACCACAACAGCAACTATGGTGATGGGTGATGAGTTATGGACAGATGTGTTATTTTTTCTTACATCCACGTTCACTGACATGAACACAAATGCTATTCACTAAGACAGTAACACAAACACATGAGTTCTCACACAGATATGCCTGTTACTCTGCTATGCCCAGAGATATTGGGCCTGTATACCACATAAGGCACCGGAGTCAGCCACCAGCCACTCTTCATGACCTTCATAAAAGCTGTTCCTTAGCACCTCAGAGAGGAAGACAGCTCTGAGTGTCAGTCATTCGAAACCAATCACTGTCCAGTGTTACTATTCCTGGGCTCTGGCTATTCAGGTGTCAATGCCAGAGGCGAGCCAGGGTCTGTACATTAATCCTTGACAAATCCTGCCGTAGGTTGCTAAGCAGAAGATCCACCTGTTTGCCCCCGGTGCTCCACGTGTACCCACGGGATAGGAAGGGGGCTGGAGTATGGGGAACTGTCCCTGCCCCAGGAGTTCTGGACTTGGGGGAAAAGCCATGACCCGCGGCAGCCAGTGGGAGCTGGGTAGGAGGATCCCTCCTCCATGCAGCAGGCTTACAAACTGGACAGCAGCCACAAAGCTCAGGCTGTGCACTGGGACTGTTCAGCTCATGGCTATTTCACCCTCTCCACCTACAGACGGAGGAAGGTTACACCACATGGCGGGTGGCTTCCTCATCCCCTGCATGGCTAGCATGCTAGTGTGAAACCCTGACCACAGTGAAGGCCATGGGAGTTTTGCCATTCGATTTGAAAGAGCCGGGATTTCAAGTCGTTTCTGATTCCGTGCAACCAGATGGGCCAGCCTTCCCCAGACCCCCTTCCTGCCTGGAAAAGCACAAACTCAGCTCCACCACTACCAGGGCTACCAATGACAATATCGGTCAGCAGCCCTGGAGATGCTACTGCATCTGCTCAGAGAATCGTAAAGTGTCCTGCCAGCACCATTAAACATCTGCCTGTGCAGTTCATTGTCATCGCTGCAGCTTGCTGTAAATTTGTCATTATTAACACCTGCTAATAATACAGGCTATTTCCTGCACTGACAGTTTGGCTCATGGCACTCGATTGGAGCCCCTTTGACTTATGTGCAGCGAAGTTAACTTCTCTTCTAGGCCCTGATTCAGGAGAACATGGAAGCACATGCTTAAATTCCACCAAAGTCACCTGCAGTTTAAGAAGCTGATAGAAGTTTAGTGCTGGGTTATTAAGTGTTTCCTGAATTGGGGCCCCAGTGCAGATAGGTAGTTAATATGCAGCGGTAGCATGCTAGACAGTGAATAAGTTAGCATTCTCCCCACCATTTAATGCAATCATCTATCTGCATCTCCATTTCTACATATCTATCTGTCCCTCCACATATCACATGATCAGTGTTAGTCCACGCAGTCCTGGAGTATCTTTCTACAGGACCCAATCTACTTCTCTTTCTGCATTTATGAATTTCTAATGTGCTGATCCCCTAGTCGTAGCATCATTTCGTTTCCAAGAAACAAGCTCCAGTAGTGCCCTGTTTCTGTGGACACCGTGAGAGCATTTGAGGTTGAGGAAAGCTGGTAGATGGGAAGCCCACACCAGACTCCCCCCAGTTTGTTTTCCAATCATCTTTCCATTGCAATAAACTCAGATCCACACGTGCTCTGTCATGCCCAATGGTATCAGTAGCTTGTTCACCACATGATCCCTCTCCTTCTGGGCCCCGCTGTTTCTCTTGCTCTTTATTTGATAACCTGGGCTATGTTATCCTACAGGCAAACTGCAGGCCCTGACCCTGGAACCCGTCTGACTGGCTGCTGCCCCACGATGTGCTGCAGGTGGGGCTGAGAGATTTGGCTGTTTATCTACTACATCAAGGCCTATCTCTCTATCCTCATTCACACCTTTAACTCTAGCATGGCTTGAAAGCAATACCTCTCCCCTTTTCTTGTACATCTGGCACAAGCTAATACCAAGATTTTGCTTTTTAAAGATACATCTGATATGGTTAAAAACAAAATACCCCCCCCAACAGTTTGATAGATTTGCTGATCCCAGTATCTGTGAAATAGAGAAGGGATGAGCCACCCCCCACTACACAAGGACAGCCACTGATTACAATGCCTGTGCTTAGAAAGTCACAATCAATTAAATCCAATACATTAAAACAAAAACCTCAGTCTGTTTTAAACTGAGAGGGGTGCTTTTTCCCCTATCTGCTACCAAGGTGCCACAGCAGTGGTTTAAACTTTCCTTCTTTTTCTTGCTTTGGAAAAACAACTGAGTGATAAGGGACAGGGCTTGGAACCAAAACCCCAACTTGCTAAATTGGTTGATCTCCCGTCCTAACACCTCTGTTATTTCCATTTGGAAGATGATCAGGGCACTGAAAATGAGGCCACTGTGGAACTCGATAACGGAGGGAGACGTAAGGAAATATCTTAGTGCTGATCTGCTCTGGGGAAAAGCGAGATGAGCAGCTAAACATTCACCAAGCAAATCATTTCAAGTATCAGCGCCGGAAAAAATGTCTCCTCGCCAGACCTCTCTGGGAGACTCCAGCACACCATTGTTGTTGTTGTTAGAACCGACACACAAACCCAGCCCAGGTCTCTCTTAAATTGACAATGAAGAGCCAGACAGTGAAAAGAGAAGCACCCACAGAAACTCTCCAGCTAGCAAATTACAAGATGGTTAATAAACACCATGGATGGAGACTCCCGAGTTTCGAAGGGGTCTTGGATAAACACTTTGGATGCTCACTTAGCTTTCGAAATGCAAAGGAAGATGCCGTTTGGGGGTTGGGGAGGCAAGTGAAACAAATCCTACCTCCTTCTCTGAGATATAAAGCTGATCTCCCTTCAAAACCACATAACGGTTTTTCCAGATTTCCCTAAAAATGCCTTTCCCGCAAAATTTCCGAACCCAGCCGACCTTCTCTGGCTGCATGGATTGCTGGTTTCCATCCTGTGGCCCCTGACACAAAGGGAGGGGGAGGAAGAAAGAGAGAAAAAAAAGGATTATTAGAGGTTTTATGTCCCTATCGTTCCCCCCTTCCTCTTTCTCCAACTTTGCCCCCCCTCCCAACCTTGCCCACTTTTCAGTAATGCTGAGACTTAGGTACTTTACCAGTTTCACTCTGCAGAGACCCCCACCCCTGCACCCCTCAGACACATATACAGACACGAAAATTACACCAAAGGCAGGAACAAAAAATCACAAGCTATATCTCATTCTGTGTATGAGATATGAACACCAGGGATGTTGCATCCATGTCAGCCAACATGCATTTGCTACCGGGGCGGGAGGAATTCCAACTAATTGATTTTTTACTGCAGTGCAAGTTGCATATTTGAGCCTTTGACAAAGAATTTATTCCTGGGGGTGATATGTTAGCACAGGTTTTTATTTGAGCACTCTCTCTAAAGATACACAGCTAAATCCACTACATACAGACCATCCATATGGGAGACACAGAGAGATACACAATGTCTGTTATGCGTGTTTCATCGCTTCCTTGCAATCAAAATGAAAACCGCATGATCCTACATCCTTTCCACTACACAACAGGACTGGATATCCTGGCGAATTCAAGTCGAGGAAGAGATTTTGAAGCTGGCGAGAAAGAAGGAAGGGGTGGCTGGGTTTTTTGTTGCTGTTCGATTTTCTTTCTTTTTAATTTTTGCAAAGAGGGGCAGGAGGAAGCCTCATGAGAACAATAAAGAAACAACCCCCCAAATACCCCGTAACCCCTCACCCCAAAGAAGAAGCTGTTTCAACTCACCCTTTTTGCAGAATTATTTTTTTTCATCATTCCTTAGTGTGATCAGCCTGGAAGGGGGGGTGAGGGGCTGGGGGAAGGGGGGGGATCAGAGAGTTGCTCCTGACAGCAACAAAGCTGGAGTTGATGTGTCTGCTCTTGGGGGAAGGGGGGAGTATGGGAGACACACAGGGTACCTCCTCCTCTCTCTTCGCCCTTTGGAGATTACAGAAGCTCTCCTCCAGTTACACGAGAGACCAGCCTGCCTCTGTTGCACATACACACATCCATAGCCACACACATGGGTTTGCACTAAAGGGCTGGCCAGCACTCCACAGCTCCATCTATAGCCAGGCAGGCGAGTGTGACGTCTCAGAGTTCAGAATAAAGGGCGAATCACAACCCACAAGGGTTTTCTTCTTTGTTTCTGATTCACTGCTGCTTGGGGGAGGGAATTGGGGGTCAACAGCCAGGGGGGAGCTTCAGGGAGGGCTGGGACTTGTCAGATGGCTCTGGGCAAGCAACACGCTTTGCTTGGTTGCAGGGCCCCACTAAACTCTTGAGCCAAGAGAAAACCCATTGCTGAGAGGGCCTGGTGCCCAGGGGCTCTGCAGCCACCAGGCTGAATAGCTGAAGCATGAGGAAAGGAGAGAAGTCCCTATCTCCTGTTTGTTTTAAGGGGATGGGAGTGAAGCCATCAGAGACAGCAGGCGGGTTCCTCCCTCCATGACTAGTGGCTGCTAGAGGTGGCTCCAACTGCAACAATTCAGAGTTCAGAGGGGTGTCAAACATCCTGAAAGTTTTTTGGGAGGAAAGGAGGAAGGTAGTTTGGGACTGGTGCTTTGCCCCTTTTGTGGGCAATCATTCCTTCATCAGATGCTGTAAGTTCAACCATCTTCAAAGCATCTGACGAAGTGGGCTTTTCTCCCACGAAAGCTCTTGCAAAAAATAAATCTGTTAGTCTTTAAATGCCACACGACTCCTTGGGGGCTTTTTTGCTGTAATATCAGAACCACCTCTGTGTGGGGCGGGTGTCATGGTGTCAAAACTTTTGGGGCTTACAGGTCTCCCAAGATCGATCAATCAACCATAGACAGCTATTTCCAAAGGGATAGCCATGTTATCTAGTCTAGCAAAAAAAACCCAAGGAGTTATGTGGCACTTTAGGACTAACAGATTCATTTTTCGCATGAGCTTTCATGGGAGAAAATCCCACTTCACAAAGTGGGATTTTCTCCCACAAAAGCTCATAGATAGATAGATAGACAGATAGATCCTTATAATGGAAATGTTCAGCCCAAGTCTTTAGTCTGATACCCACCCTTTTCTGACAGCAGATTATATTTTAATACAAGTACTTTGGAAGTAATGCCATGAGAATACTGATGATGTACTTACGCTGTGCTGTTAGCATCCTCAACACATGATGTGCTGGAAGCAAAAATTGATGTTGATCACTTAGAATATGAAGTATTTTAAGGCAAGGGAAATAGGTCTTTTATTCTTTTTTAAGCTGCTGGAAGTTCTGTGGAGACCCCCAGGCATGGTGCACCCCACATTAGCCCTGAACAGATTAAGGCAGGGGTCTCAAACTCAAATCACCACGAGAGCCGCATGAGGAATAGCACAGGGCTGCATGAGGACTAGTACATTAGCCCGAGGGCTGCACCACTGAAACCTTTTCATACAACAATATTGCAAATATTGGTAACAATAGTGCTGTTGCGGGCCACAGGAAATAGCTTTAGGGGCCACATGCGGCCCGCGGGCCACATGTTTCAGACCACTGAATTAAGGAGTGTCTGAGAGGCCAGTTACGTGGCATTGCCTGGGACAGAAAGGGCAAGGGTTAATTGAAAATGAAGCCCAGATGGGGAAGGGCTAAGAAAGTCCTTGAAAGAGGGAAGCTGCAGGCAGACTGGGAGGGAAGTCCCTGGTCATTCTCGAGGGGGCTGGGCTCATTAGGGCAAGGAGGAAGTCTGGTGGGAGGGTCAGCCCAGGACTAAGGAGTCTGGCAAAGATAGGGTTACCAGATGTCAGGCAAAAGGAGGACATGTCCTCCTTTTTACAGTCATGTCCTCCTTCCGGCAGGCATTTTAAAAATACATGATTTTGGCTTTTTACTTACAGGGGTTAAAGTACGCTGGAACAACCTGGAACACCCTACTTTTAGGGGAAGCGTTCCAGGGCCCCCTAAAAATAGAAGAATATTACATTAATACTACATTTTCTCCATGTGTCCTCCAATGTCCTCCTTTTTGCACTTCTCTGTTCTCCTTTCCATGCTTTGGTATCTGGTAACCCTAGGCAAGGAGCTAGATTAGATGAGGGAGTTGCAGGGAGCAGAGGACACTCCTGGGAACCCAGACCCAGGCAAGAGGAGATGGAGACACTGAGGAAAGCAAGGAACGGGCATTGAGCAGAACTGCACTGCTGTTACAGGTCCCTGGGCCAGAACGTGCTCCACAGATAGGCCCAGCTTCCCCTGCTAACCAGCATATAGCAGCACAGGGCCCCATGCTGGGGCTAGCCACCATCTGCAGAAGGCATTTAGAGAGTGGTCCTGCTGGATGGACTTCATAACCCTGGACTGAGAGAAACTGGATGGTGAGCAGAGCACACAGCCACATTACCAGAAAGCAGACTACCTTCAAGCAGAGGCAGAGAGGGGCATCTGATGCAGTGAAAGCCATTTGTCCCAGCCTAGGGTTTGTCTACACTGCTGTAGCTCTGAGTGAAGACAAGAGAGTCAGTAGCTATGTCGATGGGAGAATCTCCTGTCTCATCTGCTGTGGGATACGCAGAGTATGTGGGAGAATAGCCCAGCTAACTAAGATAGAGCCCTTTTGTTAGCAGATTGTTAGCCCTTTGGGTGGTGACAGTCCTTTTATACTGTGTTTGTGCAGCACCTAGCACTCTGGGATACTGGGCAGTGCAATACAATAACCACAACACTGAGAACAACACAGAACAATACAGCAATCTACAATACAGTGAATCTGAACAAATAAGGATAATAATATACATGAGGCCCTATCTGAAGTGGGGTATGTTTGCCAAATAATTGTGACTGAACTGCAGACAATACATGGAAAATCATTGAAAAATAACAATGGAATTGTATTAATTGCAGTAATTTGGAAAAGGCAGTGAAACCCTGTGTGTTTAAGGAAAAAAAATTCTGGAACAATAGAAGCACAGAAGTATTACCAGTATGTTTTGCCTGCAAATCGTTTTGGTAACCAGACATCTTACTGCAACTGTATTATGGCTCTTAATATTCGGGGCTGGCAGCCGGAGCCCCAGCCATTGTCAGCTCATATAAATGGGGTTCTAACTGAACGAACGGTGTGTGTTGCAAACCCCAAAACGTATGCAAAATTGTGGACTGTGCAAAGTAAGCTAATTAAAATTAAAAACTTAATACTGCAGGCTCAGCAATTTCCACAATATCACACATTAAATGGGGCCTTAGATATATTTTTAATTTGTCTTCGCAGAGCATCACAGCATGTGTCATCAGTGGCTAGGCCACTATATGAGGATTCGAGACTTGGGTTCCTTTCCCATTCCACTGGGCCAACCTGTGACCCTGGGCAAGTAATTTGCCCTTTCTGTGCCTCAGTTTCTCCATCTGTAAAATGGGGATAATAATGCTTTGCTGTTACTATTATGAATGCCTTTACTTTCCAAAGTGAATTCAGTGCTGGTTTATCTAATTTGTACTAGAATGGGTTTCCGGGGTCTCAGCACAGGCCTACCCATGGCTTTCCCATTAGGAGAGAGAAAGGACCACAGTGAAGAGGCAGGTAGCTAAATACAGAGACCAAACAAAAGGTGCTGGATTGGGAGTGCAATCAAAGGGACAATAATTATAATCTTTAGCTCTCAGAGCTGGTAAGTGTTATTATTCCCATTTTACAGATGGGGAAACTGATGCAACAGAGAGGGAAAGTGACTTGTCAGAGGTCACCCAGCAGTGCAGTGGTAGGGTTGGGAATAAGACCGAGATCTCCAGAGTCTCAGTCTAGAGCACTAGTAGTCACATCACTTCCCTTTCAACAGCAAGAGGGGTACAGAGGAGAGAAGCCCAGATGGCATCTACTGTTTGAAAGGCTGCAATGAACTGACTCTGAGGTGGATGTCCTCCACCCATGGAACAGGGACATCTCCAGGCAACAGTTGTGTCACCTCTCTCTCCACCTGCCATAACTCATTTCAGAGAACTAGTCTCAAAGCATGAGCGAGAGATTGCAACGTGGCCAACCCCATACACGGAAAAAAGGAGGAGTCAGGCCCTCCAACATCAGGAGATTATTTTAAAAATTACCAGAGTGAAAAAAAAAAGTTTGCCTAGTGCCAGATCCTTCAGCCAGCTGGGTACTAGTGAGCTGCTTAGTTTGTGTACTACCAAGTCATCCAAAGGTGGGTTTTCACTACGGGTAGCTGGCGCTTCAGGCTGAATAAAGAGATTGTGGGTTTTATTAATCCAACAGTGCCTTTTGATCTTAGAATAGGTGCACAGACCCTGTGGAGATAGGTCAATAGCTTAATGGGACAGGGTAAGTACCAATACCCCTCCACCACCCACACCACGGGAGTGAAACAGTTAACTGGCGACGATGCAATTATTTAGCGCACCTGCTTGCACCTGACAAGTGGGCTGACTCCAGCTGAAAATGAAGCTCAGCTGAGAAGGGACTGCAGGATAATGAGAAGGATGGGGCAGTGTGGAAGAAAGGCCTAGAATGAGGCAGCTGTCCAGGCAGGCCCAGGGGGACTGGGGCAAAGACCTGAAGGAAGGCCAAGGTCGAGGGAGGCAACGAGAGCTGTGAAGAAGCTGGCTGGGGCTCAGGGTCTGCAGCAGACTCTGTATGCTGGTAACCAAATGGTCTTGCAGCATGAATGAACGGTCAGGGTGGGCAGCTGGCTTTGTTCCCCAGCTGGGCTCTTGCTGCTCCTGGTTCTATCTTCCTGGGCTTTGACTCTGGCTATTAATTCCTGGCTCTGATGCCCAGGGCGTCTGCTGTTGCCTCTCTCTGGTCCTGATGGTCACTGGCTTGGCTGTCCATGGCCCAGCTTCTAATAGACGACAACTTTTGCTGCTTGTCACAGAGTCCCTGCCCCTGGGAGAAGAGAGAAGGTCTGGGTTCCCCTACCAGCTGCCGGGAGAGGCAGCCACCCCTTGACACAAGGGGGTGGAGGACTGTGGAGTTTGGTGCTGGGCCTTCAGGGAAAAATACCTTGGAGCTGTTGCTCTGCACAAGATGAGAAGATGACCCTGAAAAGTCCAGGATGGGGGAAGAATCCATGGAGTGAGCTCAGGGTTGCGGACAAAAAGTTATGTTTCTTTGCCTTTTGTGTGTTACACTGGAAGAGATGAAACTAAACACAACCTGGCCTGGGGCTGAGTCACAAGAAGAGACTCACAACTGTGGGCCTGGAGCAGGTGGGGCCACATGAGGAGAGCCTGCTATACCTGCCCAGAGGCAAAGGGATGCTGGTGGTGAGTTGACTCCTTTATGATTAGCTGGATGGGTTCATATGGGGATCAGTAGAGAGACTGAGATCCCAAATTGTAATGGGAGTCATGTCTAAATCCACCTGTGGCTTTGGAAGGGTTCAGCCCCTGCCTCCAAATCTCGCTGTGGTCTGGATGCTTCTCTACCTTTCAAAGAAGACATAAAATCAAGGCCCTCAGTTCTTGGGGTTATTAAAGATCCCCTGACCTCACTTAACACTTTACTTCCCTAAAATGTCTCCTGCTTGTTTCATTTTGGAAAAGCTATTCTGCACTTCCTGATCTAACCTGCTGCGTACTGAAGAACACCCCAGAAGTGGCTGCATTGCACAGTCCATTGGAGTGATCCCTGTAGACCAGCGTATCTTTGTAATGCATCTTAAATCCCAAAACTCAGTGACATTCACATAAATATTGAATCAATTTAAAGTTATTCAACAAATTCAGTGTCGAGAGAGCAATATTTGTCTCTGTGTATTTTGTCATGAGCAACATTTTCTTAAGTGTCTCAGACATTTGGGGGCTAGATTTTTAGACTTAAACACACATACTTGCAAATGGATGCCAAGAGAGGTATTAAAATGGGAGATCACTGCCTAGAGCTTTTGGAGGTCTCAAAAGTATCTGTACCTTTAAATGTCAAATACCAATGAAGATCTAGCTTTTGGGAATCTGAGGTTGTGTCTATGCTGATGGTGACAAATTCACTGCCGTCAGTTTGGGCTTCAGGGAGCGGATCATGGCGAGTATAAACCCGCTGCGCTGCTCCCAGAAGCCGACCCCGGAAGTCCTGGGGGTCCAGGGGCATAGGGGAAAGCCAACTGCAAGTGATTTGCGGTCTGCTTTCCCTTAATGTGTAACAGCAGCTTACAAAGTTCCTGCTGTTTATGCAAGGAATTTTATGTTCCTTGTATAAACGGTGGCTTATAAAGTTGCCACTGTTTACGCAAGGAATTTTACATTCCTTGTGTAAATGGTGGTCGGCTGCTGTCGAAAAAGACCTCAGTGTACACGAGGGCTGAGACTCACTGAAAGTCAATGGGATTTAGGTTTCTGGGGCTAGAGCTGCCCAAGTCTGTCTTGAAAGTGGGACCTGGACTTTTTTAAAAGTCATGTCACTGCTTTACCCCCTCGTCTATTAATATGCAATAAAGCAGGGATATCTCCAGGCATGAAGAGGTTTTAGTGAAAGACCCATATTACGATTTTCTTGTGTGAAAACCCCATGGTTGTGGCATGTAGTGTTTGCTGGGATGCTGACATCACTGATATGAAACGGGTTTTGTATATTTAAGTCCATGGCACTTCTAAATCAGAAGACCCAGAGTAGAGTCATTTTCCCATTTGGGGCTGGGACTGCAGCCATTCCAAGTTCCCCAGTGTTGGGGGAAGAGATTGATTGCAGTTGATAGATCCCGGGCTATGAGAGGACCCCGTGTTGGCTGCCTTTAAAATTGGTCTGATACTCCCAGCATGCTTTATGTTATTACTTTGGCTCCAACATAGCTGCTGCCTCCACATCTAGCAGAGATCAAAGAAAAGGTCAGTAGGTCACGTCCAGTGATTTCTTCTGATCTTCATATACTTTATTCACTGGCTTCCAATAAGCACCCCTCCAGAGGCCCCTGATCGGCAGGTAATCAATTTCTCCAGACAATGTGCAATGAAAGGAGATGAAAAAGAAGTGGCCGTCACTCGGGAAAAGCTTTAGTTGCATCTCTGCGGGACAATGTGCAGGACAATGAAGTCTGTTCGGTTCAGGCTCTCGTATGACGGCCGTCACTGTGGTGTCTGAGCAGCTAAAATGTGTGGTGCTCTTCTAGTGAGAAATGCAGTCATGATGAAATGAACGGCAAACCAGAGGCATTGGGCTCTGGGCTGGTGCAGAAAGGACAAGTGTTCCCACAGCTACCACCTGAATTCTTACTGAAACCAAGGACTCTTCACACCATCCCACCTTGAAGTGGGTGCACATGTATGCTCACCCTGAAACACTTCCTGATGATTGTATTATGGAATAACATCCCACTTGCCTGCCCCCAGTGAGTCACTGTAACTGGCTTAGATAAATGTAGGGTGGTCACTGCCACATCAACAGAGCAGCAAAGATTTTGGTGTTTCTGGGAATGGCATGACCACTCCACTTCCCATCCCCACCCCTCCTAGCATCACCTTGCCAGCACAGCCCTGCATGCACAGTGCGGGTGAGGTTACAGCGGTGGGGCAAAGTGATGCATTCTTCAGGATATCCCTCCATAAGCAGGTTAGACAAGCACCCGTCGGGGGTGCTTTAAGAGGGTACTTGGTCCTGTCATGAGTGCAGGGGGACTGGACTTGATGATCTCTTATGGCTACTTCGGGTTTCTATGATTCGGTGATTCTGGTCAAAACCACATAATTTTGTTTTATTGGTCTCAGAACCAAGCAGGGGACAAAACCATAGAAAAAGAGGATTGCATGGCTCCAAGCTAGATGAATGACTGGTGAATCTAGCAGTGCTATAGAAACCCTCATCCGTCGGCCCAGGAGCTCAGCATGAGCACACACCCATGCCTACTTGAGAAAATGTTGGCCACTGTCAATGGTGGGTGTATATGGGCTTGGTGCTAATGAAGCCAGTAGGGCTAGAACAGCAGTTGGCAACCCCCAGCATGCGTGCCAAGTTTGGCATGTGGACCTATGCATAGTGGCATGCAGGGCTCACAGCCTTGCGGTGCTGCAACTGCTCCTCTTGCTGGCCTGCCACATGGCTCCTGCCCTTGCTGGACCTGCCCTTGGCACCTTTCTGGCTCCACCCCACACACCTGCTGAGGTTTCTGGGGGCAAGGCTGGCACAGGGCTGGGCAAACATAGCCGACCCCTGAGCTAGAGGGATTTAGGGACCGTAAATTCAGGTATAGAAGTCTCGGGAATCACTGTGTATGGAAGTGACGGAGAGGGCAGAGGAAATGCAGCACAATGTACGGTCTCTGTTCGCTCACTCTAATTGAACAAAAAAAGCAAGGAGTTTGTGGCACTTAAAAACTAACAGACCTAACTGAACAGTAACCTACCAGCAAGTGAACATATCCCCCACTCCATTGCACTGCCCTTTTCCATGATAAATAGGCTTAGCCTATGGATGCACTTAAACAACTCCCACTGAAATCAGCAGACTTGCATGCCTATGTGTCTAAACATGAGAACTTAGCCTTGTAGTAGCTACAAGCTACCTTGATCCTCGGCATCGTATCCTTTGTGTTTATCGTGGTCTCCAGTAATTTCTATTTCCAGTTTCTTTTGATTGTGGTTGCAGGAAAAATGAAAAACTAATACTTGTGGTGTTAGTGAGGACGGCATGAAAATTGCAGACCATCACTTTAAGAGTGTGGGTGTTTTTCTGGTCCTGCTTGGGTTCTGTAGGTCCACATACTCTGGGCCTCGGAGCAGTCCATGTGCACGTGGACTACAATAAGGTGGGATGAGCTAGATGGCTCTCTTTTAGGGAACAGCCTATGTGTCTTGTACGTCTGGGTTTTTTATTCTTGTGTGTTCTCATTCCCAAGGCAAAGCACTAAAATTGTGCTACGTTGTAACCTTCCAGCAAAAGTATGTTATCTAACTTCTGTTTGCATTCTGTGAGACATTAACTATAAATCACATTTAAAATTAATGTCCATTTAAGGCACAGACAGAGGTCTGAATAAATGTATGTATATTAGTGAGGCAGAGGAAGGCAAAATTTTAAAACTAATACTCCAAAGCAGCTGCTATTTATTATCTGTATGTGGTAGGCCCTAGGAGTCCTAATCCTGGGCTGTGACATCATTGCACTCAGTGCTGTACATGTGATACAAAAAGCTGAGCTGAGAAATAACACAAAGTTCCTCATGCTGTGGAACCGCTGGCATGCTATGCCCCAGTGGGTTGCATATTGGACTAGGACACCTGGGTTTTATTCCTCACTCTGCTGTGTGACATGGTGAACAACTTCTCCTCGGTGTGTGCATTTTTTTCTTCATGCCCAGTGTCTTTTCTATTTATATTGTAAGCTCTTTGGGGCAGGGACTGTCTTTGTCAGCATTTTGCACAACCCCATCTGCTAGGTGCTATTGTAACAATCCATAAACCATTCCCTCAGTGCAGCAGAGTAGCATAAGGCTTAGATCCATATAAGTTACATGCTAAGGGTCCTGATTCCTGACTGGAATTTTAGCAGTCCCTCATCCTTGCAGAAGGGGTCTGGCCCTAGCTGCAGAAACCTGCTCCTTATGTGGACAAGCATAAAGAGTTCAGTGGATGCCTTGGCATCTCCTGTTCCAAGATCAGAGGCTGCCCACGAGCTGCTGGGCTTGCCACGTTCCCCACTGATGGACCCAACCATTCCCATGTTATGGCCTGATTCCCCACCTCACTGTGCCTTTTTTAGTCACTTGCACCAGGGCAAGGGGCATGTAAAATTCTAGGCCTGAATTCTCACTCATCAAGGCCATGTCCACACTATTGAGACACCGCTGGTGTAGCTACAGAGCCATAGTTGTACTGGCACAACCCTTCAGTGTAGACATGGTTTACACCAATGAGTGGGGTTTTTCTGGTGGTAGGAAGGTGGGTAGAAGCCTTCTTCCATCAACCTAGCTGAGCCTACACTAGGAGTTAGGTCAATATATCTACAGTGCTCTGGGCTGTGGATTATTTACACCCTGGGCTCCATAGGTAAGTCAGCCTAAATTTTAAGCATAGACTGAGTTAAGCCTCTCAAACTATCCTGATACTGCATTGTGGCCTTATGGGGTACAGCAAGCAGCTGTGAGCCTCAGCCTGAATCAACATACTCTGGCTTGCACTATCGTGCTAAAAACTGCTGTATAAAATGCTCTGGCTCTGAAGTCTGTGGAGGGAGGCAGGCCTTGGAGTCTGAGCCATAGTCACACCATCTGCACAGCTGTTTGTATCACCAGTGTGTGAACCTGAGTCATCTGAGCTAGGTTGTGAGGCTCTGTTTCACAGGCTTTGTAGACATGCCTGTAAGGGCTCTCCCCATCACCAGAGCAGCACAGAAAGGCCAGGAACTCAGGCTGTGCTGGTCACTCGCCTTGCACCAACAGTACAAGGTCAAGGCATTGGGGTGGCTGTGTTTGTACAGCACCTAGCACTAGCGTGACCAAATGAGGTCCTGCTATTATAGAGACCATCCCAATATTAGGGGCTATGTCTTACATACATATCGATAGCCCTTTCCCCAGCCTCCTCCTTTTTCCCTCCCCACCCCCACCAAGTGAGGTGATTTTCACACTTGCCCTCAGTAGTGCAATGCCCTTTGCCTGGGGATCCTCTGAGGTTCTGCAAAATACAATACAAGGTGATAGGGAGACTGGCTTTGAAATTTTATCATGCAATCACCTTGAAGAGAGATGTGAAAAGGGGAAAGAAATGGAGGATTTCCTAGGTGGAGTGGAGTTCCCAGGCCATGTTTTGCTGCACAAATAGTATCTTTTTGGGAGTTCTTTTTGGTTTTGTTTTCCTAGGGAATGCTGAATGCGAAAGAAATCATTGGTTATCATGTATTTTGTTGCACCAGGCACAAAAATGTCATTGTTAAAAACGGAGGTGGGTGGGGAGGAGGACCTTGGAAATATAAGGCAGAATGAAAGATCCTCTTCCTAAAGAAATTATCTCTTGGCTTGCCATCCTCAAACCTCCTATTCACTCACTTCACTTCTGATGTTGCAATTTCATTCCCCTGATGCACTGATTCATAATAATCAGTTACCAAAATATCTTCTTGCAGGAAAGTCAGAGGAACAAACGTTCTGGGTTTTCTTTTTTCTCCCTCTTCTCCTTTTTGCATAATTTTGCCTCAGGACCGCAAGTGTGTAACTGTGATGGCTGCTGTTCATAACATGAAATGAGTTTAATTAGGGCATATGGATTTTCTTGCTTCTGAAGATAATCAGTGCATGACAGTGATGGGAGCACAGGAAAGGGGAAATGTACCGCTCCACAAAAGATCAGGTCAAAGCAACTGAGATACTGAAATAGCAGCTAAGGGTGTATTCACATGCATACGAACCCAAAGGCACTAGGTGAAATTCAGCTAAAGTGTTTAGGGGCCTGGCTACTCTAGTGCCATGGTTATCTATATTATGAGCCAAGAGTCCTCCTCCAAAATCATTGTGCTAGGCGCTGCACATATACTTGGTAAGGCAGGCCTTGACCTGCAGAGTTTACATTCTAAATCAACAGGATATATAATGGAGGAATTATTAATCCCTTTGTATAGATGGGGAAACTGAGGCAGGGAGAGAGGGAGTGACTTGTCCAAGCTTACCCATCAGGCAAGTGGCAGAGCCACTGAACCAAACTGAGGTCTGCTGAGTTCTAGTTCACAGCTCTCTCCTCTGGGAACAGTGACATTGGTATCAAGGAGGGGCACATTATAAGGCACTTGTATAGCCAAATCCACACAAGGGGTTGTACTGGTACAACTAGATCAGTTTAAAAAGAAAATCACATCTTTAAGCCACATGTGATGAAGCCTCCAGGAATACTTCCAACCAAAACTAACCACCCTGAACTGGTCTAAATGGGCCTTGGTGTAAATGAGAATCAAGGCCCTTGCTTTTCTGCAGTTCATTGTAATTTATAGACTAGCGTTGGAGTGTTCATTTTCCACTAAATGAAATGTTGCTTATTCTAGCTGCTAAAGGCCCCTGCTGCAATGTATCTTCCTGCCCCTCCGGAAGGTCTAGTGGGAGTGAAGAAGTTTAATGGAATGAGCTGAAAGGGGGAGCCATCCTGCCCACTAATTAAATTGGCAGAGAGGTACTGAAATGGGAGTGTTGCAGACTCAGTTCAAGACTGAGAGCTGATGTGAAGGGAGGTAGGGGTGGCTGTGAGGGGGCCATTGGATGACCTTGGGCCTATGCCTCTGGTCTCATGGATGGCTTTCCGCAGAAGATTGCTGAGAAGCTGAGCTGTGTGCCAGGGCACCGCCTGCCATGGTGCAGGTGAAAACACAGCAGCAACTGTAACTAGTGGGACCCCAGCGCCATCTCTGATGGTGACATTATTCCTAGGTCAGGCAAAGGGCCAGCAGAGATGCACCCTTCAGTGGGTGCTGTCCCGGGAAGATGCCAGCACTGGCCAGATTCTCAGTCGTGGCTGAAGCTGGGCTCAGCTCCTCTTTCCGGGCCAGGAGGCCAGGTGCATCCGCGTGGTGGATTGCAGAGACGAGGGCCAAACAGTGCAGTGACTCTACCCCTAACTCATCAGGGGCTCTGGCTGCCTTGCTGGCATCTGGATTGAGTGAGGGGCTCTATGTGCCTCTGGGGTACCCTGTGCCTTTCCTCTGCTGCATCCCCAGGGGCCAACCCTAGGAGTTTAACTCAGCTCTGCCACCTAGTGCAGTCTGACATCAGTGGCAATGCAGATGCAGGGAGGGCAAAGCAATGCATTTGGCTTGGCTGTGGAATTCGAGTCTACTTTTTTGGGGTCTACTTCACAGGCCGTTGCAGGTGTTGTTACACGCACCCCTCTCTCCCACCCAACCACGCAGAGTTTCACATACCTGTGTGCAAACCCCATATACACATGTACGTGCGCGTCCCCATGTGTGTATGAGCCAGCCAAGCTGCACAAAAATGGCTTGAATCTGAGGCAATGGATGCTGAGAAACTCTGAAAGCTCTGAGGGCAGCTCCAGGTGGAGCTGTGCCTGGGGGCAGAAGGCCTGGCAAAGTTGCTCTCTGGCTGGCCTCATGCCCCTGTGCTCCTTCTGCTTCCCAAAGGACACCGACTGTCTCGATGATGCAGGGATTTAAGAGTTTGTTCACTTGAGCCGTCTTGTGAATTTGCAGATCTATCACCAGTGCGAGGCTGCATGTCTTTGCTAATAATGCCACAGTTATGACAACGCCTCATATGCAGGCTAGGGTCTAGTTAGCAGCCCCAGCATCACAATTAGCAGTGGCTGGTTGGCTCTTTGAAGACAACAGCTGTGGTTAGAGTGCCTGAGGAGGCAGTGGTGAGCTCTAGCATTGTGGTGTTCACGTTGGGGGGGCATAGAGGCTAGTGGATAAAGCAGGGGGTCAAGACTCGTGGTTTCTAATCCCTGCTCCACTGTTGATTTACTGGCAGAATCTTGGATGGGTCTCTCTGCCTCTTTCACTCATTAAAGTGAGAAGAGCATTTCCTTTGCTTGTGTTTGATGGGACCATTGCACGAGGCTTCACTCACTAACAACCAATAGTATAGTGTGGGACCCTATGGAAACATTTATATAGGGAGGGATAATCCACAGGTTCTTAATCAGTCCCAGCTTCGCTCCTCTAACTTCATTGAAACCTGTGCCACTCCGGGACCTGCAATAGGGGCACCTTCCTTTGTGTCTGTAATTCAGTGGCCCGAAACTGGGCATATGTGGAGGTGAAGGAGGGCTGACTTCAGAGTGTGCAGGCGATGAGTTAATACCAATTATTGGGGGTGTGGTGCTTGTTCTCCTAGTGATGGTGCTGAGCACCAAACAACTCATTTCATATATGCACTCTAACTAAGGGATGGTCCAGTGACAATTGCTAGAGGGGCTGTAAATCTCATGTCTCTGCTATGTAAAGGGCTCCCTGCACCCCTTGCTGCTGTGTTATTGAGGAAACAAGGAACCCAGAACACCTCCCACCAAGCTTCTGCTCTCTGCCTGTATCCCGCTTGACCGCAGAGTTTCAGAGAGCTGGAAACTCACAGCATCTTTGTCACAAGCTTGCGAGTGTCCCAGCAGGCCCCCAGCTGCTGTTAATTAGGAGGGGACTTGTTGTTTCGTGGCAGCCGCTGAAGAATCAGAGCAGGGCTTGCAGCTGACGCCAGCTGCTTTACCCCATGGGCCAATCCCAGCTTGGCAAGCGGCTGCTTTCTTGCATCGCCGGGAATAGGGGACCATTTAAAGAGGTACCAGGGGGTGTCAAGGGATCCAGCAGAGTCTGCTGTACTGTGTCTTCCTGACATCTCTCTTACACCCTCTAATGCAGCTGTGTGTGTGTTGTACCCAGCATGCTCGCCCTAATCATCTCCTTCTAAAAGATACCTGCTCACTGAAGCAGAAGTGGGGCTTGATACACTGGCTGGGGTGCTCTGGACTGGCTATGTTGTAGGAGGTCACACTAGAGGATAACAATGGTCCTGTCTGCCTTTAAAATCTGGAGGTGATGTTCTGGCTTCTTTGAAATCAATGGCAAAAGTCCCATCGACTTGAGGGGGCCAGGAGTTCATCCCATGGAGTCTTTGCATTAGGCAGGAGTGGAACAGCTTTATTTATTTATTTGTATTGTGTGTGATTTTTGATGGTCTGACTACCTGGCCTTCCCCTTGTGCAGTTATCTTATACCAATACCAGTGCAAAAATACAACCCGCAGTACTTTCCACCTACCTGTGCATTTCTGCAAATGCTTGCATGATCAAGAATTGGGTCCATTCACGTAGACATGCTGTGAAAATTGCTCAGTACTGGGGCAAACAGTATCAGTTTAGAGAGTCCCTTTTGTCTCTGGAGTAGCGATGGGGTTTGCCTGGTGCAAACAGCCCCCAGCCTCACGCAGCCCTTAACTGAGCAGCCTGGGAATTGTTCACAAGGAAAGCCCAGCAGCGTCTATTGTTTTGTTTTTTAAAGAAAAGGGATCCCTTGGTGGCTTGTTACTTGCTGCTCCAGCCCAGCTTGATTCCCTCCCACGGCCTTACTTCCCCTCTCAGCTTTAATCCTTGCAAGAGAGGGTCAGGACATGGGACAAGAACCTTTTTGCTGCTGTTTGCGGACAGAATAGAGGGGGCTGGAACCAGTGGCATACCTGGCTGGAGGGGTGAGGCTGCCCTATCAGAGCCAGCACCAGGGAGAGAGGCGGCCACTGCATACTGGGTAAGTGTGAGCAGCAGAACCAAGCCTACATTTTCACCCTACTAAGCCTCCACCTCCCCAATGTGGATACAGAACCTCCCCTGCCCAGGACAGCTGGGGGATGACACTGGGACACCAATTGCCCTGGGGGGGGGCATGAGGTTGGGGGGGCACAAATGTAGACTTGGTCCCTAGATGCCAGAGACCCTTTGTATGTCACTGGTTGGAACTGGTCAAATGTGTTTTAGTGGCCTGGCTTTCGTGGCGCTTGTCTGCTGGGAGATTATGGGAACTGGTGACTGAGTTGCTCACTTCAGAGCTAGCCCATGCAGTGAAGGATGGCAGAGTAACCTACCAATGTGTATGTTCCTAGCTTCCCCCTCTCTCCCCAAGAGATCAGTCTGTGATGAGATGAGTCTGTCCAGCCTGGCACCCTTAGCTTTCTTAGCTCCTGCTATAGCCACTGATGCTTTTAGCTCCGCAGGTCCTCAGTTCAAACCTTGCGCCATTGGCCAAACTGGAAAACATCTCTTCAGTATGTGCTCTGCCGAGAGAGGACTTGGCCCTTCAAGAAGTCAGTTTCATAATTTTTTCAGCTCTGCCCCTCATGTCCTCTCTCCATGCCTCAGTTTCCTCAACAGGAACAGCAGCAAGTGGGCTAGGGAGGAGAGTTAATCACACTTCACAGTCTGGATACAAATGTGAAGTATCCTGTCCTGAGAGAGAGAGACATTAAACTGCCAGCTGTGAAGGGGGCTCCCTGCTGGCCACAGCTTAGCACAAAGCACCAGCTAGTGAATGTTGTTTACGCTCACCTGTTTTTCAGCAGCAATTTGCTTTGCCTCTGGGTGAGCCCTGTGCCAGAGTGCACTGTGCTGACCACCTGATGCCAGGGGGAAGGGACTGGATTTCTTAGGATAGGAGGGTGAACTTCCAGGTGAGACAGCCTGAGATCCAAGGCTTAAATCCAACCCATCAAAATACAAACCACAGTGCATCTCCCCAACCCCATTTCCCCTGGCCCAAGTCTGCTTTGGATTAAACTGAGCTGATTGTTTGCCATGACACTGCAATCGGAAAGGAGACAACCTGACATCGTATTAGCTCTAATCCCAGCTTGTGCAGATGGGGGCAGGGGAAAGTTCTAGATCCTATGAGCCAGTGCTCTTCAGTGGGAAAAGAAGGGACTGGAAGGAAGAATTTAGATCACATACATGAGTGGGGGTAGCTCAGGCAGATTTCCCAGCAGGCTTATTTAGCCTAAACCTAAGGAAAGAGGTTGCATTCACTAATGCACAGGAAAGAGAAGCTGCTAGAGCTGAGTGCAGCTTCAGAAAGGTCCTTAAGCCACTACGAGAAGTACCAAATCCTCTGCAGACAAGCTCTTCCGCTACAGAGCTCTTTGATATGGGTTGAGCTGCCCACTCAAGGTTGCGGCCTCCTGGCTGAATCTAATCTAGCCAGGACATCTTGCTTCATTTCCGTCTAGTCTATCTCACTACTGCTCCAGCAACACTGTCTTTGAGCTCCCTCCACAGGCTGATAACAAAGGGTATTATTGCTGTATGGAATGGCTTAGTAAGCAACATAGACTTCCGAGATGCACTAGCAGCAAGCATTAAGGCTGCAGGACAGAAATCATGCCATTGCCACTAAAACAGCAGTGCAGGAGAAAGGCTGCAATCATAACCCAGAAGTTCACCAGGGAAGAAATCCTCACTCAGGCAATGACGACTTCATGAGCAGTTGCTCTCATGTATCATGGAGCTATTTCACAGCCCACATATGTACATGCAAGAGGTTCTTAGAGTGGTTGGAGAATATTTGTGATCCAAATGTCCTGCTCTGGAGAATTAAACCAGACAACTGATTAGGAATTCAAACACATAAGAATGGCCATAGTGGGTCAGACTGATGGTCCATCTAACTGCATATCCTCTCTTCTGACAGTAGCCTGTGCCTGATGCTTCAGAGTGAATTACTAGATCAGGGCACTTATCCAGTGGTCCGTCCCCTATCAGTCTGTCCCAGCTTCTGGGAGTTGAAGGTTTAGCGACACCCAGAACTTGGAATTGTGTCCCTTGCATTTTGGCTTACAGCAACTGATGGACTATTAACTTACCTAATTCTTTTTTTAACCTATTTATACTTTTGGCCTTCACAACAGCCCCTGCTCACATGTTCCACAGGCTGATGTGAACTGTGTGAAGTAGTTCCTTATGTTTATTTTAAATCTGATGCTTATTAATTTCATTGTCTGAGCTGTGGTTCTTGTGTTACATGAAAGGGAAATGACACTTTCACTCTACACTGTGGATGATTTCATAGATTTCTGTCATATTCTCTTACTCATCTCATTTCTAAAATGAATAGTTCAATTTTTTTTAAATCTCTCCTAGGGAAGCTGTACCATACCCCTAATCATTGTTTCTCTTCTCTGCTCCTTTTCCAATTGTAATATAGATTTTTTTTTTCTTTTTTAAGATAGGATGACCAGAACTACATGCAGTATTCAGATGTGGGGAGTACCATGGATTTATACAGTGGCATGATGACATTTTCTCTCTTCTTATCTATCCTTTTCCTAACAGTTCCTAACACTGTTAGCCTTTTTTTGCCTGTGGCTGCACACGGGGTGGATGGTTTTGGAAATGTCAACAATGACTCCCCAGTTGTCTTCGTGAGCAATAACTGCTACTTTAGATCCCATTACTTTGTGTATATAATTAGGATTATGTTTTCTTGTGTGCATTAGTTTGCACTTAACACCACTAAAACTTCATCTGCAATTTTGTTGCCCAATCACACAGGTTAGAAAGATCCCTTTGTAACTCAACTTATTCAACTATCTTGAGTAATTCTGTATCATTTGCAAACTTTGCCACCTCCCTGTTTATCCTCAACACTCTGTGTGCACCATGATTACATGTTAATGACATCTCAGACCCTCTGTGGGTAGCTAAGTGGTGATCTCTCCATTTTAAAAGATGCACCTGAATACCCAGAAACTTCCTCAGGCCTCCCCAGTGGAGAAGGGCAGGGCCAAGTTTGCATTTCCCCATCAGCTGGGCTCTGCTTCCCATTGGCTGCAAAGAGAAATCTGACCATTGAACAGCTTTTCTGGGAAAACAGGAACCCCGGATGGGTTACAGCTGTTTGGTCTGGCAGCAGATGGAAGAGCAAAAGGGCATCATCACAGGATCCTTTTTGGCACCACTGCACCAGCTACTGGTGGACCACATTCTGGTTTCAATATAGGGCATTAGCCACTTCCCAAAATGCAATGCACTTGAACGGGCATCTCAGCCAGGCTCCCACCTGAAGCTGCCTGTAGGAACCAGGTACCAGAATCAGAGCACAGGCCCACCTGGCTCTCAGGGCCCAGACTCTGCAGGTCCCAGCCCCCAAACCAAGAGATCAGAAGATGTCATAGCCAGAGAAGAAGGGCTGACAGGTTTCTGTTGAGCAGGATGGGCATTATGCTGCCTGTGCATCACACAGTGGCTAGGTCCCCATGTTCAGCTATGAGACTCACAGCATCAAGCCACTGTGATCCACTGGCCTAAACAGAGTCATCACTTACCAGTGGGAAAACTGAGGCACAGAAGTGACGCAACTTGTGGGATCGCACAAAGCCAGCAATGAAACCAGCGTAAGCACTCACGGCAGCCCGGCTGGCAGCCCTATGATCAGGACTCTGGCATGTTCCTCTCCCCCATGGTTACAATACATGCTTTCCAAACCACCACAACACCGAAAAACAGTTGTTTCTGCCAAAAAAATTGAACTTTCTTTTTATTAGTGTCACAGGAGCTTTTCCAGATCACAACACAGGAGCAGAAGGGGGTTGTGAGGATAGGTGCCATGCTGCTCCCAGGGATCCCAGGGCCTGAACAGGGCCAGTTAGGAAAACAGCTAGTTTCATGGACAATATGAAGGGGGCAGGGGGGATAAATATCTAGAACTATTTAAAACTTAAGAGCTACTGAGAGTGGGACATTTATTGTGCTTGAAAACATGCCTTTGAGGGTCTGAGCCTGTATCAGTAAGGAGCTGGGCTGCAGACAAACCAACAGCCAGAGACTGGGACAGCAGCACGTGGCCTTTCCCATGCAGGGACCAACACATGCATAGAAACAAAGACTCTGGGGAGACCAGATGCACTTAAGAAGAGACATAAAATAGCTAGATTTTCAAACAAGTATCCAACTCAGTGGGAACTCAGTCCCTTAGAGTGGGAGGTTTTGGTTTTCCAGGATCTAAAATTCCAGTATCTCCCTGAAGTTCTCCCACCACTTCCCATTAAAGAGCCAACCAATGAGGGACTGCCAAGTGTGCTGTGATTTTGGGCGCGGCCCAGTGTGTCGAGGCAGAGCTCAGCTTGCACGCTGATCTCCAGCTGCTTCTTGTGCACATGAAGGGACCCAGGATGGAAGGGAGCAAACAAGCCCAGCAGCGGGATGGACGCCAGGATCGCCCAGCACTGCTCCGATGCTGAGTGGTCAGTCTGTGGGCTACGGCTGGGCAAGAAGGGAAGCAGTCATACGCCCATGTTCACCGCCTGCTGCTTGACCTTGCTGGAACTTGAGAGCTCTCGGCGCCCCGTCCACGGAACCCAGAGGTGGAAATTTCCTCGAGGAAGCTGCCAAGCAGAGTGTCAAAGTTAGTGTAGCCCAGAGCCAGCATTTCACACCCAGCAAACAGCACCTGGTTTCAAGCCAGGCAACAATGCACTGTGCAAGCTTCAAGCTCGCCACCAACTCTCAGTACGCTGGGATGTTCCTATGTTGCATCTGGAGAAACAGACACCTAGAGGGACCATGACCTGCTTGAGAGAGTCTGGAGCAGAACCAAGGATAGAAGCCAGGATCCCCAGCCTCCTACTTCCATGCTCAGTCACACAGACAATGCAACCTCTCACCAGCAAGTTCCCTCCAGCCAAACTGCTTCCTCTCCAAGAAGGAGGCATAGAAGAGCTGGGTCAGAGGAAGGGAGAAGACGGGGTACCAACAGATGCCCAAGGTTTGTTTTCACAGCAGAGTACACCCAAGTCTGGGCTTGCTGAATGCCCACACCCGTGTGTGTCACCACAGTCCCCACAGGTCCATGGTTTGTCTGTTCCTCCTTCCAGAGAATGGCCCAGATCTCTCTCCTCTCCGAGATCCAGGGCAGCTTTTACGCATCCCCCCAGCTCTGCCCCACTCCCCCTTGATCTAATCCATGTGCTAAGAAAGCCAGGAAGCTGCTCACTCTGGCTCTTCCTCTGCGATTGATGGAGAGGCAAGAGGCGAAGGTCAGAACCTCCTGCTAATGCTTCCTTGACATTTCACGCTCAAGGTTGGCAGGGTTTCTGGGACGTGATCCTTCCATCTGGCTAGGCCACTGCTCCTTAGCTCACTTATCAGCCGCTCCACCAGCCTCAGTCACACACAGCAAGCGTCTCTTTACGTTCTGGGCTTTCCCAAGTTATACATTCAAATTTAGAGATTGCTGGTTTAGATTTAAAATATGTCCGTACAGAAAAGACAGTTTGGGCACCCTGACAATTAATTCCACTGCAAACCCCTTATAAAGGCGACCCTCATTTAAACAGCTTAAGCACATGCTTACATTTATCCTTAGTTAACAATGGCTGCATGGATGGAAGTGTCACAGGAGTTTGGATTCCAAGGGCAGCTGAGTGTCCAAATCTCTTAGGCAGTGATGCCCCAGACTTAAGCATACACTTCACTTTAAATGTGTACTTAAGTGCCAGTGAAGGATCCTGCAGAATCAAGGCCTCAATAGCACTAATTAGTCATTCGCTCCGCTGGGCTCATTAAGTGATCACAGGCAGATGACTTACTAACAAATGTGGCCATAAATAAAAATTCTTTCTGCCCTTCACACCAAACACAGCCTTCTACCTTTCCCAAACCATAACACACAATGCTTCAAGAGCACGCCCTCACTACTGAGTGGCTGGACACCAGACACCATATATAAGAACCTACACGGAGCTGAGTCTGTATATCAGTGACCACCCACTGTTGGAGAACTCACACGCCACAGGCCAGCTCTTGTGAAATGCAGCTGGTTGGCAAACCCCCCTCGCTATCTCTGTGGAAGGAGCCAGTGAACGAAAGGCCAGAGCAGCTGCACTGGCTGATCAGAAGTTAATGTAAGAATCTTGCGGGACTCCTGACCCTGACTAGCGCATATCCTTGGCATAGGACTTCCTTCCTCTGTCTCTCCAATCTGCATGTCTACTAAGCAAGGGAGAAAAGCTGCCGCACCCACAGGCTGCCAACCACCCCTGGCTGAAATGCTCAGTAAAGACCCAACTCTGCTCCCGTTGAGGTCAAGCATCCTCAGCCTTATGTCCCGGCTCGGCTCTTCAATGGGACATGGTGGGAGTCGGAAGAACTGGAGGGAGCTGGCAGAATCATTCAGACAGGAGCAGAATTAGAGCAAGGTCCAGGAACTTTTAAAAGTCCCAAGCACTGGGCAGACATTAAGAGCGGAAATATTGCTACAAGCAGGCAAAAGATCTGGAATTCTCCAAGCCAAATGGCTAGTTGCTGGAGTGCCTGGTGTCTCAGCCCAGATGGGGCCCATTGAGCCATGTGCTGCACAGATCTAGGAGGAGCCAGGCCTGCCTCAGTGTGTTGGTGGACACTTTCACCCCCTTTCTGCTCATCTGATCTGACGAGGCTGAGACTATCCAATCCCTGAAACAGGACCTTGAGCACCGTGGATAGGCTTGCTCCTGTTGGGAAAACCAATTCTCTTAGCAGCTGGGAGAGAGCAATACTTGAAAGAGGAGGTGACAGGGGGTACATTGGTGGGTGTGTCCATATTAGCTGGAAAAGCAGGTACGTGTGAACATGGGAGCCTGTTAGAACAAAACCAAGACTGTCTGCACTGAAGGACCTATTGCAAATCACAGAGAAGCTTAATCTAGCTGAGCATGCACAAGCAAGAGGCTAAACCTTGGAGACACATTGGTTTAAATATGTCTCAAAGTGGTTTAAGAGTTCAGGCTTTAATTCAATCCCTCCAAGAAAAACAAACTTGCAAAGATAACAAAGGGCTAAAGCCACTTGCATTAGTCTTGTTTCATTACAGGCTCTTCTCTGGCTCCTGCAGTAGCTGGAGGCCATGTGGTCCAATGGGGAGGGCACTAGACCAGGTCTCAGGGGACCTGCATTTTGTTTTCACTTATTCCAGGACTCCATAATGAAAGCAGCAGGTATCCCCCTCTCCCCCACTCCAGGGGGCCTTGTTTCTGTTCCTGGCCTTGCCGCTGGGTAACCCCCTCCTCTCTGGACCTCGGTTTCCCCCCCTCTTCTGTGTGTCTAGTTCATTGACGTTATGAGCTCTTGAAAGCAGGGTCTGTATCTGTGCAGCCACTAGCCCAATGGGTCTCAGGGGGCCCTCAGCGTTAGTGTAATGTAAATAATTAGAGCACAGCATTGCCTCTGAGGGGATGTCTATACTGATGGTGCCATCAGTTCGCCCTTCTGGGAAGGACACTGTGACGAGTATGAACTCGCCGCGCTGCTCCCAGAAGCTGACCATGGAAGTCCTGCGGGTCAGGGGGCATAGGAGAAAGCCGACCACAAACTACCTGCAGTCAGCTTTCCCCTAATGCGTAACGGTGGCTTAGAAAGTAGCCGCCAGTTACACATGGAATTTTATGTTCCTTGCATAACCGGCGGTCGACTGCTGCCGGATTTCCCCCAAATGTAGACTAGGGCTGAGTGAATGGCTTTATCCTCCCAGCTCTCGTATGAGGCACAAGGGGAAGTGACTTAGCAAAGGTCACAGGGAAACTGTGGCAGTGCCAAGACATGAAGCCAAAGGCCTAGTCTAGTAGCCTAACCGCAGGAGCAACCTTTATGCTTTCACTCGCCGTCCCCAAACCCCTCACCCACTTTACATGCATGAGCTGTGGGGCAGATGTGTTATGAACCTTATGCAAAACCCCTCTGCTGCTGGTGGAATCCAGTCGTGGAATGGCAAAGGCAAAACAAATACTCCCCCGCAGCTAACACCGCAAATGAATTTTGGTCACACACCACCTTCTAGCCAAGCTTCTTTAAAAACTAATTGCATTGGACTTGCCCCTTCTCTCCCTCCCTATTGGAGCCGCACCCAGTCTATATGGGACAAACCCAGAGACCTAGAGAAGTAACATGCCACAGTCGCATGACAGGCAATAGCAGAGATTTGATTAGAGTCCTGCCTCCCAAGTCCTCTCATCCTGGCAGAACACGAGGTAGGTAGGGTAGGAGAAGAATCACGCAATTAGGCTAAAGTGGTAATTTCAATGCTGAACCGGGAACACACATCTACCTTCAGCCTTGTACCTCTCTGCAGGAGCACAGATGGAGCCAGATGCTCCAGGGATGTGTAGCCCCTCTGAAGACAGTGGAGTGGGACTGACTGAAACCAGCTGAGGATCAGGCCCAGGACAGTTTTATGAAGCAGTTCAATTGTTTGAAAAATGAAAGGGATGCCACCCCCTGCATGAGCTTATCAGGACCTTCAATAACCAAAAACAACAAGACTCCTGGGGCACCTTATGGACTAACAGATTTCTTCGGGCATAAGCTTTCGTGGGCTCCAACACACTTCATCAGATGCATCTGATGAAGTGGGCTGGAGCCCACGAAAGCTTATGCCTGAAGACATCTGTTAGTCTATAAAGTGCCACAGGACTCGCGCTGTTTTTGCTATACACAGACTAACGCAGCTACCCCTCTGGACATTTCAATAACCAATTGTTCTGAGAGTCACAATGGATGTAGCCTCCTGGTGGGGGTTGTGGGAGCTGGGCCAGAGTGCTTGCCGCAGGCTACCTTAGTGGAGGGGTGGAGCCTCGAACCAGGAGTGGACCCCCCACAAGGTCCCCTGGTGGTGGGAGTGGGGGGGGGGGCCTGGAGCCATAAGGGGGCAGCCGAAGAGCCACACATGGCTCTGGAGCCACAGATTGCAGACACCTGCTCTAGGTTGATCAATTCCCTTAACACGCAAATCAAGTTTCTTTTAGTGTTAATGGCCTTTAAAAATAAAATCAGGTAACATTGCAAATAAATAAATAAATATTCCTGTGGAAATGTTATTTCCCCAAAATAGATCTTCAGAATACAGGGCTGCCTGCCAAGGTCGTGAATCATGAGGCTTTGAAATCAAGCTCCGAACCAGATGCAAATACTTCTACTGCTTTAAGTCCTGCGTCCTGGAGTGGGTAACGTCTGGATTGGCACCATACTGAGCAAGACCTGCAAACACTGTGGCTGCTCAGTTCTTTGAATATCACTGCAAGATGCCACCTCCCCATTTTATTTTTAGGTATTAAAGGCAGACAGATGGAATCCATAACAAAACCACCAGGAATGACTTGCTTTTCTTTTTAAAAGGGAACTCTTCTCACTGACTTCAGACTCCTGTAGATAAGCCACAGGTCCTCTGCTAAAGCCCCTTCATGCTGAAAGGGGCACAAAAAGTGGCCAGAACTGGCTCCCTGGAGAGTGTCTCCATAGAGGCCCTCCCCAGTTGGAGTGGGCAGCTGGTATGAGGATCCACTCCCAGCCCCTGAAGGGCAGGTGAATCAGGGCATGCAAATGTACAGTGCACCGTGACTACTCACCACTTCCCAAGGGGCCATGGGAATCCGACAGCAACTTGGAGTGGCCTTGATGTTGCTCTAAATTTATCCTAGGGGCCAGACAGGCCTCTGCCCAGACAAAGAACACAATGAGCACAAAGGCATCTTGAAGCCCCAAATATGGGAACAAGGTAACTGAGAAGCCAGCCCCTGCATCTATAAAGATCAGAAGCCTGTTAAAGATCAAGGAGCAGAGAGCTGGGCGAAGATGTGCCCGTTTACTTGCGCCTTGCCACACATTACTCCTACATTCACAAAGCATGTCTGCCTCCAGGTGCAAGTCAGCACCACTTGAGCATCAAATGCTTCTCTTTATCCACACAGCTCTGCTGGATACAGGGGACACCCTTGCTGGGGTCTGGCACACAGAAAGCAACGGGGTCATTCCACCACTCAGTACATTCCCTGGGATTAGTCGCAGGGGCAGCAGGTCTGTGCTTAACCTGGGACCAATCGGCTCCAACAGCCAGATGTTCCTACCAATCTACTCTCTTCCCCCTCTCCTGGCAGCCCCGGAAATCAAAAGCATGCAACTATCCAGTGTTGGAAAACAGCCTTATGGCCAAAAGCAAAGGATCAACTCTCACTGTGAATTTCTTTAAAGAGTGAAAAATAGTCCTCTCCACCTGCAGCAGAGGAAGGAACTGATGAGAAACCAGGATTTTAACTATTGGGATACAAATATATCAGGAAGAGGGAATAGAGAAATTCTGAGGTCTGCAGGGTGTAGACAGGTTTGCAAAGAACAAGCAAGAGGAGGAACTGCTCAGGGGGGCTTGGCTGATTTTTACTCCGTTATTCAAAAGGGGGCTCTCTTTCACCCCAAGCAGAATTGACTGCAATGACCCAGCATGGGATTAGGGGGCACTGTGCTGCAGAGCAGAGTAGGGGGAACAGGTAAGGGGATGTACTCTCTTTGAAATCAGGGCTGACTCCAGCCCTAGAGCATAATGTAAAAGGGATTCAGGAGTCAAAGGGCACAGATTTTGGAAACGAGGTAAAGTCACGAGAATGCAGACATGGATGGGAACAATGCCAGGGAATGTTTGTATGAGATATGACAGATACCAGCATCCTAGCCAAATTCCAGGTCAGGGAACTCCATTCTACATGACCTCTCATTTCAACTGCAAACCACGTTTCACTTCACTCCTCACCGAGCACTGGTGAAATATGTTGCTATGTGACGTAAACAGTGCCCTGTTCCACCCCAGAAGTGACTGCATTTCAATGGCAAGTGACAGACTCCTGCCTCCATAGTTAAGATACAGGTTTTAGAATCCCTTAGGATGGGAAACAGCATACAAGCCCAAAGACATTTTTGTGACAATGTGGGCCTTATTCTGTTGGACAAATTCACCCCAAATCTTGCAGACAGCTGCTGAGATTAAGAGTGAAATTCAGGAATGGAAACGTGCCAGGCGAGGACATTTGCCTGCACAGTACAAATAAAAAACAAAACAAAAACACCACTAAATAAAGACTAATTGTGTATGGATATATAGATATACATTAGAGAGAGAGAGAGAGGATCTACCATTAATACCACAAGCTTTTCAGCCCTTCCATTACTGCTCATTATGCTAAACAATGAAACAGATGGGAGCTCTAGCCAGAGGTTTAAATTTAGTGAGTGGTTCCACCACCAGCAGATGCAGTGAAATTGCCTTGAACCTAATCCTTAATGTGGCCCCCTATAGAAGAATTTCATTAAGTGGACAGATGTAGCAGTTCATTTCTCATGCAGGTCTATCTCTACAGTCAGTCACTGCCTGTTGTTCTTCATACATAGAACAGGGCCACAAAGGCCCTTTTACCTTTTCAAGAAACCATCACAAAGGTAGTTTTAAGCAGAGTTGTCAGCTCTCATTTAAATCCAAGTGAGGTAGCTAGTCTGGTGTGATTATAAAGACATGGAAAATTCCTTAACAGGTATTTATACTCTTATGGTGTTTTCCTTCAAAGCATTTTTCAGTCATGAATTTTGTGGGGAGCTGAGCAAACGAGTCTCGGTTTACCTGCCTGTAAACAGAGGCACAAAGAGGGTAAAGGCCTGCTCTGCACTACCAAGCATGCATGACTCCCAACGAAGTCAACAGGGTCTGCAGATCTATTGTGCTTATCTGTCTTCCATCGTTGCAGCATCTGACCCTCCCACAATCTTTGAGGTACTTATTCTCACACACCACTGTGTGGTAGGGTGGTGCCATTACCCCCATTGTGCAGATGGCAAAACTGAGGCACAGATTGTCAAAGGTCACACAGATGTCTACGACAGAGCTAGGAACAAAGCTAGAGCTCCAGGCTAGAGCTCTAACCACTGCACCATGCTTCCTAATGGCATTCAGCCACTTACTGTACCCTTTCTAAAAATCATTCCCAACTTGCTTGTTCCTGCATATCATGCATCAGACTGAATTCTCATTTACACCAGAGTGTGTAACCAGGCCTCAGTGCAATCAAGAAGCAGTCCTGGGTGCAAGAAAGGTCACAAATTAAGGCAACAACAATCCTCAAGATGCTACGGGAAGGAGTGTAGGATGAGTACTTGAGTAGAGTTGAGCACCCAGGCATCCAGACCTCTGCTCTAACCACTAGACCCCAAAGATCAAATTCTCTATAAAAAAAAAATCTCACATACTTACATTTTGTTATATCCTTGCCCATCTTACCCATGATGCATGACCATTGATACAATGTTCCACAGAGCTCGTGTGTGACTCAGTCACCAAGATGGAGCGTCACTACAACCGACATCTTCATTTTAAAAAATGAAACCGTTCGGGGGGTGTTCTGCTCCAGCTCGACAGAGTAGGGAGAAGAGCTCTGCTTTTCACCTTCAGGGCACTGCTGGGAATCAAACCTGGCTCGGTACTGTTTCCATCAGATGGCTTTTTAGTGTACTAGGTGGAAAGACTTGACAGCTCTCAGTCAACTTCATCCCCAACCCACCACAGAGGCCAAGGGCCACGTGGATCACAGTGGCTGATCTCCCCTGAGGGGAAGGGGGCCATGGACAGGGGCAGAAAGCAGGATAATTTGAGGAAGAAAATTGTGTCTGTTCCACAGACTGAGCTGTCAGTGAGAGCATCTGTCTGCTTCCCGTTTGCCAGACCCGAGGCTTGACGCGTTAAAACCCCTGGTTTGTGGGATACACATCCTCAATCACTTCCCGGCCCTCATCATGGGAGATCGTGGTGACGTTCTCAGAGGACAGAGCAGGAATTTCAAGCGACAGCAGCTGCCGTGCACCACGCTTTGGAAAGCTCAGTTCAGGCCGGGAGGTCCTCTCGAGACAGGCTGTGTTTTCCAGTGTCCCTCTGCCAGTCCTTGACAACGCTTCTTCACTGGAGTCCCAAGTGTGAACAAGCAGGGACCAGCTTCCCAGGCTGAAGTCCGTTCTAACCGAAAGCATAGGGAAGGTACATCCCCCTACTCCATTTTGCTGAACTATCCATGCCATGGGACTTCTGCTGAGGTCAGCACTGATTTCTGAAGAGTAAGCATTCTCCAGGGAATGCACCAGATGACAAGTTCCTGCAAATAACCTTGTGGGGACTGGGGGAAGAGAAGATATGCACAGACCCTTTCCTCCAGGTCTTTAGCTCCACCCACAAAGGCTCTGGGTGGGCTCTGACTGGAGCTGTGCATTCAAGGCTGATGTGGGCACAGTTCAGATGTCCACGCAGGCTGCTAGGCACAGACAGAGGCCTGAAAAAATGAACACGTATGAACACAAAGCCACTCCTAAATGGGTCTGGCGCAAACTATCCTAAGCAATTTGGCCCTGAGCTGTGTTCTTGGGCTGCAGCCTGGCAAATAAGAGCAGAGGTCACTACAGGCTTGTCTACACTGGGATGTCTTTAGTTACAGGAGTAGCTGCCCCTTAAACCCTGCACTATGGCAAATCTCTGCTGTAGGCATGTTCTACTAGTGCAGCCTCACCTGATTGCAAGCCATCCTTTTCACTGGCAGCAGGTCTACACTAGGGCTGGGGGCAAATTCTTATTTGCATGCCGGCAGCAGCATAAGCACAATTCAGAAGCAGCCTTGCAGTTTGTATGGATGGAAAAATCCTCAGGAGCATCTCTGCAGGGCAGATATCTGCTAAAGTCCCCTGCTAGCCATGGCTTTCTGGGCACACAGAGATGCACAGGCCAAGCCTGGACTTGCCCCTTCCTCCCACAAATTGTGCACATGCCCACATCTCTCAGACACTAAGGAAAGAGCTGCAAATCTCAAAGGTGTTGATCAGATACTAAGCAATGCCCCTTCCCTGGTAACAGGGGCCTCTTCGTTATGACAAAGAATCAGCTATTATTTTGTGGCATCCCAAGATATTAAAAAAAAAACAAAAAAAAAAACCAAACCAGGCCTGCCAGCTTCACCCTCACCCTCTGCCAAGTTATCCAACCCAGGGTATGTAACAAGCACTCCCTAGGCATCATTCAGGAGTGTAGCATGTGAAGCTCCAAGGGGTGGGCAGAGGAAGACATGGAGATAGGCCAGCCAGTTTGGATAACGCAGTCTGGCCCCATCAGCTGAGAATATAGTTGCTGGGTGGTTCTCACCCTGGAACCCACTGGTAGAAGAGCCATAACAGGCTCGCTCTCTTTGCAAAGCAGCTCTTGAAGCAAGAAACTCTATGCCATGTACCTGTCCCAACGTGTGGCTGGCTCTACGTATCAGAGGAAAGTGCCCAAAGGGAAAAGCCATCCCAATGCCTTCACTGAACTTCGGATAAAACCTCAGCAAGTGACTACGTCGCTGGGAATCTGTCAAGCTAAGCTTGAACTCCAAATCCACTGCAGGTTGGATGTTGAATGCCACAAGAAAAAAGTAACAATGCTGGTCATTAATCAATGGAAGAAACCTTCCCCTCCCCACCGTCTCAGTGGGGAATGATCACGTCTTGAAATGTTTCTGAAAGTTCCCCATCTTCAAGCATCTGACAAAGTAGGATTTTCTACCACAAAAGCTCATATGATAAATAAATTTGTAAGTCTTTAGAAGTCCCACAGGACTCCTTGTTTGATGTCCTAAAAGGCTCGCAATTAAATTTTAGATGGGAAAGCTTGCCATTCACACCTAAGTAATGTCTCTCTGTGCTTGTGCTATGTGCTCCGGCCTAATCCAAGCGGACACTTTAATGCTGAAACAGCTTCAGGGTCTACCAAGGAGCTGTTGCCACAACACTAATGTAAGTTCCATGTGTTTTAAAGAAAGGGCAGGGTGCATGCATGCACGCACCCTCCCTCACCAATCTGGCCAGGTTCTCAATTACCGAAAGGCTGCTTTATATCACACACAGAGTTTTGCCCAGTGTGAGGCCCCTTTAGTCTGTCAAAGTGGGATAAAGGAACATTCATGCAATGAAAGTAAAGTCTCCCATACAGTGTACAGCATCCACTCACAGCACCTTAGACTTGCCCCTATTCACTGTACACTGCATGGGGTATTTAAACCAATTCCACCACAGAGATATGAACCACAATAACATAAGCAGCTCCACAAGCACAATTGTCTCCTGCCTTTTGGGGGGTAAAAGCAGCATAGTTTCCCCAGCCCCATAATCACAGCTGTTGATCAGAGAGTGTAAGTTGGATTGGTAAGAACAAAGGAAGCAGAGAATTAATGTGCTTACACTGGCTGCTCAGAGTATTAATATAAAAATCTCCTTGTTTATTGTGAGATATCAATGCTAATCCAGGAGGAATAACAGATCGTTCATTACAAGGAGGTTGGTGGATTACCAGAGGAATTAGACTTTGATGGAAATATAATGAAACCCAGGCAAGGCTTCCTTCTATTAAACACCTCTGTCACACCTGCTAAATTGCCTTGGGTCCCATTGCACTTTGTTAAAATCCTCCTCTTAATGTTCAGTCACCTGGGGAGGGGAAGGTGCAGTGGTGTTTTCTAGTGCACAGATAACACAAAGGAACCCCAGGGGAAATCGATATTTGCCTGATTCACTCACTCAGTATTTAACGACAGTCTGCCTCATTTGACATTTGGGCTCAAGACAGCATAGTTTACTGGATGAAAGTCTCTGGCTTGTGCTACTCCAGAGATTAGGCAAGATGATCAGAGGTGCCTTTTGGCCATTAAAAACAAAACAAAAACTACGACTCTTGCATCCCAGGGTTTAAGTACATAGTAACCACTTACACAAAAACGGTGATAATTTCTGAAGGCTCTGGAATGGTAACTGCCTGCCCTTTTCTCTGGAACAGAGCATTTACAAATTTGCCAAGCCATTTAGAATAGAACTTGTGTAATATGATGAAATGGCTTTCAGGTTCTGTTCTTGCAGGGTCAATAAGGCTGAGGAAATTTACCAGGTCTCACCATGTTAAATGTATGACGTCCGTTAGTAAATCATCTTACATTTCCCTGGTGCCTTCTGTCTGAAAGGCTCCTGAAGTTTACAAGGCACCACAGGAATTACCGAGTCAGTCGTCCAAAGACAAATCACCTCTGGGTTGGAAGGCAGCCATTGTTTTTCAGTGTACAGCAAATACTTTTCAACAACAAAAATGTATGCATTGCAGGAGGAATTTAGGGTGCCAAGGAGTAAACAAATGGAAATTTAACTGCAACACCGGGTTTCTGAAGGGGCTAGACCCCTGCCCCCCATTTGATCTCTCATCTGAGTAAGGGCACCTCCAGCAAAACAGCTTCTCTTGGCACCCTGGGATTGGTCCAGCATTGACAGCGCAGCAGGACGTATTCCTCTCCATCTGACCATCTCCCTTTAGCACAGGGGTCTCAAACTCAAATAACCACAAGGGCTGAATGAGGACTAGTATGTTAGCCCAAGGGCCACACCACTGAAACTTTTTCATACAACAATATTGCAAATATCGGTAACAATAGTGTCTTTGTGGGCCCCAGGAAATAGCTTCAGGGGCCGCATGTTTGAGACCCCTCCTATAGCATGTGGTTTTTTCCCTTTGGAGATCTTCCATCCAAGTACTGCCCCCATAGTTTGGAAGATCAGAGATCATACCTAAGTGCAAAACAATGAGCTAAAACACCAGCCAGTTCATTTCAGTGTCACTGATGTGTTGCCCAGGTTGTTGCATTCTCTGTGGCTTCACCCTGTATCATGACACTCGTGGGCACACTCCCGCTACCCAGAAATTCACAGATTGTAAGGTCTGAAAGAATCATTACACCAGCTGAGATCCAAAAAGGCAGCTGTGTTAGTCTAGTTCAGCAAAACAAACAAGGAGTCCTGCGGCACTTCTAAAGACTAACAGATTTATTTATCACTTGAGCTTTTGTGGGAGAAAATCCCACTTTGCCAGATGCTTTAAAGTTGAGGGAAATTACAGAATGGGGGGAAAATAAATGCATGGAAGTGTAAATATGGGAACAGTCATTGGAACATTACATCAGCTAGTCGGTCCTGCTGCAGAACACAGGCTAGAGAATTCTTCCTACTCATCTGTGTTTGGCTAAAGCACTTTCCAGATGCTGTCGGTCCTGATCTGAAGATATTAAGAGATGCCGAAGCCACTGGTGCTCTCTTTGGCAGTTAGTCCCAACAGTTAATCTCCCTCACTGATAAAGATTTGGACCTTGTTTCTAGTTTGCATTTGTTTGGGGTCAGCTTCCACATCAAGACTATGTCTCCACTACCTAAAACTTAGTTAGTTCAAACTAAGAAGTTCAAGGTTACTTTGAACTAGCCTCGCACTTATAAATTCGAATTAACAACAGGCTCTAGTTCGAACGAACACTTAGTTCGAACTAGAACACGTTTTTAGTTCAACCTAACCGCCTTAGTTTGAACTTATTAAGTTTGAACTAAGTGTTAGAGGAGATATAACGCTTAGTTCGAACTAAGTTCTAGTGCTAACTAGTTCAAACTAAGCATTTCTTAGTTTGAACTAAGAAATGCCTAGTGTGGCCATGGGCTAAATTAGTCCAAATTAATCCTCCTTAATCCGGACTAACTTGCCAGTGCAGACATAACCCATGGGTCGTCTTCTACTTCTCTCCACTCGATTAAGGAGCCCTTTAGTTCCCTATTCTTTCTCCTTGTGAAGGCCTTCATACTCTAAATCGAGTGATCTCTCTCTTTTTTTGATACCATCCAGCAGGCATTGTTTCATCACTAAGCCAAGTTATCATCTTTTGAGAGCACACAACAGGAGCCAGTTAGTACCAGCTCTGAGGCTTCTGGGAGAGCAAAGCCTGGGCACCAGGAACTGGTCAGAGATACCAGCTCCTTCTACATGACACTAAAGAACTAATCAGGAAGAGAACAACTTTCAATCCCTGCCAGTCCCTACTGGATCTGAACCAGTGACCTAGAGGAGAAAGGGCTTAGGAAAGAGATAGGATGTCTGAGCTCTCCATGGCACTGAAGTTCACATACTGTAGGTTGGGGCTTTCACTGCCTTTCACCCTGTGTCACCATTTACACCAGGGAAGAGCAAATGCAGAGTGTATTCTGGTGTTCTGATCTGGTTTCATTTTACATCCACTTTGGACTGTGAATGACTATGTAGAGCACCAGAGAAGTGGAAAACCAAACCTTTGTGCCAAAGCCACTTGCATTCATATTTAGATCTAAACTTCAGATTTTAATTAAAACTGTATTTTTTTCTTCAATACACAGCTCTGGTGTTGAGCTTAACATCTGTCACCCTCCCTCTTTCACAGTCAGAACAGAGTTGTAAAACATCCATTCTCCTTTAGAGCCCAAGCCATCTGATGAAATTTCCAATATAACTGGCTTTCTTCCTCTTCCTGGTTTGTTTGCAATCTTGCCAGAAGCAAGTTGTTCTGCTATCGGCAAACTACATAACCACAGAAAGACATTATCTTACCAAGGGTCTCAAATAATTGTGCTCTTTTCAAAGAACCCCTCTCATCACTTCTTCCGTCATTGTTTCAGTTACCTGGCTAGTTTTTGCATTTTTAGAATACCAAAACTCAAATGCTGTGTTTGAGTCTTTGCCATGTCCTTTGCAAGTGTCCAGCTCTCCCATCCACATAGGACAACTGACTGTGTGTCATACTTCAGCTGTCTAGTGCAAGTATTTAAAATAAGAACAGCCCCAACATTTTAATAAAGTACTCCAGTTATGCCCACTGATGCTTCCATGCTCCAGTGCACTGCAGAGCAGAACCACAGACTCTAAACTCCCTGGACAAATCCTACAGTAAACCAAGGTAGCATGGTCCAGAGGCTACACTACTAGACTAGAAATTGGGAGCTGTTGATTCTGTTCAGCTCAGTCACATTGTGACTGGCGTTTATGATACTTGACCTTCCTTTGGAAAATGCTTTGAGATCTGTGGATGGAAAACACTGTTTACAATCATCATTATGGGGACACCTGCCTCACCAAGTGGGTAACAGCAAAAAACAAACCAACCCACCTATCATTTTGATTTGTGCCCATTTTAGACAAGGATCCCTGGTACTCCCCATCCAGTGATGGGCGGGCAGGACCCTGCAGTAACAAACTACAGAAAACCTCCTCCTTTTTTATTTCCTTCTCTGAAATGCAAATTGAGTTACTGGATCCTATCTTTTCTGTAAATAATTCAGGGAGGGCGCCAAACTACAGTCATGGGAGAAGGCGTAACTAGCTGACGTTACTCAGTAGAGCAGGAATCTAAGTACAGCCCGAAAGGAAGGCTTCAGCAATCGGCTTCTGGGATCCTATACCAAAAAAAAGTCAACGTAACAGCTGGTTTGGAAAAACTGGTAGCACTTTGCCTGCAGCTCTGAGAGTGATCAGTATTCAGGCATCCTAGGGTGGCGAGAGCAAAGAACCACTGTCCGTATCCCAGTGTGCCATTTTAATTGACAAATTCCTGCTTCTTGATCCTTCAGCTAAGGCTGAGGCTCGATCAATTTAACATCTGGCATGCACCCTGGGGACACCCAGGGAAAGGGTGTACTCCGATACAACCATGATAGGCAGCAGTATAAATCTCTATGGTTTACCTTCGACACAGGGCCGTTGTAATTCTGCCACCACCATTCTGGCTAACACTGGCCATCTCTTAGCAAGACTGCTCCATGAGACACTGTGATACAGCTGCCTTGAGGCCCCAAACAGAATCAGAATCCACTAAAGCAAGGCACAGATATAAAATGAGTGACTATACCCAACCCAAGGAACTGCCAATCAAAGGATGCATCTGTACTGCACAGGTAGCTGAGCCCAAACTAGTACACTTGGAAAGAGCAGTGTAGACCCAGTGGTACAGGCCAGCAGTACAAATACAGACTCCTGCTTCTGGGCAGGCATGTATGGTATAGACCAGTGGTTCTCAACCTTTCGTGGCTCGCGACACCCGTGGCAGCACATTGTGACTCTACAGGACACCCCAGCCCACTCCCTCCAGGCCAAATCCCGCCATCTCCCCAGCTCTCCACAACACACCTACCTCTGTGTGGTGACACAGTGAAGTATCCTGACACAGTGGCTGATATAGACATACTCTGAACAGACAAAGGGTGGAAATGGAAACTGAGGCATGAACAAAGCAAATGACTTGCCCAAGCCCACGGACCAGGTCACTGGCAAAGGAGGGAACAGAACCCATGTCTTTAGATTCCCAGTCCGGTAACTTCTGTGTTGGACCATGCAACCTCTTCTGCCATTGTCTGGCTTTACCAACACACTGTTGCAAAAGTCATTTCCAGCCCAGCCACATCACCCCACTCCTGTAAGCCTGTTGATGACTTTGACCAGTAAACAAACAAACTCCTTCTCTTCACATTCAAAGACCCTGCTTGTACGTTTACAATCACAACGTATGCACGCACACTCCCCTACCCCCAGACACAGAAGCAGCAGCAAGTATGGAAAATGAAGGGTGAGATTTTCAAAACCAAGCAGAGCAATGATTCTCAGCTTGGCATTATGGCCTCTGGAAGGGTGGGATCAGCAGTCACAGCCACCCTGGCCTTCCCAAATATCTAGAAGGGAGACAGTAAAGAGCCTCTAAAGTAGACATCTCAAGAGCTCTCCTTGCTGAGCCCGTGAAATTTTAAACCTACCATCAAACTGAGAGGAAAATATAGTTAGATCCCTGCTTGCACTCTGGCACAGTTAGGAGGTGCAGAGCTGCTCAACAGGGTGTGTTAATAACTACAGCTTCTTCACGGAGTCTTTCCAATATGCGCAGTTTCCTGATGCATTACCATCTAGTTGAGATCACTGGTCAATCAGTTACACGGATCCTTTTTCTGGGCAGGTGTCAGCCTTCAATACTGGATGGAAGTTACACCCATCAGGAGATCGCTGCTGTCAGTTACACTCTGCCGCTGCTTCGTATTTCATTACAGTGCAAAGGCTGCGAATCTTGGTGGTCTGACATGGGGGCTTCTGTTACCAACCTAATTTTGTCACTCACCAGCAAGTCTGATCAACTGCAAAATGGGTAGACTAAGCTGAATAAAAGGCAGAAGCTTTCCCCAAAATTTCAAGTGACTCATCCTGGATTATGGAACTCTTAGAGCTATTCAGTTGTTCCAAAATTCTCTGCATTACTTGAACCTTGTCTAAACCAGCAAAATCCTAAAGGGGTAGCCATGTTAGCCTAGTTCAGCAAAACCACCAAGGAGTCCTGTGGTACATAAAGACTAGCAAACTTACTTATTGCATGAGCTTTTGTGGGAGAAAATCCCATGAAAGCTCATGCAATAAATAAATTTGTTAGTCTTTAAGTGTCACAGTACTCCTTCCTTGTTATGCCAGCAAAAGTACCTCTTGCAGACAACAGGTGTCAGCAATGGGTGTATCCAAGCATGATTTAGCTGCAAATATAGCACAATATTTTCAGGACAGTTTCAGAACCAGCAATTAAACATTGGCTGGTATTCAAATGGAAGTAGGAATGGGACCTTCAGATAGGTCTTAAAAAAAAAATATTTGCAGTGTGTTTTGAACATACTGGATGAACAGCCGTAGCAAGTACAAAGCAATCATGACACAAGAACAAAGAATCTAAAATTCAAGGCGCTCTTGGGCAGTGGGCCCAAAACGTAATCCCTTGTTCTAAAGTGCACCATGCATTGTATTGGAGTTGGGGGGAAAAGAGAATGACACTGGAAAGGAAAGTCTCATCCTTAGGGGCAGGGTTTGGCGTCATGTTTTGGACCCGTCACCTGCAAGTTGAGGCACGGCTGGAAAGATGGTTTGGGTGCTAGTCTGGTTTTTGGAAGTTTCTGGTCAATTCCCTGCTTTGATACAGGCTTCCTGGGTGTTCTGGGGCACACTAACCTCTCTATGCCCCCGTTTCCCATTTCTGTAATAAGGATAACAACACTGTCCTGCCTCACAGGGGGACTGTAGGATAAATACATAAAAGATGGGGAGAAACTCAGAGTTGATGGTTCAAGGGGCCAGACAAGGACCTTTGCTAGCAGTGGCCATTTAACTGTTTTGTGTGATTGTCCAGGTTGTGCAGATTCTCCAAGAGAAACCTCTTAGCCTGCAGGGTTGGGAGCCCCCTCCAGCCCCCTCCAACTCTTTTCACGGCATCTGTTTCGGGTCATTAGAAAGGATGGATTCCACTGAAGTCAGCACATGGCCAGATATGCCAGCCATAACAGGCTCTGACTTGGGGAGGTTGGACCAAGGCCTCACACGTTAGCTGGAAGAGCTAAAAGTTTCAGGTCTCTAATAGATACCACAATCTTCTCTGGCAACTGCATCTGCCACCTCTGTTCCCCCCACGTACTGGAAAGAGTCTGTATGAACAGCAGTGGGGGCGAATGGCAGGACAGCCCCACTGGACTTCTACAAAATGCTGACTGTAGGTTGGCAATCGTGGGTCAGCGCAGTACTATCAAGGCCTTAAAATACAGCATGGGGCATGCTGCCGATGGGGAGTAGGGTGGGGTGGGGGGCGTAATTCCAGCTTGAGCAGATGCCCCTGCCCTAGCTCTGCTCAAGAGAGGGTGGTAAGAATAGCGAGGTGGCCACAGCAGCCCTAGGAGCAGTTCACGCTAGCCACCCAAGTACCTACCTAGGCCCCCTGAGGGTACCCTTCTCAAACATCTAGCTTCCACTGCACGCTGAAGACAGCCAGAGAAGAGACAATTAAGCTCAGGCCACAGCCAGCCTGCTGGGGTCAGCTGTTATCCCCAGGCCTCCAAGACTCACAGAACACCAGTTCTGTTCCTGGGTTTAATGTTGACTCATCCTTGTAATTAGTGCAATTCACTTCTCTGCCCCGTTTTCTCATCTGTGAGACAGGGAGGGTGACACTGATTTCAGGGAGGCCCTAAGTCAAGCTTCCCTGTTCAGCCACGCACTACGCCACTGCTTAACCTCCTAGAAAGCCAATGAGAATTCAGCACATGCTTCAAGTTAAGTGCTTGGCTGAACAGGGATGAACACAAGCAGATGCTTCAATGTTTCCCTGAACCAAGGCTGCCAGGTGGGATGGTATTATATAGGTGCCTAACTCCTTTAAGCTCTTTGGAAGTATGGGAGTCATAGCCTCAATGTGTGTGAAGTGCTCTCCAGTGACCTGATGGAAGATGCTATAGAAGGAGGAGGATTGTGCTAGCTGAAATACTAACGGCCCTGGAAAAGAAAATAAGCCCCCTGCTGACAACATTTTATAAGGTTCAGGATCTTTTTCCAGAGTTGAGAGCCATAGGTCCAGGTCTCACTTGGTTTCTCTGATTTGGGGACCCAGCTTGCTTATGCCTTCTACCATCTCAAAACATTACTGTTTAGTAGCCGCCAGGTGGGAAGGCTTTGAACCAGTTTCCAGTCCTGCAGGAAGCTGTCACAAGCTTGGAAATTGATTAGTATAATCCATAAGTGCACTGCCGGCCTCTGCATCGCTCACTCGGATTTCCTGGCATACACAAGCTCCTGCACTTAGGAGGGAACAGGTATTCGGCTGCTTGCTGGGAGTTTGAGTAAATGGACCTCCAGGAAACTAGTTTTCAAAGTGATTCTATGATTCTAATTTAGCCAGATATTTTCACTGTAGCAGCATGCATCTTTCCAAAAAAACATTTTAGCAACTCCCTGTTTCCTGAGAGCTGAAAAGACAAGGAGCAGTGAGCATGACTGTGAAATTCTTCATCTTTTTTTGGTTACTATGAATGCAAGCTAGCTCAAAGACTAAAATTGAGAGCAGCTGGGCAGGGCAGAAAATGGAAAGCTGGCTAGTTTGGATAGGATTTGGTCAAAATGTGGGCTAATACAGACTTGCCTTTATAACCCAGTTCACAAAAGCCACTTGCATCTGGTCTATCCAATTCAAGGGTTTTACTAACTGAAGGAAAACTAACACTGCACTTATGTGAAAAAACCATGTTTGGGGACGTGGTGGTGAAAACCTCTCGATCTTGCAATACAATACAAACTCTTGCTGTGCAAGGAGATGTGCTACCTGAATATACTTTGTGGGCAACAGAATTCAGAGTGGAAATGCAAAAACAAGATACTTAAAATCCAGCGTGGTCATTATAGTAGCAATATGCATATACTAGGCCTAAAAAAACCAAGCCACTTTATATGTCTACATATACATAAATACATCTGAACCAAAGTCTTAGATTCATTGACTCTAAGAACACTGTGACCACCAACTGGCCTGCTGTATAGCACAGGCCCCAGAACATCCTCAAAATAATTCCTAGAGCAGAACTTTTAATACCACATCCAATTTGGATTTTAAAATGATTAGTGCTGGAGAATTCACCCTGACCCTACGGGGTAGGTAAATTGTTACAATGGTTAGTCTCACTGTTAAAACTGTACACCTTATTTCCAATCTGAATTTGTCTAGCTTCAGCTTCCAACTATTGGATTGTGTCAGGCCTCTCTCTGCCAAATTGAAGAGTCTATTATTAAATATTTGTTCCCCATGTCAGTACAGACAGTGATCAAGTCATCCTTTAACTTCCTCTTTGTCAAGCTAAATATGTTGTGCTCCTTGAGTATATCACTGTAGGTTTTAATAACAGAAAGATCAAAAAAAAGTGCTCAGTACCAAACTTGTTTTAACACAGACCATTAAGTAGGTCTTCACTCATCCTCCCCCACATTAGACTCTCTTAAGGCTATGTGAAATTTATATAATGAAATCCAAGTGAAGCCAGTTACAAATTCAAAAACCTGATTTGGGAACACAGACCCTGGCCAGGGGGCCTGTACAAAAATCATACATTCAATGGCATGAGGGTCAGACAGGGTAGCTGGCATCTATGTACTTATGTATCTATTAGGCTAGAACTGCTATGTGTAGATAGTAAACAATGTATTCAAACACATCCCTCTGCATGCTTTGGATGACATTTATTTTCCTAAACCGCAAGCTCTTCTGGATGAACTGTTTCCTCCTATGTGTTTGCACAGAGTTTAGAACAACAGAGCCTGGAGCCTGAGAAGGGGTTTCTAAAGGATCTACCAAAATAGAACAAACAATGATGGAAACTCACAAACTTTTTGGCAACCAGCTTGTGAACAAATCTGGAGCCTGTGAGTGTGTGCATACACAATGTGGCCAGTTAGAGTACCTATGAGAATGTTAACAGGTGGTAAATGCAGAATGTAAGGCAGAGATTTTCAAAGCTGTCTAGGGGATTTGGACACTGCATTCCCATTCATTCTAAACAGGTCCCATTTGCCCAAAGCCCTTAGTCAGCTTTGAATATCGCAGCCTGGATGTTTATATGTAACGTCACCTTCATGATATGGTTTGCATTTATGTTTAATGAAGTTTAAGCCTTCCCTCCATACATGGCTACAGAACAGAGTAGTGCCTTTAAGTTCACAGCAGCTGTTGGACAACTCCAGGGACTGTCCCAGCTCTTGGATTTCACCACATGGGACAGATTCGGGTCACCTGTCACATTCCTTCCAACTTTACCCTCCTGTACCCAATCCACTAATGGGCTACCAGCCAGAGATTAAATTATGAAAGAGGAGAGATTGGTGTATTTGGGGTGGGAGTGGGGGAAGAATTGAAAGAATTCTTGATTCTCTGCTTAGCAAGCAGCTGGTACAGAAGAGGAGGTGGTATTCTTGCCCAGTCCCCCCACCCCTTGGAGGGAGGTATGGCCTTATTTCCACCTTATTAGGATAACCAAATCTTGCACTTGGATGCTCTGATCAGTGCTCAAGCCTGAGGAATGGTGCCCATTTTTGGAAACTGGGCTCATAAGTTTCATTGGCAGAGGACATCACACAAGCCCCAGTTGTTTTCTGAAGAAAGCAAGATGGTATTCATCTGCGCAAACCCACAATTCATGGCTCAGATCACCCACGTCCATTGCTGCGGAAATGGAATGCCATTGGCACTGCCCATCACAAACCCCCTGGCTCTGTTAAGAAGTTAGCAGCTTGGAATGTCTCAGGGACAACAACATAGGGAATCAAAGGGGATGGATGCTCAGCATGCCCAAGATTTCTCAGAATCTTGCAGGATCAAACCTATGCAAATGGCCCACGTCTTTAGGAAGGAGACTGGGAACGAAAGCTCCTTTCTTAACAGAGCAATGAGAACAGCAGTCAGTACCTCAGGCAGCCATTTAATACAGGCACAGAGCCCGCTTCTGATCTCACTTCCACCAGTGGAACTCCACTGACACCAGCGAAGGCACTGTTGATTTGCAACAGAGCAGAATAAGGTACGGGGTCTCAATTTCCAGGCACTCCCTTGCCTTCCCGTTCACTTCAGTGGGCAGCAAATTCAAAGCACACACGCTTCTCTGTCCCCACAACTTTTATCTTTGTCTTTCAAGTGCCTAGAAACTTTCACTGAACGCTCTCTCCCAGAGCCAGCAAGGCATGTGAAGCCACCTCTCACATGCTGGGTGCTGAGACCAGATCTCTGATTGCTCTTTGCTGTCCTGGGGAGCGAAATTTTCCTCAGTCTCACAGACCGAGGCTCAAGTCCAACACCTGGAATAAGGTTCCAGTCATTGTTACCTTTTTGTGTTGTGGATGGTGGTCCCACCCAAGACAATCCGGACCCCAGGGGTGGTGCGGTTAAGGCTGTAGACAGTTAATGCCTCTTCGTAGGTTGCTCCTCCAATGATAAACACAATAATGTCTTGAGGTCTGCAATGAAGCGGGAAAGCTGTTGAAAGTGGGTAGGATGACGTATTAGACAATACAGAGCAGGGGCAAATCCTTCCCTGGCCAGGGACATCAATTCAAGGAGCCAGTGGATTTTCCATGTGTCTATCTTCTAAAAGCTCTGGAGAGGCAACAATGCAGTAGCACACTCTGGTGTTTAAACAGCACACCTTGCTAAACACTTACACAATGTGTTAATGGTTCTTAAAATGCTGCAGCACCTCTGGCACAACACCCAGGTAGGATCTGTATTCCCAATGTTTAATGCATGAGCATGATGCTGATGGGGCTGTTAAATGAAGAGAAGTTTAGGAGTCTAATGAGGGCAGCAATGGCCTGCAGACTGTCTGATCTTGGCTCAAGTCAGCTGCCCATGACTGAACTGGGCAAATTATTCCTAGTCAACCTTCCAATGCCTAGCCAGCCTCGGAGCACAGGATTTTGCAGGGAATTAGTCAGGCTGGGGTGACTTCACCTCAGCACATGCAGGCAGACACACACAGCCCTGAATATTTTGCTACCCCCAAATATGTGGCACCTTGATCCTTCCCTCTTCACACTACCTACCTTATTTCTCAACCCTCCCAACACCCTAAGTCACCCAGCTGTTCCTGGCTTGTGAGCCACCTTTGCTGTTGTGTATATTAAACAAACAAACAAACAAACTATGAACACTTGAGCTGATTGTGCAGGTTCTACAGTTCTGCATCATCCTCTCTGCTGATGCCAATAACAGACATTGCCTGAGTCAGAAAAGTTCTCTCTACAGTCTACAGGGCAGATGGCTCTTGACACAACCTCACGGCTACCTTTCTGCTGTGTTTCCCCCCAGCCTCAAGTCTGAGCTCTGTCCTGTAGACACGTATTCTATAGACTGACTTGCTGCAGTAGGTGAATAGCAGGAATTTGTTTACATGGTCTGTACACAGGGCAGGGTCAATGGAACCTGTACAGGGACGACTACTTAAAATGCACAGAATCCACACCACTGATTCCTCCTCCACTAGCAAGCCAATCTGCAAAGCATCAGATGCTGCCGTTACTTGATGGAGGGTTGATGTTGCTGTCAGAAGAAAGGCCAACAATGTGACCCTCTTTTCCCAAGTATGAATCCCAAGTGCATCCACTACACAGGAATCATCTTACCCATCAGTGAAATGGAGCCACCTCTGGGGTGGAATGTAGGAGATGTTGAACACTGCACAGGATTACCACACAGGAGTTAAGAAATACTGGTCTAGCCAATTCGACTCAAGTTGCCAGTGGAAATTTAGGAAGGCACAGTATATTAATTCCAAGACAGCAAACTAGTAGAATGAAGTAAAAGCTGAGGGTTTAATCAGTAATTTAAGATTCAGAGGGGTAACTGTGTTAATTTGTGTATAGTAAAAACAATACAAGTCCTGTGGCACCTTAAAAGCTAACAACTTTCTTTGGGCATAAACTTTTGTGGGTTGCAAATGAGTAACAGCGCAAGGCTTCAAAGAGAAATTACAGAACTGGAATTCCTTTACAAATTTGACTGTGTTACCTCTGGGCTAAATGAGGACTTTTGACTTTTTTTCTCATTGCAACAGATGATTTGACCTCATCTTGCGCTATATGCTGTTCCCCAATATTTGAATCTTAACAACTTCTTTGATTTGCTGTTACAGCATGACCTGAACCCATGATTTACACTTCCCTGCATTTGTTTTCCTCCCATTCTGTAAGTTCCCCTGTCTTCAAAGCATCTGAACAAGTGGGATTTTCTCCCACAAAAGCCCAAGCAATAAATAAATTTGTTAGTCTTTAAGTGCCACAGGACTCCTGCTTGTTTTTCTAACCCACTTAAATGCTCACAAAGTAGTTTCAATTACTGAGTGTGGATTCTGGCAACTCAAGTCAGATTTTAGAAGTTCTTGGAAGCTGTGGATACTTAGGCCTTCTGAAAACCAGGTGCTGGGCATCTAAAGTTTTGGCACCCAACATTACAGGGCACGTGGAAAAACATGGTTCACAACATTACATTAAACAGAGAAATTGCTTCCTGATACATTCAACAGATTGCAAATGAAACTTGTACTGAAGTTACAGTATAATTTCTTGCTGTTCTTTGGAACAGCTGATGGTGGTTCTTGATACTCCTAACTGCAGCAGTGTAGCTTTCTCGAAAGGCTGAGGTTATCATCAGAGAGGCATTCCTGGTTAAAAAGGCACAAAAAAGTACATGAAGACACCAGCCTAGCTGTTCCATACATGAGTGCTGCAGACACAAAGGTGTACTTCATCATGCAGATGTTTTGGGCCACTAGTCAGGAGTGGTTATGTGCATTAGAGCTATCAGGGTTTCAGCAGCATGGTGTACATAGCATTCACTGCATTCCCAGCAAACCAAGATTCTGTGCCACAATCACTCCCCAAAGAGGTACGTACTCCTTTGAATGAAAGCAGTCTGTGAAATCTTCTGCACTGCAGCCTTAAGATAAGCAGGTTATATATAGCAACTGCATATTCAGACCATCCAGGTTCAAATGTTTCACTACAAGAGATGAAGTTTCTATGCACAAGCAAGGATGTGGATCATTGAGCCAGCCCTGGAGGATGGAAGCTGCTGTGCCATGGCTTTTAACTGGGTTCAGACATGCCTCTTTGCCCAGCTCTTTTGGGGATGGAGGAGGGGGAAATCTAATAAGCCATAAATTGCTGTATTGAAGATATTGCTGAATCCCTCATCAAGAGGCACTTGTGTGTGATGCCTATAAAAGATAGTCAAATCACTGATGGCTAGAAGAAGGTGCTGATGGCACCAGGTGACGTTGTCCTTTATAATAATTAAAAGGAGTGTATGGGGGTGAGTATGTGTTGTGTGTGCATGCTACTGCAAGGACAAATAAAATCCCTACTTCATTAGCAAGTTGGAAGCATGGTGGCATGATTACAGCATACAGCTAGGAGTCAGGACTTCTGGGATCTATTCTCAGGCCCAGGAAGACTCGCTGTGTTACACCAGAGCAAGTGTTGTTTGCTCCTCTGAACTGGGTATAATACCCATCTGCTGTGGGGCCAGAATGGTTGGTCCCCCGAAACCCAACAGCCAATTGCTAGTGACCCTAAGCACTAAGCAAAAGGCAAACAAAATAAGCCACTAGAGATGGTCCCTAGATACACTCCATCCATTCCCATTTCATCCAGGGGATCAGTTTCCAAGCAGCTTCTGCCTGCCAGGCCTAATGGATTTATGCCCTCAAACCCTCAACTCTCTCTCTCTCTCTTTGGCTCCTTCAAAACACCCATATCCCAACTCGGCACCCCAGCATGATCCAGGTGTGGTTACAGTCACCACACATGGTCACCCTTCTTTCCAAGGCTCCCTGCACCACCACAACTCATACGTGTGCACTGCTTGGAAAGCCACAGATCACAGGTGGTACAGCAGCCCCCAGCAGGCAGCAGCTGCCACAGAAATCAGGGCCACGTTACCTCAAATGTTACCTCAACTCCAATGCATGAGATCAAAAACACACACTAGCCTAGAGGCTACAGCACAGCAGGGCATTGCATTTGCTGGAAGGAAGCAGTAGGCGCTTACTACTCAGATTAAACTACAGACAAAGGCTGTTCATGTCCCTGGATCCAGAGACCATCAAATCATGGCTGCTTCCAATTGTACAAAACTGTATGTTAAAATTTTAAAAAATAATAATAAAAAAAAGCTATCCCAGATTTTCTACCAGCAAGGTCGGCTTAAGGGAATCCAGAATGCACATGAAAACAATAAGTATCAACACAGCTCATCCCATGCTACTCCTGCAGTAGCTTAAATGAAAGCAGATGCCGGCTTACAAATACATTGGTGAGGTCTGGTCATATTTAACATCATGACCAAGAAGGAGGAGACTGGCATTGGGTTGCTTAGCCCAGCTGTCAATATAAACTTGGGAGGAGATGCAAGGGCTGAATTACTACAGGATACAAATCTTCACCCTCCAGGGCACTTGCTGCTGTGAGTTAGGAAGAAGCTTCCCTTTGGGCAGATTATCCTTTAGTCATGTATACCGTGGTAGAGTGGAGAAGCACCAGCAAAGGTCTGGGACCCCATGGTGCCAGATGCTGTACAAGCACAGAACAAGAGAGTCCCTTTTTCCATTGGAGGCACTCTCTGAAGTCATTGGTACTGGCCATTATGGAGACAAAACACAGGACTAAATGAATGACTAGTTTGATCTAGCAGGGCAGATTCTACATTCAAAAAACAGGGAATTAGATTTGAAATAGTGGCAGAAAATGAGATTCAACAACAAAAAAGGCAGAGGTTCAGATATACAGTGATGACTAATCAGTGTAATTTTAGGGCAAGCATACAGAAGCATCATGTCATGGGGAATGTTAGCTCCAGCTTGACCATTTGCATGCTGTTCACTCAAACTTCCCTTGCAGTTTCAATTGGTTGTGGAGTTTATCTTTACTACCTGCCTTCAAGCGTTACACAGTGTTCCTGCACACTGTTAAGCGGCAGTCACATTCTGCCCTAGAAGCAGCTGCAGTCCATTCAAAGTGAAATGATAATTTTGTGTGAAGGGGCACAGGGATGGTTTGGTAAGAAAAATACCACAGAAACATTATGGAGATATGAAAACAAAGATATGCATTTCTCAGATATTAAGCATGATTTATTTTCTGAAGGGGAAAGACAGAAAACTGGATCATGTCTCTTTCCCCTTCAAATGCATTGCTACAAAGTTTGTGCATTTACCATGCAGACATCTCACAATAAAAAGTCAGCCACAACCTTATGCAAAAGATGATTGCCATTGAAAAGATCTTGGTGTTCTTGAAAATTACTTATTAAATGACCTTGATATAAGCAACAAAACTGTGAGTTCTTTACAAGTAGGAGGAAAATCAAATCTTAAAACTGAATAAGCAATAATGTAACCTGCAGAAACAATGACTCTCGAACATTCTTCTCTGCAAAACTAATTTGGGGATGTGGCTAAGTTTCTCTCTGGGTTAACTACCAATTTAATAGCTAAATGCTTGGAAATTTCATAGCAGAGAAGAAAATTGCTTTACAAAAAGAAAAAGTTAACCAAAGTTGTGCCTAAGGGGAAAAAGAAAAACTAAAATGAGATCATCCTTCTCTCTGGCCTTGAGACGTGCATTTTTACCTCACTCATATCCACTCAGAATGCTCCCAGCTCTGCCCTTTGATAGTGTCAGCTTTTGCTTTCAGACCCTCCCTGGCTCCCGCTCCATCACAACACACTGATTGAAAGTGAATGCAATGCCCTTCACAGTCAATCCACCTCTACCTATCACCTCTCATTCACGGGGGCTGGAATAAGGGTGGCAGATGGGTGCTGCTGCTCCATCCCTTGGCTTGAAGTGGTTTCCATTTTACAGTTTGGTTCAAGAGCTCTCAGCATCCCTGTACAAAAACTGTTTCAGTACCCCTGCTCTCATTTGCTATACAGCTGTTAATGCTCACTTCTGATTGGCCCACGGTGCCAACCTCTACTGCCCACTTGTTAAATTTTCCCAAAAACCTGGAGGGAGGGAGAATCCGGTAAACATCTGCCTTCAAACTCCTCTTTTGCCACGACGCTTGATAAAACCTTGAAAACAGTTCAACTGCTGGTGCTGTACTGAGGCCACTGCCTATTGTAAGTGACCAAGGCTGTCTCATTAGTTATTTGTACGCCTGTGGCTATGGGTCTCCACTCAGTTGCAGAGAAGAGCGAGCCCTTGAGCCATTTTATGTAATCCTGATCAGACCAAGTTTCCTAACATGGTGCTATTATTATTCTGGGTAGGGCAGATCACCATTAAACAGGAGCCCTGGTCACAAAAAATCACCCAGAAGGGCAGCCTATTAGGGTAGCCCATATAACACAGATCTGGCTAACACAGTCCACTGAACAGGGAATGTAAGCTGAATAGCTGCATAGAAGAGCCATTGTCAAACAAGAGAATGTGGTGGCATCAAGGCTGACAAGTTTTCAGAAGAAGGGGGGTTTGTGGACGAGGTACTAGGCTGGGACACTTGAAATAGAAGCTCTCACCTTGGGCAAGTCATTTCATCACTCTTTGGCTCAGTTCCCCATCTGTAAAACTAGGATAACAATCCTTCTTTCTCGCTCTCAGCACCCCCTGTAACTGCCTCATCTCTTTAGACTCTGAGCTCTTTGGGGTGCTGACTTACTACATGTATGAACAGCACCTAGCACCATGGGGATCTCAGGTGGAGCCTCCATGTGCCACTGAAATACAAATGAGCTTTTGGACAACTGCAGCTAGAATGACTCAAGCTGAAGCGCTGATGGGCCTGCACGCATATGGCAAATAGGAGGAGGATGACATTTAAACAACAGGAGAACGAGAGTTGGAAGCAAAAGATTAAGTGGAATTGCTTGAAACCCTGCTCAGTGCTCCATGGAGATCCTCCTCCCCTCCATGCTGCTAATTTGGACCATCAGCGTCTCCTCCCCCACAAGAGCAAAATATTTATTATGGAAAGAAGCACTCTCTCTCTCTCACACACACACCCCCCCCATGCCTTTCAAAAATTCTTTGCCATTCAAGCGGCTACATCCCTTTGATCGTGAAATACAAAATATTTCATCCCGACCTTTTCCTGAACTTGCATCAATCACTGTAACTTCATCCTCTGAAATCATAAGCAGCAGCACAGAATAGTCCAGTGTGCCCTGGGCTGGGTTTTATGTGCTTCCCTGGCCTAGATTATCAATTCTAGGAAGTTTATAATAAGCTGAAGGTGGTTCCTACCTCAACGTCTTTGGAACATTTCCGGTTAGATATTTTTAAGGTCTGTATAATTGTCTGTCAACCTATGGATCAATCTTAGGTGCCTATATGGCTCCCATTAACCTCAAACTTAAGTATCTCACAAATTAACTTATTTATCCTTCCAACAGCTCTGTGAGAGGCTCCTATCCACATTGTACAAAGAGACTGAGCTGTGTTCACTTTGAATTGGGGGTATAATTCCCAGCTCAAGGAGAGACACTCTGCACTAGCTCTGATTGAGCTAGCATAGTAAAAAATAGGGTGCATACATCACCAAATGCAGTCCCAGCCTCTCAGACAGGACTGTACTTGGGGTAGCTAGCATGGTCTGCTGTCCCACTGACATGTCTATTTTTACGGCATGAGCTTGCTGCGAGCTAGTGCAGGAATGTTTCCTTGAACTAGAAATCACCCCCCAGCTTCAGGAGTTGATGTACCCTAAGCGATTTGCCTTACGTCTCACAGAAGCAGAGAACTGAATACGTGTTTCCTGAGTCCCAGGCCTGTAACCTAACCATGGGACCAGCTGTACACCGATACCCAGATTTCCAGTGCCTTGAACTCAAGAGTGTAAATTCTCCCCCATTTATGGTCTGAGCCAGCCTCATAAGGAAAAGAAGTCCTGGAATGGGAGATCAAGCAACTGGCAGCCAAGTCACCAAGGGGCACTTTACTCTGAATCAGCACAGCTGAATCTCATGCCAGAGTGGCACTGGGAGGAAAAATATATGGCCCTCTCTGACCTCATCTAAGAGCAAGGGGCAGGTGAGCTTACATTGCTGTCCTAGTCTTCAGCCTTGCTGCTGTCAGGGCCAGCCATCCTAGTGGGTTTTGCCAAGAGGACTCCTGTCTCTTTGGAAGCAGTACAAGACCAAGTGAGGCCAACATTCAGCTGCCTTGTAACTTTCAGCATCTATTGACCGGCCCTTAAAAAAACCTCAAAACCAACCAAGCAAGAGTATTTTGTACATCAAGAAAGATGAAAATAAAATAGCCCCCAGATTTCATCTGGCATGTCTCTTTGTAGTTTTCAAAGCACTTTTATGGATGGGGAAACCGAGGCTCCGGACAAGGTCATACAGCAGACCAGTGGCCAAACTGGGAAAATAACCAGGTCTCCTGAGGTGCAAGCCAAATGCTGTGTGTACTAGGCTTTGATGTCTCTCCCTCTGACAGAGAGAGACAAAGGTTGCATTTCTAAACAATCCCAAGCAGCTACAACAAGGTGCTGGCATTCTGGGTACATTCTCTCTCAGTTGACAGCCCGCCTACCTCATGCCCCTGCACCATGCACCACTGCGATTCAACAGACCACAATGGCTATGGATGTCTTTGCAAGGGTCCACAATGCAGCAGTTATTTAATGTCATGCCTGTGCTCAGACAGCGCAGTTGCTAGCCACCACGATGACCTGCTCTGGCAGAATTTGGTCTGGCATCTCTGAGAATTTATTCATTTTACTAGCATTATAAGGCTCCCTATATTGATTAAATCATTTACGTGGTGTGGAGTAGGGCAGGGAAATGGAAATTTGTTTTTCTTCCATCTCGGCTATATTATGTTTTGGATCTAGTAGTTTCTGCACTTCTTATTCATCGGTTATTAAGCCCTGCTCACATTGCCTGAGGACTGTGACATCCCCGAGGCCAGATTCCTGCACCTCATACCATTCCACTGGCAATAAGCCCTCTCAGGGTCACCTAACTGGAAACCACTGGAGGGTTGAAATGAAGCCAGGGGGACTAGAGGCTCCAATCAGGCCCAGGTCTGTAGCTGTTGGCAATGGTTATTGCTGTTGGGGGGCTTCTCTGAAATGAGTCAGTGGTCTCACTTCAGAGCCTGTTGGCAAATGCTAATGTCAAAAGAGAACAGAACTGGTCCCTCTGGCAAAAAGATCGAAAAGTGAACAGGTCATTGAAACTAAAGTCTCAGTCTAGAGGCAGTCCTTCCAGGGCCAGGCAGGAGTATTTCCTCGGGGGAGACTTCCAATTTCTTAGTTCCAAAGGGGGCAGCCATGTTAGTCTAGTTCAGTAAAACAAACAGAGTCCGGTGGCACTTAAAGGCTAACAAAATTTATTTATTTATTGTTTGAGCTTTCGTGGGAGAAAATCCCACTTCTTCAGATGCTTTGAAGATGGGGGGAACTTACCCCCGTCTTTAAAGTGTTTGACAAAGTGGGATTTTCTCCCACAAAAGCTCACACAATAAATAAATTTGTTAACTTTTAAGTGCCACAGAACTCTGTGTTTGTTTTTCAATTTCTTGATACTCCTAGGAGCATGCTTCCATTTCTGTTGCCTTTTTATCCATTCCTGGACAATCAGATGCCTTTCCTTTTGCAGCAGCCCCTTTCAAGAGCCCCAAAATCCACAACTGGAGTTTTAAAGGAACATCTGGCACAAGGCAGAGATTTCTTGGCATGTATGCAAACAATTTGTCTTGTGTGCTTATAATTCTTTTCTGACTCAGAAATAAAGTGGTTAATGGCCTGGCTGCCAGGCTGGTGTGGAATCTGGACGCCTTTCCGTTCTGAAATACATTTTCACTTGTTATCAGCTGGATCGTGACACTCTGTGGTGGTGTTAAGGAAGGAAGGAAGCAAGCAAGCAAAACAAAGCAAAGCAAAAGCAAAGGGTGGGCCTCCCAGAACCAGAGAAATTAATGAGCACTCTTGGACCCATGTCCTCCCCTCCCACTTACTCGACATTGCTGAACCTCAGTACCAAAGTTTGCTTCCCTTCTGCTCAATACGAGTTTGCAATTTTAATTTAACCCAGCCTGCCCTGCAACAGCCACCCAATTTGCTGAGAATTATTACTTCGCATTTTTTTTGTGCTGCAATAAAAATGTGGCAGCTGCTGATAAAAGCTGGCAGCATCCAGGGTGTGAAGGGAATAATGATTGCTGTGACACTCTGCATGTAAAACACCTTCCCCAGAGCCCTTCACAAACATTCAGGAAGCCTTACAGCATCTCTGTGCCAACCCACCACGGGCTCACCAACAGGAACAAACCTCAGCTATGCAGCACCAGAAGCACAGTTCTCTACCACTGAAGCCAAAGGAGCAACTCTAAGTTGCAGCAATGACAGGCTCTTATCCTCTAAGCAGATTGTTCATTGGAAGTGGCTATAAACACCCTGAATCAGCATATTACCGAGCCAGAAACTCTGATTTGCAAAGAGGGAAACAGGTCCAGAGGAGTTAACAAACTGGTCAAAGCTCACACAGAAAGTCTGTGGAAGAACTCAAAGCAGAACCCAGGTCCCCAGATTCCCAGGCAGGCCTCTTAAACTCCAAGCCTGTTCTTCCTCTCCAATGCTGTTAAATCATAACCCACACCTGCCTTTAATGGCTGCCCTGACATAGATCAGATCAGCCCTAAAGTAATCTGTAAAGTCTTTCATTCAGGAATACTAGTCAGCTTACTAGTCACATGGCAAGGTCAGTTTCCTACCAGAAACAATAAAAATCAGCTCAGGAGGGCGAGGTAGCCATTAGGCTCTTTTTGATTCTCTGCAAACAAGCCCCTGGTTCCTTCGTGTGGGGTCAGAGAGCACAGAGACAGTCAACAGATTAACATCCCAGAGGCATGGGGCTATGGTCCACATATGTCATCCAGGCTTTCTGATTGGAAGTCCTTGTGTCCAGGTACAACTCCGAGCATGTGGCCTAATGAACACCAGGCTGACAAAGAACAGAGCAATGTGTATCAGGACTTAACCCTGCTCAGCCACTCCAACATGTCAGAGAGAGAGGCTGTGTGATCAAGAAAGTGCTCCTTGCATTTCTCTGGCAATTACAAAGGCTTTTGTTCTCCCCATGTCAAGATAGAGGAGGTCAGATGGAGAAGGACTGAGTGCAGCCAGGCTTCTCTCGATTGCCTGTGCATCTGTGTGTGTCACCAACCTGTCCCCATTCTCCTTCATGAGTGCTCAGTCCCAGGAAGAGTTATAATAAAACTCTTCACTCTTCCAGCAAGGGGACCTGTTCCTAAAGCATTGACTCCACTGGACAGAGATGGGACCATTTAGTACAGGGGTCTCCAACCTGCACCTCCAGAACCACATGCGGTTATTTGGCTGCCCCCTTGCAGCTCTGGGCTCTCCCAACCCCCTGCCACCAGGGGACCCTGCAGCAGGTGCCCTGGCCCAGCTCCCCCAACTCCCCAGAAGACTACACCCATTGCAGCTCTCAAAACATTTGGTTATTGAAGGAATTTTTAAAATGGCTCTTCTTACCTTTTGGGTTGCTGACCCCTAATTTAGTAGCTATACAAAGAGCTGGAATGATCACACTTGGCACTTGCATCGCTAGTGTCCCTCACGTGAGGCTCTCAAGCTTTACAGTGAAGGTTCACAACCACCTTGTGAACTAGGTGGGGCATTATTCCCAATCTACAGGCAGGAAAACTGAGCCACAGAAAAGTTAAGTGACTTGCCTGTGGTCAAACAGCAATCCAGTGGCAGAGCCAGGAAATAGAGAACAAGTTTCCATTCCCTGCTTTGCCTTCAAAGGAGTCCTGCTGCAAAGAAGGGGCTGGGAAGAATCAAACAGTCTAATAGTCTAAAGCACAGCGACAGGGAGCTTCCACGCCTGCAGCTGTCTGATGGTAAAGTGAAAAATATAGGGTGAGATTTTCAAAAGCAGTCTGCAGAGGACTAACTTTGCTGCTATTATTACCACTGACCTCTGAGGAAACAGAGCTAGGCCAAGACCAAGCATGACCAAGTTCCTCTCCCATATCATTCAGTTATCATTAAACCAACCACTCTGATGTTTCCCCATACCTATCCCGGAGTGTGCTAGGACCGAGGTAGGGGTACTGGCTATCCTTCAGTTTTCCTTTGATGAGCTGATCGAGTGTCTCGTGCAGGAGGGGCTGGTGCTGTGTGTACACATTCTCGACTCCCTGTAATACAGACAGAAAGTGGTTTTAATTCAAATGCCACAGGGCAAGAAGCTGAGAGAGCTGGGCAGTGAAGCCACAATGCAGAATGCACAACATCCAGTGGATGCAGTGATTGTCAATGCAGACTTACCGTGTCCCAACCCTTCCAGCACACAATACTTAAACTCCTTAATGCCAGGAAATTCATAGATAAGGTGCCCACCAGTCCCACCCTACAACCTGAATTCCACCTCCAGAGCTGGCAAGAGCCAGTGGAGATGGCTTATTCAAGGACAGCGCTGACTGAACTGTACACAAGCTGACAGAAGGAACAACTAGCGGCCTGTGGGATCATCCTGCTTATCCACCTGCGCACTGGGTTAGGTACAGCTCTGTTGAGTGGTGTTGGGATTGCACGCTTGCTGCCTGGCAGCTCTCTTTCCTTGTCTATGCTTCACTTGGGAATACGCAGCAGAGATTTTAATACCTTCAGCCCTTTGAGGAACTGCTTGGTGATGGCCACGGCATCCTTGGGACTGAAGAGATCGCTGCCCCGGACTCGCTTCCCGCCATACTCCACAACTGCTGACACCAGCTGTCCAGAGAAAGGTGAGAACAGAGCCCAATTAACATGAAGAACTTACTTCAGGAAACTTAGCTGGATTTAGAATTGATGAAGGTGCTGGAGCAATAACCAGAGTCAAAGACAGACTCCAGCTAGATCCAAATCGATATACAAGTATCCCCTGTATGTTCCCAACGACATGCAGAGTTAAGAGGGGAGTTTAATCTCCACGGCTTAATGGGAAGCCATGCCCAAACCAAGCTGTATTCCACCGTGAGTTCAAGACCAATAGAAATTCCAAACAGAAAGAGCACAGCAGAGAATCAAACGGGCCTTGGGGACAGAACAACTAGCGAGTGGAAATGTTAAGCAAACCTAGCCTATCCACTTGGGAGACCCAGTCATGGATCAGGGCTCCAGGCACTACTGCAGTACAGAAAACAAAAACAGAAACAAACAAATAGAAGAAACTGGCTTTTGAGTTAGGTTTTAATTGTTCAAAATGAGTGGTTTACTTTGGAAGTGAAAGCAAATTCTTGTGGAGGGTTCCTCACTTCCCAAGGACACTGGCAGATTATTCCTCCTTCTCAGCCCCTTGATAGCTCCAGTCTCACAACGGCTCTCAAAGCACTTTGTGGACATCAACCAAGGCCATTTGGGGGCATTTCAAAAGGCAAAACCAGGACTGTCCTTTATAAATGTCCATCTCATTATAAGGCCCTCATCATCTCATCACCTTTCTGAGCCAGGGTAAGAGAAAGGGAAAAGGGAGAAGTCAGCAGTATCCATGAAATGGGGACAAACTCCAGAAGCAGAGAAGTTCTCCCAAATCAATAAGAATCTATTTTATAGTAATGCACAGAGGCCCCAGTCAAGATGAGGGACCTGTTGTAGTAGATGCTATACGATGCAAGCCCTAGGAAAGCTCACAAGAGGATGGAGGAGTGGTATACAAACAACATACTGTAATAATTCAGATATTAGCTCCCAGCCAGTGAGAGAGCCTTCAATGATGTAAACTTTCTTAGCTCCACTGACTTCAATAAAGCTACAACAATTTATACCAGCTGAGGATCAATCCTCCTTCCCCTTATGTTTTCCTACTCTCTGCCTATTTCACCCATCCTCCCAAACAGGGGCAACAGCTACTGTTACCTTCCGGTACTTCTCTGAAACCCCTCTGTTCTTGAGATCTGTCATCAGCCCAGGCAGGCTGTTGCTGCTGTGTCGCTCATAGTGCAGGGCATAGAGCATCACCAGACGCGCAGCATCAAACTCAGTCACCTTGGGATTCTGTAGGAGCCGCCGCACATTCTGAAATGATAGAAAGAGACCCCCCAAAATGTAACAATCATGCTTGCTTGATTTGGTTTTTTTGCGCTTGTGCATTAGCCTTGTTTCTCTGAAGCAACTGCGTAAACCATGTGTCAAACTGCAACACGCAGGAAAGAAAAGAGGTTAATGTGAGCAGGCTGTAGAAGTACATGATGGCAAGAAAAGAGAGGGATGAAATGACATGCAAAACCAAAAATTCACTGATGTGTTTCCAGCATTATATTCCTATACAAACTGTGTCTCCACAGCAGCTAAAATAGCGATGGCATTGCAAATTGAAGGGAAGGCATCCATCAGGTAGTCTACCTACCAAGGGCTTGTCTACACTACAAAATTAAGTTGACCTGATATGTCGGCAGATGACTACTTCAGTAATCACATCACATAAGTGTGTCTACACTTTGTTCACTGTGTCAGTGGTGCATGTCCTTGCTGCGAGACAAGTATCAAGTGTACTACCAGCCTGGGCCACTGTGTGAAGACTTCTGAAAACCAGAAAAAAAACATCACTGTAAGCAACACGTCTACACTGGCATTGCATCAACCTTGACTCCACATCTCTCTTGGAGGTTGAGTTAAGTCAGTGTAGTGCAGCAGTTATGTTGGCAGAAGAGATATTTAAAAGCAGACACTTACACAGGTTAAAAAAAGAAAGGCAGCCTGGGTCAGATGAGAAGGGGGCTAACTCTATGACGGACTAGAGAATGTGATATCACCAACTGAAGGGTAAGACCATCTACATTACCTCGACGAGCATGCCCTCCAATCATTCTAACCCTTGCAAAGGCATGAAAGGATTTCAGATTTTTCCCCAGAGCACACTTGTACAGACACAGTCAGGCAAAGTAGACACACGAATTTGGTTGAGTCAAACTGTGAACGGGTTCCCATCTATGTACACAATGTGCTATAATTGAATTAGGTGACAACCACTAAAACGTAGGGTGAAATTCCACTGAATATGAACATACCTATTGATTTCAACAGGCTTTCACCCAGAGCGTGAATCCAGCAGGGATGTATGGTTGCAGATTTCTGATCTGAAGACGGGCACCAAAACAGCTAAGTTTAGGGCTTGCTTTAGAAGATTTGCTGTGAGGGTTTTGAGTGTACATCTGCTGTCATACAACACAGCCTGTTCTTACTCAGCCTCTTTTTGTGAGCTGAGGCCTAAGTGACAATGCACAGTGACAATATCCAAGTGGGACGCAGATGAAACAGCAAAGCAATTGTCCAAAGGAGGCGATTCAAAACCTTCCACTCATCTCTTCTAAGACTCATTACAGTGTCACATTTAATAAGAGACTACGAAAGGAATAACCAAAACTCACTGTACTCAGGGGGCCTAGGCATAAGTGAAATTATCCATTGCTGAAATGACATCAGTGGGAGAACAATTCCTTCTTTCTTTGGTGCACTGGCTTATTCTTCATTGTTGCTGTGGCCTTTCCCTTATGCTACCAGTAGGAGACTGTGACAGAGAAGAGCCTGTGGCAACGCAGCTCAAGAGAGACAGATCACAGGCATTTTCATTCTAAAAATAAGCACCAACTACATGGTTTGCACGTATTCATTTTTAATAGTTCCAGTCAGTCACTAGCCATACCATAGGTTACATTAGCCAAGTGGCCACAGCAAACTCTAGGAGGGTTTGTGGAATGGACATTGTAGTCATACTCTAAGGGTTCTCAGGTGTGCAGTTTGTAATGCAGCTGCACCATTGCTAGTATTTCAGACCTTCCAGGATTAGGGCCAAGAGGTGATTCCTTTAAAGGTGGAAAATTAAGAGGTTAGACTTGTACTTTCATGAGTGGCCCTTGATTCTGGCTGCAGCCCTACGGATGGATTCTGTTGACTTCCACTGGAACTGTTCAGCCTCTGAGATATACCTGGCTCTATCCAGCTGAAGATGGGTACCCAAATACCAAAACATCCAAGATTAGGGAAGGACTTTGAAGATTAGCTGCAGTTTTTTTTTTCCTCTCCTTGGAGTACACCTCTCATCACAAAACATGGTATGTTCTTATTCAATCTTTTTTGTGCGCTGAGGCCTAAGTTCTCAGTTACAATGAAGCCTGTTTATATTACTGTGATTGCATCAACAGTCCTTAAGATAGGTGCACATCACCATTTGTACTCATCTTAAGTCCCCTTCATAGTACATAAGTAAAATCCAGGTATTCCTACTGGTGATGTTCTAGCAGAACTTTCAGAAGCTTTTTAAATCCGTTGCTGGCTTCAAACACTCTATATCTGACCTCGCAGTGTGATCTGCCCACATACCATCTATCCATCTCCTTGTTGGTCATCCCATACCATGACGGCCCACCACCATTCCTTCCATGATGACTCTCTCAAGCTTATTTCCAGCTCCAGGCCTGCAGTAACTGATGTACACAAGTTTGCCCCTGTTAAGTTCTGACTGTAGGGTGAGCTTCTCTCCAAAAAAGTTTCTAATAAACTCATCTTAGAACCACAGGACTGGAAGGGACCTTGAGAGATCATCTAATCCAGTCCTCTGCACACAAGGCAGAGCCACGCATTACCTAGGCTACCCATGACAGGTGTCCATCCAACCTGCTCTTAATTTCCAGTGATGGAGACTCCACCACCTCCCTAGGGCAATTATTCTAGGGCTTAACTAACCTAACAGTTAGGAAGCTTTTCATAATGGTCAGCCTAAATCACCTTGGCTGCAATTTAAGCCCATTGCCTCTTGTCCTATCCTCAGAGGTTAAACAAGAATCATTTTTCTACATCCTCCTTGGCGCAACCTTTTTTGTACTTGAAAACTGTTTTCTCATTTCCAGACTAAACAAACCCAATTTTTTCAATTTTCCTTCGTAGGGCACGTCTTCTGGACCTTTATTCATTTTTGTTGCTCTTTTTTGGATGGTCTCTAATTTGTCCACATCCTTCCTGAAATGTGACACTTAGAACTGGACACAATAGTCCGGCTGAGGCTTTAACAATGCAGACTATAGCAGAAGAATTACTTCATGTCTGTCTTTCTTACAACATTCCTGCTAACACATCCCAGAATGAGGTTTGCTCTTTTTTTTTTTTTTTGGCACAACAATGTGACATTGTTGACTCATATTTAGCTTGTGATCCACTATGACCCCAGACCTCTTTCTGCAGTACTCCTTTCTAGGCAGTCATTGCCCTTTTTGTATATGTGCAAATAATTCTTTGTTCCTCAGCTGAGTACTTTGCATTTGTTCTTATTGAATTTCATCCTATTTCAGACCCTGTCTCCAGATCATTTTGAACTATAATCCTGTCCTCCAAAGTCTGCAACCCCTCCCAGCTTGATATCATCCACAAACTTTATAAGTTTGATGAAAGCTTATGCCCAAAGAAGTCTGTTAGTCTATAACAGATGTGGCCAAACTGCAGCTCAGGAGCTACATGTGGCTCTTGAATGAAAAAGTGTGGCTCGCGGAAGAACATCAGCAAATCAATTTTGTAGGTAAAAGTATATTGCTATGTGCCTCAGTGCAGCTCTTGAAGGTTTAATAATTAATTTGTGTGGCTCTTGAGTTCCATAAGTTTGGCCACCCCTGGTCTATAAGGTGCCATAGGCCTCTCGTTGTTTAAACTTTAAGTGTACTCTCTATGCCAATATCTTCATTGGTTGATTTAGATAATGAACAGAACTGATCCCAGAATCTATCCCTGTGGGCCCCAGTTTAATATGCCCTTCCATCTTGACTTTGACTCCAGAAGATATGCACAAGTCCTTGCCAGAATCACATCTCAAAGGCTTACATTTCTTCTTGCAAGCACCATTAATTTCCCTATAATCCCTTCATGCTGGCAGAATGCTATAAATGGATTTTACTGCAAGTCCTAGGGTCCATCTTCACTGACGGTGGCAAATTTGCCACTGTCAGATTGACTTTCCTGATCAACTGAGCGGGTTTTCTAAGACCCACTCAGTCAGTCCCTGACAACCACCCTGGCAACTGGAGTAGCGCTGAGTTGAAGCAAGAGCCCTTCCTTTGATTCAACACAGTGAATGTGCTGGGGTGTAGGCAAGTCAAAATGAGACACACAAGTTATTTTAAGTAACTTACGTATCTCCTGTTGACTGCCGCCAAAAACAGCAGGCAGTGTCGACCTGCACCTACTCTACACACACAAAAATTATACCATTTTAACTGTTCCACTATAGCTAAAACAGTATGTCCCCTAGTATGGGCCCAGTTATACCAATATAAAGGTGCCAATAGGACTGATTACACTTACGAAAGAAACTTCTTATCCTGCTACAAAGCACGTTTACACCAGTTTAGCTATAGCCACAATTAGGGTTGTGACAGTATAATGGTCTTGGGAAAAAAACAACTGTATGCATTCACACCCAGGTCAGCATTTATTGAAGGTAAGGGGAGGCATTGCTTCCCCTAATTGGCCACTGTCTGCCTCCGCACTGAGGCTGGAGTGGACCCCGGCCTCAGCAAGGAGGCAGAGAGCAGCCACTGCCACCAGCAGGATCTGGCCCTGGCTCTAGCCCCAGTGGTAGGAGCCAGATCAAGCCAGGGGGTGGGGAGGGCTGGATTTTTGGAGCTGCCTTCCCCAGGGGCAGCTTCAAAATCCACCCATGCACTGGTACAAAAAGTGTGTCTATAAAAAAAAACAACCCAAAGGCAAGAATGGCCTCTTAGTATGTCTTAGAGCCCCATCAGCACTGCCTAACAAGTTCTTGCTTCCATTTCCTCCTGCAGGGGCTGATTCAGCAATAAGAGAGGAAGACGAATTCCACCTCCTCCACCTCTGATTGTATCACAGGCTAAGGTTATTTACTTAGTATTTTTTTTAGCATTGGAGACTCATAGAAACTGAAAGGGATCCTCAGAGGCCATCGACTCTAGTCCCCTGCACCCATGGCAGGACCAAGTACCCTCTTATGTGCTAGGCACTTTGCAGAATCTCTGTGACTGCTGATGCGAGGCATAAAGACACCAGCTGGTGCACAAGGTGCTGGCATGAGAATTTAAACACTGATTTACAAACGGAGCACACGTGATCTAGAAACTATGAGACAGCATAAACAAGGGACTCCAAGGTGGTGTTTATGGCAAGTCCCTTTCATGGCTAAAGCTCCGCATTAGTACGTCATTATCAGGACATATCAAATGAACACAAATTGATCAGAGTCGCAGCTCACACAAATCTGCATAGCTGTACTGGCTTCAACCATGCAATGCAGATTTACACCAGCCTGTGCTCTGCTCTGTACATGCACGTTCAAGCATCTGGCCCACAGATTAGAATATCTGGAGTGCTTAATATTAACAGTCATAAACTTGGAGCACTGAGCAACACAGATTACAAAGAAATGCATTTCAAATTCTCTGAAGATGCTGATCATTAACTTTACTACAGGGTGACAGCATTTATTACATTAGATTGCTTCCATTTCAGTGGAGCATCTTTTCAAAAGCTGTATTTTCAGTACCTAGATTAGCAGCATTTTAAAAGGACAAATTGAGTCCATGGTGGCCTTTTTTTTTGTATCAAAATACAGTCACCCTCAGGAAAAAAAACAGCAGCATTGTTTGTAGTCAACAACTTCAATACATCATTGACGTACTGTCAGATTTGGGTCAGGTCATGGAATTATAGGAGCCATCAAGGGGTCAGAACATCAGGCTATACTCAGCTGTCACACAAAAGTCCCTTTTCAAGTCCTTCTGAGCCTTTTGCCAAAGAAATCTTTTATTTAAGAAGCTCCATACTGTTAAAAAAAAAAAAAAAAAAAACCACCACCAAACCCAAAATAAAGGCAAAGCTCACAAGCAAGGGCTTTTCCCTGATCACAGATGGATTTCATGTTGTAGATGGTTGATTCTTTTGAATTTCAAAGCTCTAAGAGCTGGCTCATTCTTTCAGCAACACAGTCTTAAATTATGAAGTTTGTTAATGCTATTTTACCAGTAGTGAGTGTACAAGGAAGAGCGGCAGAGACACGTTAGCCATATTGATTTGCTCCATTTAGTTTGCTTTCACATAAATAAGAGAATTTGAAATTTTACAAAACTTAATATGATTAAAAATTCTTGGAATTTGTTTGTTTACATTAATCACAGAAGTGTAGGGCTGGAAAGGGCTTTGAGAGATCATCTATTCCTGCCCCTGCACTGAGGCAGGACCACATTAACCTGGACCATTTCTGAGAGGTATCTGTCTAACTTGTTCTTAAAAGCCTCCACTGACAGGAATTCCGCAGCCTCCCTAGGAGCCTTATTCCAGAGCTTAATGTCGCTTGGAGTTTTTTCCCTAATATAACCTGAATTCCTAACCTATATCTCCCTTGCCGCTCATTTAGCCCACTATTTCTTGTTTTGCCTCAGTGGACATGGAGAACAATTGATCACCATCTTCTTGATAACAAGTTCTCCATATTTGAAGACTTACCGGGTTTTCTTTCTTCAGGACTAAGTATGTCCTGCTTTCTAATCTTTCTTCATAGATCAAGTTTTCTAAACCTTTTATCATCTTTGTTTCCTCTGCACTCTCTCTAGTTTGTCTAAATCCTCACCTAGAAAGGGACAGAGCACTTCAGCTGGGACCTCACCAGTACTGAGTAGAGTGGGATAAACACTCTAGTTAATACACCCCAGATTGATATTAGCCTGTTCCACAAAAGCATCACATTTTTTAATTTATATTCCAATTGTGATGCACTATAATCCGCAGGTCCTTTCTAGCAGTGCTTCCACCCTAGTCAGTTATTCCCCATTTGTACTTGTGCATTTGCTTTTTGTTTTTCCCCAAGTGTAGTACTTTGCACTTGTCTTTACTGAATTTCAGACTATTTCTCAAATTTGTTAGCAAAAAGATGCTCAATTTTTGTTTCTTATGTCATTTCCTTGTGGCTTTGGAAACTCAAATTACAAAGGCACAGTGCTCGTGCAGGAGGATCAATGCAAATAAGACCCCAGTTCTGCAGCAAGCTCTCCGTTGCTAGACACCAGTGACCACATGCAACCACAAAGAAATCACTTGGGCTCTGCATGGACACAGGGTTCCACCCAACCTGCAGCTCACTATGTTGTGAAGACCTGCAAGTCCTACTGTGAAACTGACTAGTCGAGTCACCTGGAAAATGTACGCGTGCAGGGCTTCACATACACAGTGCTCACTGCATGATCCCAGCCTGCAAACCACAATGTGAAACGAACCAGTCTAGTTACGTCAAAGTACTGCACACCTATATGGTGCTATAGAAATAATCTTGATTTTACACAGGAAGGTGAGTAAAGAGCAAAATGTAAGCAAACATCATAAATGAAGAAAACTGCCAGAATCCTTTCTACAATGGGCATTACCCCTGGGCTACTAATACTTCAGAGAAGGACTGCTACCAACAGCATCCCCTTTTAAAATCAACTCAATGCATGATGCATTCATCAGATGACTAATTTTAAGTCACAACAACTGACAGTTCTCTCATCATCTGCTTTGTGTGAACACAGCAAATTATACATGCCCCAGCTTACACTAGAGCCTCAGCACTTGGCTAAGAAGAAGCTCAGAAGCTACCTTCAAAGACTAAGACAACATTCTGGCCTCTAGGCTAGTAAATCTGATGTGGGATTCTCACTCCAAAAACATCCACCCCACTATAGACGTTTCAGCATAGCTGCCGCACACAAGCTAACAGGAGTTGTAGCAAAATCAACCCAACACCCCCAGCAAATCAACCCTACTGATTTCTGTAAACACCAAAGGACCCCCCATACATGGATGCTCACATTTCACCTGATGGAGAGCTGCACAGGCAACTTGCCAGCCATGTAACAGATAGACAGGCTAGAGATAGTTGTATTCTAGGGTCCTACTCTCCAGGCATTATTCAGACACCCCCAAATATATCAACAGAGCATATTCGGTCGATTGCAGCTTGCGAACGATGACAACTCTTTGTGTTTACTACCATTGCTCAGGATTCATTCCTGTCTGAGTTACATGGCTGGCAGCGGAGAATCTAGTTCTACCATCTCAGGCCCCAGCCCTGTAGGCTGCATGTTCACAACTCCTACTGATGTTAGCAGTAGGTCCACAAGAAGGACTGCAGCATCAACCTTGCTGGAATCAGAGAAAAGAAGTTTGGTTTCTGGGCATTGGCTACCTGGAGAGCACTGGAGTGGTCATTCTGGCAGGCCAGTTCCTGCTCAACCTCCGACACCTCCAGCAGATTCCGCTCACCGACCAGCCTGGAGAGCTCACCCACCACAGTCACATGCTTCGATACAGTACCTGACATCTTCTTGAACTGCGGGTAGTTCTCCACAAATGCCTGTAATGGAGAAGCCGAAACTCAAAACCTCTTGAAAACACAGAGAAGAATGTAGTAGCCAGGAACTCCAGAAGGTACCTTTTAACTTGCACCTGTTTTACATCAGTGTATTTCCCATTGGGCTTCAGTGGATTTACTCATGATATACACCAGCCTGAGTGAGATCAGTGCTTCAGGGCAAGTTCTTCCCATCACCCTAGGCCCAGGAGCCCACAGAACCTCTCCATGGTGTCAAGGCAAGGAGAAGGGTACAGGCACAGACTTGTGCAGTAGCACCTAGGAATCCTAATCTTGCACCAGGAACCCCCTGGGACAAATACTGCCCAAAGACATGGCTTCTACCCTCAGGAGCTTACAAGTATCAGGGCACAAAGCATGGATGTAATGAACACTCTGGATTTCCAACTTCCTGCTATGGTTTGTTTCTATCATGTCTGCTCGGTCAAATACATCCCCTTTACCTTCATGTCAGCTATGGACTCCAGCTTCTGCTGCTCCTTAGGCTTCCTCCGCTGAAAGTCTTCCATTAGGTTTTTGATATTGCTGCCGATCTCTGCGAAGTTCAGGTACATGTTCTGTGCATGACAAACACAAAGGGATGGGAGGAAAAGCTGCTCTAAGAAGAACTGTTCACTATTTGGAGGTCACTGTCCCCCCACTTCCAAAGCTCTCAGAAGGCCTATTACATAGTTCCATGCTCCAGGATATGAAATGGTGACATTTAGGAAATATACTTGAACACTAAAGCCCACCTGGGACACTGCTTGCTTATATATATTAATTTACCTGGAATGTAGGTAAATATTATCCTATTATACAAGTGGGGGAAACTGAGGCAGGGAGTGGGGACGCATCTTACCCAAGGTCATATGGCAGTTCCGTGGCAGAGTCAGGCCTAAAACCCAACCCCCAGCTTAGACTGCCTGAGAGCTCTCCCTCCCCATCCCACTGCACAGATACCTACATTGGCATAAAACTCATCATTCTCAGCAGACAGAACCACCTCTCTGAGATCCTTGCTGATGCCAGGCACTCGTGAGAGGTCAATTCGGTTGTTGTTAATCCCCAGCAACTCATGGACCATGGCCTGGTACGTCCACTAAGGAGGACAGAGGAAAAAGGAGAGAAATGTTTGATTCAAGTCAATCCAGAAAAACATATGTACACTAAGGCTCCTTTTACACGCATCTAGGAGCATATAAAGGGATGTCTACACTGAAGCGGGGAGCGTGACTGTTCTCGTGTAGATGTACCCATGCCAGCTGTGCTCTAACTAGCTTGCTAAAAAAAAATAACAAAGATGCTGCGATGTAGGCCTCAGTACAAGTGATTATATACCCAGGGTGGCTGGCTTTAGCAGCCCATGCTGAGGCCTGTACCATGGCACCCACACTCCTATTTTTAGCTAAAGTATAGCCAGCACAGGAAAATCTACATGAGCTGCCATGCACACCCCCAACTGCAAAATAGATGGACAGAAAGAAGACCCTTAAATGGGAGGGGAATTACAGTTGCACTGCTTTAAAGCACCTTTGCACTGGTAGATACCTTAGTGTGAATGAGAATCAGAATCAACCTTTTGGGAAAAAAAAATAAAGAACAATGTTTCAATTCGTTATCAAATGGAAACACTCCAGGGCAACTGTCAGCACCTTGTAAAAGATGTGACTTATTGTTTCTAAAGAATCAGCACCTGGCAGCCCAATCAAAGATGAGGGCCCCACTGCACAGAAACAGAAAGCAAGGAACCCATTTGCTCCAGACAGCCTGTTTGTTTTGTCTTCAGAAGCGACCAATGTACTTCAGAGGAAAGACACCAAGAAGTGATGCTCTTGCAAAGCCCATTAGATCCCATTTGTTTGTCACCATCAGCTTTTCTGCCTGTGAACTGGAGTGTATTTTTGGCTGCAGACACATAGCTGTTACCAGCTATACCATTTCCTGCATGTTCTTCTGCAGAAGGAGGAGGGTGTGCTTTTAGAGACCAGTGCATTGCTATATTTATCCCAAGAAGACTAACGTTTTTGGACGAGAAGTCTGCAAGCTGATCAAAGGGTTGACATGTTTGTTGCTCCATTTACATTCAGCTGAATCTCTGCCCTGGGTCTGAAGAAGTCTGTACCACAGGTAACATTCTCCCAGGATCTATTCTGCCCACAGTCTTTAGGCCTACGAACCAGGACTTGCTGGGCTTCTGACACTGCCAGATCACACTGGTCAAATGAGCCAAAAGTGCCTAGAGCAGTAGAGAAATTTGTCCACAGCCTTTTGATCCAAGGCCAGATCAAGGCACCCAAGAGGCACATTTACTATCTAGCCAGTCGTTTTCAAACTTAGAGTTGGAACCCAGTACTGGGTCACATACCCTCAGACCCTGGGTCGCAGTACCCCTGCGGCTAGTGCCAAAAAGACTGGAATGCATTGCTCAAAGATGTAACTATTGGGTCATGGGCATAAATGATTTTTTTCAATGAGGTCCTCAGGAAAAAAGAGTTTGAAAACCACTGATCTAGTGCAGTTCTCATTCGCTGGGTCAGGACACATTATTCTAGTAAGTGTGTCACAGAGAGCCACGGAGATGGCTGGATTTGGCCTTAGAGGAGATAGGCTGGTGTGTCCTGTAGGGTCATGACACAGCAACAAGTGTGTTGCGACCTACCAAAGGTTGAGAACCACTGATCTAGTGGATGTGGAGGAAAGCTGTCTCTGAACTGAATGAGCACAGGATTGTGTCTAAGAGAGACTTTCTTTACAATCCATCCCTGCTAAAAGACAACTGTCTGAGGACCAGACCCTGCAGAAAGGGGCCCTAGCCACATTCCATAATTAGCTCAAGTCATGCAGCATCCCATCTACACTACAATGTGGAACAGCACAAGTGGGTCAAGGAGCAGCCAACCTGTAACTAGATCTCCCAACACAGCTGTACTTGCAGCATAGATAGGGCCGTAGCAGTAAAAGGGGAGGTCAGTCTCCATGGCCAGCTCAGTCCTTGGCCTCTCTGCTGAAGATACGTGCCAGCTGAGATGGTGATTTTCATGGCTGGAGCATGGGCCTGAGACACACTGAATTAATTTTGTAACAGCCAAAGAAGCTAAAGGTTACTGGCACCTTTGACCTGTGCTAGATTTAAATCAGTGCCTACCTGGGGAACAGAGGCTCCTTTCCTAACCTACTGACAATCAATCCGGTCACCCATGAAAAGTCTCCCAGCCAGAAGGGGCAGGAGACTGGATGAAAACGGAAGAGCTGTTTCAGCTCCCAGCAGCATTCTCACCAGGCTGCCTGCATTGATGGTGAGACAAGCACTGCTGCCCTGACAGCCTTTGCCCAGCCATCAGGCTGAGTGGTGCCCAAACACATTCCTAAAAAAAATCTAAAGGAGGCAAACAACAGGCCATTCGATGCCAAAGCCTACAGCACAGCACTGCTAGAAAAAAACAACACAAAACAGCCACCCAGTAAGTGCCAGCGCTCATCCATAACACAGCAGATGGAACACGTCAATACATGGTCATCTGGTAGATGTACTGCCAAGTATGTCCAACAAATAATCAGTTAAAAGGGACACTGTTCAGAAATTCAGGCCCTGCATTTAAAGCATGTATTACAATATACAGTGGCCAGTAGGATCTGGGGGTACAAAGCAGCCCTCAAAAACAGGCCACAGATGGTAAAAATTTAAGCAAAGGTCATTCTTTACTTTTTAATTTAAACCTTTCCCTGGAGTGCTATGAATCCAAACCCTGGGATTCTCGATTAGGGTGAGAAAGCCATAGGACCTTCATGATCCCATGTTCCTATCCCCTCCCATCCCATCCAGCTGAGCAAGGAGCACTTCACCTGGTTCAGAAGTGGGGTGATGGCATCATCAGATCGGTCCAGAATAAGTAGTAATGGAGGAACTTCAGTGCGCCGGAAATCAAACAGCTCATATTCTTTAGTAATCACTTGCTGTAAGGGCAGGAAGAGAAGTCGGTCAATCATAACTGCAGCAAGGAAGAATTCCTTGCACTCTGGGTGCTAGTGAGCTGGAAGCAAAGAGAGTGCAATGGAGAATGTGCTGTTACAGTAACCGTGCTAATGTAATATCTTGCCTTCTGCCAGGGTTCACAGAAAGCGTGACAAAAATTTGTCCATTAAACTGCACAATACCTCTAATAGTTAGGCAACAAGGCTTCTGCCTGTTCCACAGAGCAGGAAACTGAGGCACAGGGAAGGTAAGTGATTTGCCCAAGATAATAAAGCAGATCAGTGGCCTGCTGGAATCTCAAAGAGCTCCCCCACCCTCCCTGAATAATTTTCTCCTCATAAATACTGCTGATTTGTAACAGAAAGCACAAGTAGGGTGCCAGGCAATGTCATACCTTGACACATTCAGCGAGTCTCTTTGCAGGATCGGAGGAGAGCTGGTAACGAATCATGGGGCACTTCTTCAGAGACAGAAGCAAAGCAGTCAGCCCTTGGGCTGTTCTGGAAAGCTGGGCCAGATCCCAGCTGCGACCCTGAAAATTAAGAATATGCTTATGGTACTGCATTGTACACCTCTTCTGGTTAAACAGAGAAAGAAATGCAGCTTGAGCTGAAATCACACACAAAAGGAGGCTCCCCAAAGTCTAATACAGAAAGAAAAAGAACAGCACTCAAGTACAAAGGACATGTTCTTTTCATTCATCTCAACACAGGCACTTTGTGGGCCTCCACAATACTAGTTAAGAGCACTGTCAGAATAAAATAGTTGTTCAATTACATGACTCCTGCCTCAGATCAGGGGGCAAGTGTGTTGGATCAGATGGCCTCTTGAGGCACTTTCCAAACCTACATTTCTATGATTCTTCACCTGGTTTGATAAGTGCATCATAGGTGATTAAATCCCAGAGTTTTAACAATCTAGGCCCTGATCCTATTGGCAGGTCTCTTCCTAGTAGAGAAATTAAGCGTATGTGTTAAGTGTTTCCAGTACTGGGCCCCTAGTCTACTTTGTTCATCCCACTCAGTCCTGGAGACAGACTCAGATGTAGCAACTTCACTTTGCATCTCTAGACATTTTCCCTTTGGAATCCACATGCCCTAGCACAATGGCTGGTGCAGCTGGGTTCTTCACACAATGGAGGATATCTGCTGGGTTTCTTTTTTAAAATGGCTTCTCTGAAATTTATACTGAAAACATGCACAACAGATTTTGGTCTATATTTGGTTATACATTTCCTAGAAAATCCTAGTTTTGGCTCTGAACTACTTGCAATGTCCCTTAAAAGGAGCTTCTTTACCTCTGACAACACATGGGTGAGATTTTCCCCAAATGCATTTCATTTGACTGAAACACAAGCTTAAAGGTGCCGCGGTGATGAGGAATAAAGAGCAGTGTTTAACAATACTATGCTATCAGTAGAAGTCTGATTCTGCAATCGCTGAAGTCAGTGGAAGTTTTGCCATCAATCTTCAATTGGAGCAGGACCATCCTTTAGACAAGCACCACTAATAAATAAAAGAAACCATTTCCTTTTGATTCATAGTAACTGCATCAGGAAAGAGGAAACAACCATCATTTGCTGAAGCAGCTATGAATGTTGAGTGTCACATTTTTCTGAATGATCAACCTGTGGGCTGATTTTCAAAAGGTGCTGAGTGAGCCAAACTGCAATTAAAGTCAAAGGAAGCCAAGGCCACTGATACCTCTGGGTTCAGGATGAAGGGGTCTCAAATTAAGTGACCAAAACCTGATACATACATAAATTAATGGACACTTTTCAAAGCTACCTAGTCATATACGCAATCCCCTTCAACTAGATTCCACAGTTAATGTTCAAAAGAGAGCAGTAGCAGTTAAGTATTTACTGGGTACAGCAAAAATCACTATTTAGGTTTAACTAATTTGAATCTTTTGGTCTATGTTCATAGAATCATAGAATCGTAGGGTTGGAAGGGACCTCATAGGTCATCTAGTCCAACCCCCTGCCAGAGGCAGGACCACTCCCACTAAACCATCCCAGTCATGGTTTCGTCCAGCCGGGCCTTAAACACCTCCAAAGATGGAGACTCCACCACCTCCCTTGGCAGCTCATTCCAAGGCTTCACCCCTCGCCTAGTAAAAGAGTTTTTCCTAATATCCAGCCTCAATCTCCCTAACCGTAACTTGAGACCATTGCTCCTCATTCTGTCCTCCGTTACTACCGAGAATAGTCGAGCTCCATCCTCCTTGGAGCATCCCTTCAAGTAGTTGAAGGCTGCTATCAAATCCCCCCTCAATCTTCTCTTCTGCAGACTAAATAAGCCTAATGCTTTCAGTCTTTCCTCATAGGGCTTGTGCTCCAGCCCTTTAATCATCTTGGTTGCCCTCCTCTGAACTCTCTCTAGCATGTCCCTGTCCTTTTTGTAGTGGGGAGCCCAAAACTGAACACAGTATTCTAGATGTGGCCTCACCAGTGCAGAATAGAGGAGAATGATCACATCCCTTGATCTGCTGCTAATACTTCTTTTGATGCAGCCTAGTATGCCATTGGCCTTTTTGGCAGCAAGAGCACACTGCTGACTCATATCTAGCTTCCCATCCACCATGACCCCCAGGTCCTTTTCTACACTGTTGCTACTTAGCTGAATGTTCCCCAGCCTGTAGCAGTGCATGGGGTTTTTCCGTCCCAAGTGCAAGATTTTACACTTGTCCTTATTGAACCTCATAAGATTTCCATTGGCCCACTGTTCCAATTTATCTAGGTCTCCCTGAATCCTGTCCTTGCCCTCCAACGTGTCTACTGGTCCCCCCAGCTTACTGAGAGTGCAGTCTATTCCATCATCCAGATCATTGATGAAAATGTTGAACAGAACCGGCCCCAGGACCAACCCCTGGTGCACACCACTCATGACTGGCTGCCAGCTAGACATGGAACCATTGATTCCTACACGCTGAAACCGTTGATCTAGCCAGTTTTCTATCCACCTTATAGTCCACCTATCCAACCCATACTTCCTTAATTTGCCAATGAGAATGCTGTGGGGAACTGTATCAAAAGCCTTACTAAAATCAAAGTATATGACATCAACAGTTCTTCCTGCATTCAGAAAACCAGTCATCTGATCATAGAAGGAAATGAGATTGGTCAGGCATGATTTACCCTTGGTGAATCCATGCTGACTGTTTCTGATCACTTTATTTTCCTCTAAGTGTTTGAGGATGGATTCTTTGAGAACCTGCTCCATAATTTTTCCAGGGATTGAGGTGAGGCTGACAGGTCTGTAATTCCCCGTATCCTCCTTTTTCTCTTTCTTGAAAATAGGTACTATATTTGCTTTTTTCTAATCCTCTGGCACCTCCCCCGTTCTCCATGAATTTTGAAAGATAATGGCCAGCGGTGCTGCTATCTCATCGGCCAATTCCCTTAGCACCCTTGGATGCAGTTCGTCCGGCCCCATGGACTTGTGCCCATCCGGCTTCCTTAAACAGTCCCTAACCTGACCTGCCGTCACCAAGGGCCTCTCTTCTTCTCTCCAATCTGCCATATCCATGGTAGTGGGCTGGGAGCTGACCCTGCCTGGAAAAACTGAAGCAAAAAAAGCATTGAGCACTTCAGCTTTTCCCTCATCCTCTGTCACGAGGATGCCTGCCCCATTCAGTAAGGGACCTACACCTTCCCTGATCCTCTTCTTGTTATTAACATACTTATAGAACCCCTTCCTGTTATCCTTTACATCCCTCGCTAGCCACAACTCCATTTGTCCTTTGGCCTTTCTGATTTTATCCCTGCAGTCCCTAGCAATATCTTTATATGCCTCCTTGGTCATCTGACTAAGCTTCCACTTCCTGTAAGCTTCCTTTTTATGCTTAAGCTCAGAGCAGAGCTCTCGGCTAAGCCATTCTGGGTGCCTTACATGTTTGTTGTTCTGTCTCCTAATTGGAATGGCAACTTCCTGTGCCCTTAGCAGGGCTTCTTTAAAATATAACCAACTCTCTTGGACTCCTTCCCTTCAGATTATGTTACGTCCGTGGTGTTACACAGGCCACAACCCTGAGTCTTTATTCATGTAAAACTTCTGTTGACTTCAATGGGAGTTCTTCCTAGGTGAGGCCTACCGGAGGAACACCCAGACTGAATCAGACTGTAGGTCCTGCTGGCCCAGTGTCCCATCTCTGACAGTGGCTAGCACCAACTAATTTAGGGGAAGATGCAAGAAACCCACATTAGGGATTGTCCTGATACCTACTCACTTAAACTCCAAAGTGTGAGCTTTTATAAGCATGAAGATCTTAATATCTTCTTAGCTGAGTCCTCTTTTTCAGGTTCCTTGTCTTCTCCAGGAGATGACCTGGGGGTTTCTGAACAGTCCTACACGCATCGTCACAATGGAAAGTCATTCCTGTAGTTTGATTGTTGCCTTATGGAATGGCTGTGACCTGTTTCTTATTGAAACTGTCCAGGCTGATGCACAGAAGACAAACACCACAACACTGGAGAGATTAAGGTGGTGCTTTGACAGCTGTGGAGCTTGAAGTCAACAAAGCACATATCACACAGGCAGCTATTCAGGCTCCCAACCAAAGTATTCCAGCCTATGAGACTCCATCAAACACTAAGAGGGGGTGCAGTCTACATAGCATCCCCAATCCATGGCCTTTCATTTACTGAAAATGCGATCAACTCCACCATAAGGGTTGTAAGTTATACCATCCTAGTTTCCAGCTGAGCCACTGATTCAGTTGGTTGTGACCATGTTCTCTTGTCCTTCAATTCCAGCCACGAACCAAAATGAGACCCTGGAGGAGCATTAGTCATAGTTTGAGCCTTTTCCCTACCTGGCAGCAGCCCAAAAGGTTGAGAGAAAACACATGTGGATTCACGGCAATGTAATCCCCATAGAACTCCTGCCAAGGAACACAAGTAAATACAGTCAGTGTCACACCAACACTTGCGCTCACGTAAGAAGCCTATGTTTTAACAACAAGTATTTAGCCCAAAATATGAACACGGAGACATTTCCTTAAGTCCTAAGTAATTCACAGCCCCACTGACTTCCAGCAATCTCCTCTCCTCCCACCACAGTTCCTATCTTTAATGGCATCTACTGGTATACAGCTGTTAGTCATACTTTTGTATGCCTGTCATCACCAAGACTGCTGACAGTTTGGGGAAGGGGCAGAATATTTTTAGACACTGTGTATATTTCTTTTTATTTCTGGTTGTAAGCTACTACATAATGTTGTTGTGCATGAGATGTTCAAGAGCTGCCAAGGTCAGTCCTCAGAGATGGCAGAAGTGACACATATTCATAACCTACTGCCAATCAGTTTTGAAAGTATCTGGGGACAAAGAAACATGTACAGTATTAGATAATATTACACATACCTGAACTTCTGCCACAACTTCCTGTTCATCAGCCTCAGCCAGTGACTTAACATCACTCTTGCTGATCACATTACTGAAATCTGAAAGGTGAGACACAAGACATGGCAGGTCAGTAATGGCTGGGGTCAGAAAGCAATGTATAATACACAAAGGAGTTACAGAACAAAAGAGAATCAAGAGTCTGTCAGCTGGAAAACTTAAGGGCCAAATTACAGCAAGGATCAATTTGATCCCAGATCTGTATTTAGTATGGTTGCTAATACTGTTTAGATAATTACTGTTACCCCCCCCCATCACATATTAGACCTATGTGATGATTCAAGGTGCTGCGTGGATGCTCAGGGAGACTGAAGCTTCTCTGCGTTTAGTCACAGAGCAGCTACTGCCTGGGCAGTGACATAAGAAGCTTCCCTCTTATGATTCTCCTGATCGACATATGCCCAAATAGAGCACTTTGAGAAACAACAGCCAGCCCATGATTTACTCAACAGATTAATAGCAGTGTCTCTTGCACTGTATTTGTACAGGTCCAGCACAATGAGGGCTCATTCTGGGCCATCTGGGCACCACTGTGTTCATTTATTTCTAATTTCTATTGAGCCACCACTACTTTTTATAAAGTGGGTACTGTATTTTTTCATTTAGACAAGTGCTTTTGTTTTGCTCCTTCTTCATTCTGCTTGTACAGATCGATGACGACATCTAGTGGTTGGTTGAGTTCATTCCCCTGAATCTTACAAGGCCGAATGGTCTCCAACCCTTGTTTTTAAGAGGACTGAACTTAATCTGACACTTAGTGGGACTAGTTGATGGAATTTCCAGAATTACATGACACGGACAATATTTCAGAAACACCAGGCTGAGGCAGCATTCAGTTAAAAGTGGGGTCCAGGAGTTCCAAGCATCCACAGACATCCAGGTGGAGTTCTAAGCACCCATGGACCAATACATGCCACTAACTAACTTGGGCTCTGACCCAAATCCAAAGCGACATGATGTCAATCTCTCATCCTTTCTACCTTAGTAATTCTGGGGTGGGTATACTCTACGCCCCATAGGAGGTTTAATTCATGTCCGTAAAGTGTTGAGAAAACAAAAAACCCTAGAAGCATTACTGCTGATTGTGGAACATGCCACCAAGTGAAGTCAGTGTTCATGTTTTCAGCCCACTCCCTCAATCCTGGGGCAGCTGGTCTGGTGAGGACAGGGAAGAGAAATTCAAAAGCAGAAGACAAACTCATAATTTTTCAGGAGGTTGTTCTCCGAGTAGCTTACAAACATTGTGTGTGAGGCAGAGGCAGCTGAGAGTGAGACCTGGTAGTCAGAGTGTGATACTGGGATGCTGTTTCTGAACATGATACTCCTCTTCTGTGACCATCAAGAAAGTTAACTCGCCTTTCTGTGCTTCAGGTCTCCCATTGGAGAAAAAGAGTGACCCACTGCCCAATTACTTTAAGATCCCTGAATGAAAGAACTTTGAAGGCCAATGCATTTTAAGTCTTTGATGAGCTTAAGTAGAGCCTGTCCTGGAAGGACCAGCAGCCTAGCATGAGGTTATTTGGTCAGGTAGGGGGCAAAACACAAAAACTCAAGGCTTGAACAGAGGCTACAGGGATGTAGGAAGGGAAACAACATCTAAAGGGCTTGTCTTCTTGTAATGCTTTAACTATATTGGTTTGGAATCAGTATAGTTAAAGTGACAACCCCATAGCGGGGACCCAGTTATACCGATACAAAGGTGCATATACCAGTATAGCTTATTCTTGTGAATTCTGGAGAAATATGCTGACTCTTTATAAAGTCTCTTTATGGTATAGCTATATCTATGCTAAGGGTTGCACAGATTTGACTATTTCAATTAAATGAAACAAAAAAAAAATGCCACCAAAAGAGTTAAACTAGTATACAATCTGCATGAAGATCAGGTCTTACTGGGAGGAGACCAAGAATCAGCCACCTGCTGAACAAGGACAGAAGGAAGGATTTGAAGAATGCTTCTGTTTAGAGCAAGATATTTGGATCTCATCAGAGTCTGGCTGAAACATCTGAAATACTTGTTGACACAAGTCATACTCACAAATATAATAGATGCTATACTTTGGCCTGCGCAGCTCCTGAATGAGGTATTCAACATTATCCTGGATAAAAGCAAAACCCAAATGAAAAAGAATCAGAAGATGCCCAACAATTATGCAATAGGTGACCAGACAAATTAACGCTGCTCAGTGGGCAGGTCTCCTGACTTCAGTGTGCAAGTCACTATGCTCTTGATAAAGTCAATGGAGGCTGGAGTTCTGGGGCACCACTATTCCAGTAGCACTGAACATCGGTGCCAGGAGGAAAATAGTTTTCCTATCTTCTGAATATTTGCAAGATATTTAGGCTTTTTCATCTCCTGAATCAGGACGAAAGCCAAAAATCTCAAGAATTTTCCCACACAAATTACAGCAGAATAAATTCAGTTTTGGAGCAACTGAAATGAATTTCACCTTTTTTAAAAAAACAAAATGAAACCAAACCAAAAAACTCCCACGAACACTATATTTACCTCAAATTTTTAAATGGAGGCATTTCAAATGGAAATTTTTCACTTAAAGCCATAAACAAACATTTCAACAATTTCTAAAAAAAAAAAACCAAACCCTGCAAGTAGGAAAATTCATACAAATCGACCCTTCCCTGTTAATGGTTTTGATTTTTCACAAACTGCCATTTGCAGACCAAAAGAGGTGTGAAAAATTCCCCATGAGTTCGTCTCAGCACACTGCACACTCTCCAGTCTTGATTTTTCAAAGGAGTTCAGGGCCAGAGTTCCACACACTCAGCAACTACGACTGGAACCAAATTTTCAAGAGGACTCAGCTCTCATTTAGGCACTTAAAGCAAGGTCAGAGCCTCTTGAGTGCTCCACAGCTCCCAGGGACACAATTATGAGCAAATTTTCAAGGGTTCATCCCCTGATATGCACCTGATGTACTGTGCTCATCTGAAAAAAAGTCACTATATTAATTGGGAGCTGAGCTCTTGTAAGACTGTGCTCCTTTCAGTGTTCTGGCCTACATTTGTACTAAGCAGTATTAATAAAAAAGAAAAATTAAGCCATGAGACAGATGCCTGTCTCTCTCTGGGAATTAGACATGGGAAAAGCCTAAAGGATCATTGAATCCCTCCTGCAAGTCTAACAGATAGACACAGATTATGATGAGTATTATAGGACTAAACAAACATGCCATTTTGCATCATGTATTGCATCTCACAGAATTCAACATTTCATAGTATTGTTGCTCCCACAGTGATGCCAGCTCTCATGATCCTATTCTGCATTTTGCTTAAAGCCCCAGATCCTGGAGTCCTGCAACTGCACAAAAATCCAATCGTCATTAAAAAAAGAAAGAAAGAAAAAGGAAAGAGTTAAGTACTAACCATGGGGTTGAAGAGAACAACTTGAAAACACAAACCTTAAAGGTTCTAAAATGATTTTTTGGAGTCTAACTCATAATTTTTCAGTAGTTGGAGTTAGCAATATTACTCCAAATCCAAATTGAAGCAGGATTTGTCCATTCACCTTAGACAAAAGGCTGAACATGCTCTGTAAGAAGCTACAGGGAATTCTTGCTGACTTTGGTTATCTAATTAATTTCATAAATTGTCATCACCTTTGCAAAACTACCATGAAAGTTACCCAGCCAGGTACCAAATCCACTTGCCCACACTTTATAATGAGGCCACATGAAGTGAGGGGAGAAAGGAAAAGTTAAAGGGTTTGTTCAGGTTTTTTAAGTCTGTACCACTATCAAACTAAGGCGTAGAACCAGAAACACATAAAGTTGTACATAACTTTATACACTTTAGTCATCCCAATGAATTTATCAAAACTGCTCGGAAGCATAAAGCTAAGCATATGGGAAAATATTTGCAGGATCAGATCTTAGATACCAGAAACATCTGTTCAGCTTGTACACAGGAACAGGACAGAGCAAATGTCAATGCAGACAGCAGCTGCTTTTGCAAAGTGCCTTACCTTCGTTGGTCGCAAAAAACAGATCGCCTTCAAGTGTTTCATGGTCTCTCTGTTCAAAGAATCAATGCGCTCAAAGAGGTAAACTTCTTTCTGAAGGATTTCTGACTGCGTATACACCATGCTCACAATACTGGTCTGCAGGAAGAAAGGAGAAGCCACATTTTCTTGGCTTGCTGTGGCAGGTTCATGAAATACCAGATGAGACAAGGGAGTGTTGACTAATGGTTACAGCACGAGACTAGGAGTCAAGATTCTTGGGTTCAGTTCCTCCTGGCTCCACCACTGGTTTGTTGCGTGACCTGGGGTAGATCATTTCACCTCCTGTGCATCACTTTCCCTGCATGATCCATTGCAATTTTATGTGGATACACAAGTGCTCAGCAACTCAGTGCAGTGGGCTAACACTCCAAAGCATAGCCTCAGGAGCATTTGTGGCAGATTTATTGGCATTTGAGAGCAGGTATCTCACACAAATCCTTGTTACACATTTTCCAACCTGATCCTCATTCCACTTAGGAAGCAGAGCCGCACTGTCTGCAGCCTGCTCCCTTTCATTCAGCCTAGCCTCAATGTTCCTTCTAATTACTCATAGACTGTGTGCGCAAACAATTTCTTTGTGTGCGCAGGAACATTTCTTTGTGAGCACTAATATTAGCACTATTGCATTTTTTTGTGCACATTTTATTTTGTTGTGTGCACAGGTTTCATGACCTGTGTGCGCATGCACATGCACACAGCTTAGAGGGAACAGTGCTCAGCACTGGCAGGATATTCCCCCAGGAGGTGCAAACTGCTTAGGAAGGGACACCAAGTTTGCAAATAATTAAGAGTTCAGAGGAGCAAAGGAGGATGCAGGAAGCCATAAGCTCCCCCTAACTCTCCAGGGAGGGCACACACAAGTAGCAAAGAGCTATTTCTCTGCCTAAAAGCCTGCAGGAGGAGGACCACAGCCTCTGGTCGGAACTGAAACCAGTGTCACCCCCCAAGAGCTCATGAAAGACGAAAAGACAAAGGCAGAGGCGCATGTAATACATTATACAGAAGCGACAGGGGCCTAGCTCACCGTTTCTTTATCCATCAGGAGGACCTTCATCCCAGGCCCGCTGTCTTCAATCATCTTGGACACATACTGCTTTACTGCAAAGACCACATTCATTTTTGCAAGTGTTTGCTTAAAGCATGCAAAAAAAAAATAGTGCTAGCCCCTTCCCTCTTCTTTCTGCAATAGGTAAGCTAGCCACACTGAGCGAGCAACTCCTCCTTTTTTTCTCTGCAGCTTTTTTCCTCTGTTTCCTTCCTTGTTTGCTTCTACTGCAGCCCTGGGAATTGTAGTTCAGGAGGAGGAGCCATTCGCTGTCATAGAAAGGGGCTCCAACTACAACTCCCAGCAGCCTGAGCACAGAGGCATTTAATTTCCCAGAGCAAGTGCTTTCAAGGTACTGAGGAGCTGTCAAGTCTTTCTTCTGTGGAAGGAGGAGACGCCGCACTGGGAATTAACTTTGGAGCAATTTTTAAAGGAGCACCCCCTCTTGCAATAAAATATTTGACTGCATGATTCCATGAATTTCCAAAGGGATAGCCGTGTTAGTCTAGTCCAGCAAAAACAACTAAGTAGTCGTGTGACACTTAAAGACTAAGAGGTTTATTTTTCACATGAGCTTTCGTGGGAGAAAATCCCACTTCGTCAGATGCTTCGAAGATGGGTGCACTTCACAGAAAATCTTCCTCTGTGATATTACCGATTGACGCCCGGCATCATCATGCAGGTTAAAAAAGATGTCTTTTCCTTTTGCCCTGAGGCTTATGAGCATCTTCAGAATCTAAACTTTAATTTAAAACAAAAAACTTCTTAGGTCTTATGGAGGCAGAGAAAACCTTCCAAACAGTGCTGAGGCTGCAGCAATCATTGAATTACAAGAAAAATAGTTGCACAGAATCCAAAATGACTTTTACCCTGATTTTTTTTTTATTGCTGAAAGGGCTTCTGCCTAAGAGCCTCCACAATTTTAGACATTCAGCCTGTGAAAATCACTGAAAACAGCAGTATGCCTAATACCTGGAGAAGAAATAAATGCATTACGCCAGAAGATATTAATGGCTGCTGTCAAGCAGCTCTGGACAATTGCAGGCCTTCTTAAAACTGATAGGTGGGCTTACAATGTTCCCTGTAAGCTGCGCCAGTGAGTGGTGGCCCAGCTGGCACTGCTCACTGGCACAGCAAGCGCTGACCCAGTGCAGGTCCCTGATCGGAGGACCCGGGGTCAGGGCTGGCAGGGAGCAGAAGTGGGGAGAGGAGGAGCCAGGGTTGGGGCTTGCAGGGAGCAGAAGTGGGGAGAGGAGGAGCCGGGGTTGGGGCTGGTGGGGAGCAGAAGTGGGGAGAGGAGGAGCCGGGGTTGGGGCTGGTGGGGAGCAGCAGCGGGGATCAGAGGAGCTGGGGTCGGGGCTCCCACAGAGCAGAAGATGGAGATCAGAGCTGGGTTGGGGGCTACCAGGCTGGGGGCAGATTAGAAGCAGGGGATAAGCTCATGCCCTGCGGGGGGGGGGGCAATTGATGTTTAAAGAAACGTTTTGTTTCCCTTTCAAGTCACTGCTGCCACATAGATCAGTGGTTCCCAAAGTTTTCTCTGCCATGGCCCTCCTTGCTACCTTTAATTCATTTGAGGCACGCTGCCATATAGTTTCCAAACGAAGCCATATATTTTCATGAGCCAATGAGCCAAGCCAAAGCTCTTTGAGTAGTTTTTCAAAAAATTTTGTGGCACAGCTGTGTGCTGCGGCACACTGGTTGGGAAACAGTGAGATAGGTAGACACAACACACAAATTCCACCCAAAATTCAGAATAAACACAGAAAACTGTATAGAACCTTATGTTATTTTATTAACACCCAGCATTTCTACAGCACTTTCCACCCCAGGATCTCTCAATGGCTCACTATACTAGGTATTCACACACGCTTGGCTCTGTGGTATCCAAGAGGCACACCCCACCTGTGCTCGCATTTAAGTGAATGGCCCTGACAATACATTATAGGCAAACTACATATGTCGTCCCATTTTGATATCTTTACCAAGTGCCATAAACAATGGCTTTAGGAGGAGGTGTCCCCTCCATGTATTTTTAGCACAGCTCTGTTTTCAGTTGGAAGCTTGTAAAGGAAAGTTCAAAGCTTGCAGACAAGAACAACACAAAACTGGTAGATGGGGATTGTAGCAGACAGAGAAAGCAGCCTGACCTAACTTTTTCAGTAAAGTGGAAAAACTGTCATTGACCTTAATTAACATTAGCTCAAGTAATATATAGGCCTAAATCAGGGTGACTTCTTTTAGCTCTATGAGTGAGATCTAGTCAGAATTGGCACATTCATTAGGAATCTCTAAAAAATAATAGAATTGTATTGGCTATCTGTGATCATCAGCTCTTATCAGTGTAATTTCTTACAAATTTTCTTTACGTATTTTCACATCTTCTAAAGGTGAGCTGAAATTACAGACAACCAAAATGTTTGTTGTTCTGGAAAAGGTAATGGCTGGTACACTGAACCCATTCTTAGACGTTTGTCACCTATACACTGACAGAAGATAAGTTCCCATTCCTGGCCCAGTTGGTTGATATATGTGGTATGTTTCAAGCATCTAGTGCAGATGCTGAACGAGGCTTCAGTCTAATGAATAATATTAAGACAGAGCCTCATAACAGG
>ML682090.1:1193955-1275617 GCA_007922195.1 Podocnemis expansa
GGGGGATCCCTCCAAATCTCTGGGGTGCACATGTGTAGGGGGATCTCTCCAAATCTTTGGGGTGCACAGGTGTAAGGGGGAGCCCTCCAAATCTCTGGCATGCACAGGTGTAGGGAGGAGGCCTCCAAATCTCTGGGGTATACAGGTGTAGGGGGGTAGGTCTCCAGATCCCTGGGTGCACAGATATATGTGGGGAGTCCTCCAAATTCCTGGGGTGAATGGCAGAGCTGCTGAGAGACCCCCACAGTCCTGGGGGCAAAGGGCATATGGAGAGCCTGCCCAAATCCTTAGGGTAAATGAGGCAGCCATGGGGGTTTCACTGTCCCCCCTCAAGTCCCAGGAGATAGATAACACGGGAGGTTGTCTTATTACGTAGCCCCTCGGATTCTGGAGGTGCAGGGGGGTTGCTATCGCTGCTCTGCAGATTCCTGGTTTTGAATAACAGGAGACATAAAGATTTCACTTTGCCCCCCTCCTAAATCTCTGAGTGGGATTAAGGGGAAGATTGGGGACGTTTCAGCCCAACCCATTACATGGGAGGAATTGGTGTGAGTCCCTCCTCTGTCACTCCACAAGTTACAGGGAGGTATGGAAGGATGGGGTCAGGTACTTGTTGTACAGCCTCCTCCTCCCCAAATTCCAGATGAAGACAAAGTAGGGAATTGGGGTTCACTCATTAGTGCCCCCTCTCCAGCCTCCTGGGGAGCTCTGCTCAGCCAACTCATCTGGCTAGCTCAGGTCCTGGAAAGTGAAGCTATGGTACCCACCACTTCTAGCCATTTTGTACATCCCGCAGCAAAGCTTATCTGTGGATTTGGTTTTACCTGGTTCTTAGAAGGAAACCTGATGGGGAATGAAGGTTAAAAATTGTAGTATCCCTACCAGGAAGGAATAACTAGATTGTAGTGTAAGCTCATCTCTTTGTGATTTCAGATTCCTCCCTCAAAATGCCATTACTTGAAAAACAGGGTAAGGTCTGATCATCTAGTTTTTGAATGTGTATGTGTGGTATCTTGCATAACAAGGGACGAGGCCAAAAGGACTGCTTTGAATTTAACTCTTCAGGAATGATGTACACCAAACTAATCAGGTTCAACCTCTTCAATCAGTAATTTATTTGCAACCTCACATTAGAAACAACAGCCAACCACAGATGAGAATTTAAGGGTTGATTCTTCTGGTGCTGAGCACACTCAACCCTTAATATTGTCATCCTGCAAACCGTGGTCCTGATCCTGTAATCTGGGGCACATAGGCAGATCTCTCTTCCTGCATGGAGCTTCATGAAGTGAATGTAAGGGGGCAAGGGTTTGCCCACCTGAACAACTTACAGGATTGAGGTCTATATAGCTTTTGCTTTAAAGCGATGGGCTTGTGTGACACTTTTTCTGCTGTTATTCCTGATTGTGACTTTTTAGAGCTATTCTGTTCATTAAAATGTAATCGTATAATGTATGCATGTTTCATACAGAAAATGGTGAGCAGGTGCTGGTGAAAAATGAAACCTATTTGCAAATCTTGTAAGTATCTTTTCTGAGTAGCTGAGCTCCTTCGTGTGCTTTGCCTTTGTACTTTAGCTCACTTTTTTCATTTGATTACATTTAATGTACATCAAAATATATTTTAAAATGAGAATATAGTCTAAAATTTCTTTATTTTGTAGGAAGAATAGGGACCAGAGAAAGAGACTTGTACATGAAATCTGCTCATTTTTAGACAGCAGTCAGTCTGTAAGTAATACATAAAAAAAATTCTTGAAGACATTTATAGATACATTATTAATGTGAAAACTGAGATTCATGTATGTTGTTGAGACGGTGAGGTTTGGTCCATACGCTGCTTTCAGATCAGTATAACATGTTTAGTAGGAGTGCCGGGGTTTGTCTGTTTTTTTGTTTTGTTTTCTGACTAATATACTGTAGTTATATTGTACATTCCCTAGAGTGAATGCACTTACACTAATACAAAGGTGTGTTATATTGCATCCACACAAGGGAGGTTGTACTGCTATTTTTTATACTGGTATAGTTAAAGCACTCAACTTTTGTGTGTAGACAAGACCTTGTTTTGCTAAAAATGTTCAACAGATAACATAAAGAATCAGAACCAGCAGGCAAGTAATTGTATGTGTGAAGAGATACAGTGAAAGTGTTCAAGCCAAAAAGTCTCCTTCCTCACTCCCTTTCTGTAAAATTGGCCTGTTTCCCTTCAGTGTGTGGGGGGCAGGCTAGAGAGGGGAATTCAGTAGCATCTCCAGCATAGGGCAGACCAGCAGTCTTAAAAACCCGGTTTATAGTTTGAACAACTGACCAGGGTACCTCAGTTGGAAAGCAGTGGGAATGGTGCAGGTTTCCTGTGAATGGGATTAAGGCAGGCCGGTGTCTCGAATTCACGGCCCCTAAAGTTATTTCCTGAGGCCTGCAACAACACTTGGAATTTCTGAAATAATAGATAATGCAAAATTTAAAGTGTGTTTACTGACTTACTCTTTGTCTTCCTGATGATACCTCCACCTTGAAGGGAAGAAATTTTTACCTACTTACTTTTGGCATATATATGTTATTCATTTTTTTCATTTTCACTATACTCTGTATCGTTGTATGAAAAGGTTTCAGTGGTGCAGCCCTCAGGCTAACGTCCATGTTCTCGTGCAGCCATCATGGTGATTTGAGTTTGAGACCCTTGGGTTAAGGGATAAGAGGGGCAGGAGAGGTACTGCAACTTGCGCAATCAGCTCTTGAGTGGGAAGCTGGGTTACAGGACTACAGCTTGCTTCCAAGCCTGTCTCAGCTCCTCTGGATCCCGCCTGCTGCTCCCTAGCCTGATTCTCTTTCCCATGCTGGGGACAGCTTCAGCTCTTCTGGGTCCAGCTCTTACCCCTACCACAGATTCATGCAAGTTTACATATGGTAGAGCCCACTGCAGGAGCACTTTTGCCTCTCCCCTCACTGCCCTGGGTTCCAGCGTCCTTGATCGGATCTCTCCTGTTCTCTGCCTATGGCACACAATATTTTAGTCTACCTCAAGTTATTGGGCTCAATATAGGGGTAGCTGGTTGAAACCGAATGGCCAATGATACACAGGTAGTCTGACTAGAATGATTCAATGGTCTTAAACTCAATGAAGAAGGGATTTTTTTTGGTAGCATGGCACGAATATCTGCATGACACTGAGGAAGGAGTAAACATCACAACATTTGTTATGTTTTTTCACTGGCTTCATTTTTGTGATCCATCTGGGTAAAAGCATTCTGCTAATTACATTATACTTTTAAAACAATGGCCCTGTTCCTGAAATAAATTCTGTGTAGAATTTGGCTCTTGCATAGAGTTCCACTGAAGTGACATCACAGGATTGGAGTCTGTGTGAATACAGTATTTATTAACCCAATGTGATTATAATATTCATTCAACAGCACTAAAAGAGTTAACTTTTTAAAAGCTGTTTACAGCATATACGTAATTTATAAAATTAAGGGCACTATTACAGGTGCTTTAAAATTTGACAACTGTATTGTAATAAGCTCTGAAAATAGCTGACATTAATTTCAAGATCTACAAAAGTAATACAGATGTTAAAATTTTCCTAACACTATTCCTAATGCATTTATTTTTCTTTCTTAGGTCCAAGAAATTGATGCTTTGAGGACAGAAAATAGGAAACTAAAAAATGCGGTATATGTTTTACATAAGTGTATTTAAATGGTTGGGTGGTTAAGAGTCTGACATCTTTCTCTGGTTGCTCAGGGAGTACATATAGAAATCACTGAGCTACTTCTGTATTTTCAATAAATAGAAATTTCAGTGTTAATGTTTCTGTATTTGTGCCTCACAGTATTTTCATTCTGTTTTGTTTTCATTAGAACTCAAGGCTGCGATATAAAACTAAAGGTACATAATCTAAAAAGAACCTAAAAGTTTCCCAACTAGATCATTATAGATATTAGAAATAGGATGAAGATGAAATATGTATGTCTGAAAAGACTTACCGGTACATGCGAAATTGTAGGAGAAAAATGATGAAAATGAGGAAATTGGACATCTATTTTAAAATTAACCATTGATAAAATTGAATTAGACTTGAAGGTGTATACTGTGTCCAAAATGTATAAACTTAGATGCCTTAAATTAAGCATCTAATATGTGCCCTGAGCTTCAGAGGTGAGCACATCTCTCCTATAAGGCAGTGGAACTTCGCATAGAAACCCATGGTTAAGGTACGGCTGTATTACACCCCAGTTTTACAAAGTGTAATGTGCAGGCAGATGACTGTACCTGCGTGGAACCACACAGAAGATAACATGTAGCACACCTCATTTCACAGGATCAGGGCCTTAAATTGTTTGTAGACAGACTTAGCAAAAGACAAAAATGTTCATGAAAAATAAATTATCTGTGGGAAAATTTCCTTAGATCTTTTACTGTTGTAAAGTAATGGGGACTTTTATTGAGTTTGAGAAACAGAACATTTTTCTTTTGATTATTCCCCTTTTTTCTCCATCTTCTTCCTAGATTGGGCATTAAAGAAAGAAGAATATGAAAAGTAAGGCTGGTGCTCTACGGTTTTCATACACTGGGTTTAAAATGGTACACACCTGTTATAAAATGTATTTGTTTTCAGGAGCACTTCCCAGTCTTGCAAAAACTGGATTTATCCCTGTCTGAGTTTGTTTAGAAAAATCTCTTCCTTTGTGCGCTTGTTTTGCAGCTGATTTCCACTTAAATAACATTTTTTTTGCTTGTTTTCCTTTTTTTCTACATGGGATGAAATTAAACAAATGCAAATTTAGATTAAATAGTAGGAAAACTTTAAGTTCTGATATACTGTTGAATTACCAGGGCCTTTGCTTAAGAGTCACTGAAGAGTAAACATAAGAATGCATTGGAGAACTTGTCATAAGATAAGATTACTTTATTGGGACTTGAGCACATGCTTAAAATTAAGAATGAATTTAAATGCTCTGATAAATCTAGGTCATAGGAACATCCTGCATGAGCCAGGATGAGACAATAGACAAAATTCACCCCCCTCCCACCTCCAGAACAGGTGGGCCACCTAAACTTCTATAGCTAATTTAAGTCCTATTTAAACCCATAGCAGGAAACTTAAAAGGACTTGTGATTCTGTTCTCTGAGGTCAATGAATTTCAAATAAATGAATAAATGTTTCCAATTTTCTAGCTGCTGTGGTTGCAAGATAAACTGATGTCTTCATCAATTTTGTACATTAAAATACTTCTGATGAGTGATGTGTACTTGCATTTTGCTTTGTTTCCAAAGTGAGATAGAAAGACTTTCTGGCGAGATATCTAATTACTTAAATGTCACCAATTTCTGGGTGAGTATATCACTATTATTACCCCTCTTGATTATGTGGTTGTGCTGTCAGCTAGAGTGATATAAAAATAGTCAAGACTAAATGAAATAAGCCTTGACAAGGACTGGAGTTTATTCCATTTCTTTATGGAGTTTAGAACACTATTGGAGACAGATGGAAGAAAATATGCATCCCAAAATGAAGCAAAGAAAGCTCAATTATGAATCTTTCCTTTTTTCAGTGCCTACGTTAGGGAAACAAATGCTAGTGATACAGTTAGGAGTGTAGCACTTCTGGTTATGTCCTAAAGGGTTTTTTTATGGCTTACTTTTTCTGATTGACTGTGAAATTAACTATTTTTCCCCTTTAGTATGAAGAATCAGAGCTTTTGAATGGCCCAGGTATGTTATATTTAGTGATCACCAGGACCATCTAAGATAGTTATAAAAGCATTTTCCTCTGTCTGGTTGTTGCTTTTTTTCTTTGTTTATTACAAGGCTACCTGTAGTGTATACCTCAGCTATCTTATATCTTGCTATAATTTTCCTGGGTTTGTACTGAAAATCCAATATTAGGAGTGTGAACAGAAGCATGCTAACTTAAAACATATGATAAAGTAAATAATGTGAATGCAGTGTTAAGACTGAGACATCATGCACGAACAATTCAGGAAATTCTAACGTTAACAAGAAGACCGTAATATGTTTGTACATTTAACAGATAAGAGAGCACCAAGGGAGCCAACCAGACATGTGAGGTGAGTGATGGAGCAGGTTAAGGAAATGATGTGAGATAATACCATGGTGTCATCATTCCCCAGAGAACAGTATTTGAGCTGAATAACTCTCAGGTGAACTTTCTAAGGACAGATTGTGTCTAATTTTCAGAGATGCTGAGCAATCACAGTTGTCCTGGACTTAAACTGAAGTGTTGGGTGATGAGTGTTACTGCAAGTCTGTTTTGTGCCGTCTCAGCACCCAAAACTGATAGTCACATTTGAAGCTTTTGTCTTTGAAATGTTTAGATACAGACTGTAAAATGCATTTTGTGTTTTAAAAGGGGCTTGTTTTAAAAAGGCTGCAATTCCTCTTCAGCCTTATTGAGCTGTGGATTTTAATAATGAATTACCTATATTTAGCAATATATTTGTATGAGTCTAGGGCAAATAGCAAGTTAAATATAAACATTCTGAGGTTTTTAATATTATAAATCTGTAAAAGCTGCTGTTTAAGTGCAAGAAAGATCAGTAATGTACTTGTATTTTATATTCTACAGCAGTCAGACAGAGGGCACCCTTGCATCTGAGAAAAGGTAATAGCTGTTCATCTAAGTAATTTAAACTAATTTAAATGCTGTTTTTGTGCTACTTACACTAACTACAGGGATTAAGTATCAAAGGGCAGCCATGTTAGTCTAGTTTGGCGAAACAAACAAGGAGTCCTCGGGCACTTTTAAAGTGGGATTTTCTCCCACGAAAGCTCTTGCAATAAGTAAATTTGTTAGTCTTTAAAAGTGCCCCAGGACTCCTTGTTTGTACTACTGAGAGTTTCCATGTGGAATTAAGTGACCCAGCCTTCCTTCACCAAAGGGATTTTGTAAAGCAGTGGCTCTCAGCTAGTGGTCCATATATCCAGGGGGGTCCTTGGCAGTCTGCCAGGGAGTTTGTCAACTCATCTAGATATTTGTCTAGTTTACAGTAGGCCATGTGAAAAGCACTAACAAAGTCAGTCCAAACTAAAATTACATACAGACAAAATGAGAAGGTAAGTAATTTTTCAGTAACAGTGTGCTGTGGCACTTGTATTTTTATGTTTGGTTTTGAAAGCAAGTAGTTTTTAAATGAGGCGAAACTTGGGGTGTGCAATACAAATCAGACTCCTGTAAGGGGTGCGGTAGTTTGGTTAGGTTGAAAACCACTGAAGGACCTGCACTGTCCAAAGAGTGGATGATGATGGCTGGGGATAGACATGGTTAGAGTGTTTCAGGTCACCCCCTTAGCAGCTATTGGGACGATTGGTGAGAAACTGCCAAGGGGTTTTAAAAGTAGTAAGTACCACAAGCTGTGTCATTACTATGTACCCTCCCTTCTGAATGACAAGGAGTGTCATTTTCCCTCTGAGGCAGTTTAGTGAAGATCAATAGGGGAAATAATAAGCAAAAGTGAATTATAAGCTGGTAAATATAAGATCTGCTAGGCAGAGTCTTTTGGAAATGCCTGGACAGAATTAGGGAGGACTTGTATGTAACTGAGATAGATGGGTCTCTAAATCTGTGTGTGCATAGTAATAGCTATTTCCTTCAGATACCTTAAGAGATGAACTTTAAACTATATTGGGAGTTGTATTGGGGAGTTCAGCCTTCCAGCTGCCTTCACTCTTTGAAAGTTGCACAACTGAATCTGTGTGTTATACTAAAATGTTTCTAAGTATGCAACCAGCTCCTAGTATGAGAGCGGCCTACAAATTAGAACCCAGCATTGGAATTAAGGCAATCTTGTTTCTGCCACCCACTCACTGTCTGGCACAGACCAAGTCTCTTATTCCTCATTTTTCCTGTTTACAAAATAGGAATGACAACACTACCCCCACCCTTCTACTGAGCTTTGACATGCTCTGATGAAAAGTGCAATAAAAATGTCATTTTGTTATAAAGTTGTCAATAAGACACTTAGGCTACGTCTACACTACAAGAGTTAATTCAAATTAACAAAGTTGAACTAATAAGTTCGACCTTAATTAAAACTAAACCCGACTTTAGTAAGTCAAATTTATTTAATTTGAATTAAGGCTTAGTCCTGGTCTCCATTGCCCTTAGTTTGAACTAAGAATCAAGCTAAGCACTTAATTGAAATAAATGCAGATGTTACTAATTTGAACTAAGCTTTCATTAGTTTGAATTAAGGAATTCCTTAATTCTAACTAGTGAAAATCTATGGTGGACTGGGACTGTTAGTTTGAATTAAGTCTCCTTAATTCGAACTAACTTGCCAGTATAGACACACCTGTAGTGAACTATACTGATTCATCAGCATCGAAACTTTTTGCCTCCCCCACAGATGTGCAGTAGATCTTTTGGGTTTAGAATTAGATCTACATTGCCATTCTCTCAATTGCATTGATCTGAGGGAGCATTATTAAATAAATGGGGATGGTTTAGTGGTCCAAGTAACTGATTTGCAATTACCAGGCTTCCTGTGAACGCAGATTCAGATTTGCTGAGGTTCATACCTGCAAATGCTTGGAATTTAGGAAATCTGAGTTCAGTTCCTGGCTCTGCCATAGACTCCCCATGAGTGACCTTGAGCAAGTTACTTAATGTGTCTGTGCTTCAGTTCCCTGTCTGTAAAATAAGGTTAATAGCACTGTTCTATGTGTAACACCCACGTAACCAGATTGAGTCTGCCTTGCAGGCAGCTCTGACCAGAGAAAGGGTGTGCACGCGAAGACAGCAAGGAGAGCCCCTTTGCCCCAGGGGCACCTGTTCCAAACCCCCAGAGTGACCACACACACTGGGATAGCGCAGGGATTATGGGAATGGGGAAGGTTTATTTACAGAGGTGCAAAGGGGAAACCAACAGGGGAGATGGGGCAGCAGTGACACAGAGTAAACAGCTAACACAGGGCCCTGCAAGGCCCAACAATGCAGCAGGCTGGAGGCAGACGTGAGCTCAGCTTCTGCACCATGAGTTCAGGAGTCCCAGCACAGTTCCAGTCCAGTGTTCAGTCCAGCAACTCCTAGTCTTCGGCGCCAGCACTTTCCCAGCAAAAGAAAACCCTCTGATGTCTCTTCTGCCACTCTCTGCGAACCCAGAGCGGCCCCCTCCCCACTTAACTAACTGCAACCTCCCCCCTGAGTGCCAGGTGCTGTACTCACGGCCCCACAGCTCCAGATGGCCGGTCACTGGATGCTGCTCTGTCCTTGGGCGACTCTCCCCAGCACAGCGTCCTTCTGTGGGTGCTGGCCTGGCATCCCAGGTCAGGTGCTCTGTCTTCCCTGGCTTCAGCCGGGGCCTCTCCCCCCCTCTTCCTCCTTCCCAGGCCTCCAGCTGCAGCCCCAGCCCCCTCCTCAGCTCCACAACCTCTCTCACATGGCAAAAATTTAAAGAGACCATGCTCCTTAAAACTCCAGGGGGGTTACACTCTCCCCCCCTCCAAAAGAAAAGGATCCTTGGTATCCCCAACAAGGAGGGCAGTTTCAGTCCATGGATTCCCTGCAGGAGACCCAGGGCCCCCACTGGTCAGGAGTATCGCAATTGTCCAACTCTTGGGAGACTGAGGGGTGGAACAGGTTTCCTGTGAGGCAACTCACCCCCCGGGGTACTCCAGAGATTTTTACTTCACTAGGTTCTCCCAACCGATCATATGTCAGCACACACCTTGGCTTCCCTTCCCTGGAGGAGTGTCTAAGTTGGCTGGCAGGCATCGACTGCTGTGGCACTATTGAACATGGGGGCATGGTGACAGATCCTTGAGGTGTAAAAGCAGGGGCATCTGGATCATTGTTCCCTCTAAGGGGAGAGGGCAGCTGAGCAACTCCGGTTGCTCGCTGTGCTCCCCCGCGGGGCCCGCTGCACAGCCCCTCCCCCCGCTCCTGACAGCCCCCTCGCTGCTCCCACTCAGCCCCCCCTCCTGGCAGCCCGCCCGCTCCTGCTTGCCCCCCCGCTGCTCCTGACAGCCCCCCCTGCTCGCCTCCCCTCCTGACAGCTCCCCGCTCGCCCCCTCTGCTCCCGCTCGGCCCCCCCCCCCACTTATCTTGGAGCTAGACTGGAGCCAGAGGGCCCAGCCATAACTCCCGGGCCAGAGGAGCTCTACAGAGCATGCCCAGATTTTCTGGGCATGCTCCGTTGGAGCTTCTCTGGGCGGGAGTTTTCAAAACTCCCAGCCCCAGAGGAGTTCTGTGGAGGCTGCTGCCGGCAGCTTTCGCTCCACTGGCGGCTGTGACAGGCTGCGCCACAGCGCGCCAGCGCAGCTTAGAGGGAACACTGATCTGGATCTAAAGTGGCTGTATGGGGTACAGGGTTCTCTTCCTCATCAGGCCCTTGTTGGGTCTCCACAGATTCGGCCACTGAACCCTCTGGGACACCTACTGTGGGTTCTTCCCCTTCCCCATCTCTTTGTGCAATGTTGCAAAGGTCTGGTGTGGTTGAAACTTTTCCAAAAGGACATTGTCTGAACACTAGTTCTTCCTCACTCTCTGAGGAGCCGGGTGTTTGCAAAGTCCTATTATTGCTGCGTTGCTGGGATCGTGTCCAACTTGCAGGACCGGTGGGCTCAGAAACTGTGGGAACATCCTCATCCTCACTCTCTGAGGCGCTGGGTGTTTGCAAAATCCTGTTATATCTCCGTCATTTGGATCGTGTCCGACTGGCAGGACCAGGGGCCTCAGAGACTGTGGGATCATCCTCATCGGGAAACAATACCTGTCCAACAGGTAACAGGTGATTCCGGTGTAGAGTTTTAGTGGGGCCACAACTGCCCTCCAGGCGTATCCGATACACTGGTAGATCTCCCAGTGTCTCCTCAACGACATATGGGTGTGACTCCCAACAATCAGCAATTTTGTGCTTTCCCTGTAATCCCAGATTTCGGGCCAGCACCCAATCACCAATCTGAAGTTCCTGTTGCCTCACTCGCTGATCATATCGCAATTTGTTCCTTTGATTCTGTTGGCCAGAAGCTTGTGTTGCTATCCGATATGCCTCCTTCAATTGGTCTTTTAGGTGAGCCACATACTCCAAATATGTTTCAGGGAGTGCCCCATCGGAAGGCACTCCAAAACAGAGGTCAACTGGCAGCTGTGCCTCTCGACCAAACATCAGCATGTATGGTGTGTAGCCAGTTGCCTCATGCCAAGTGCAGTTATAGGCATGTACCAAGTGCTCCACGTGCTGGCTCCAGGATTTCTTCTGGTGAGGCTCTAGGGTTCCCAGCATGTTGAGCAGCGCGCGGTTGAATCGTTCAAGCAGTGGGTCCCCTTGTGGATGATAAGGGGTGGTGTGTGATTTTTTGATCCTCATGATTGTACAAAGTTCTTTTATTAATCGACTCTCGAAATCCTGTCCCTGGTCTGAGTGTAGTCTTGCAGGCAACGCATAGTGAACAAAGAACTTGTCCCACAGGATCTTGGCAACTGTGGAAGCTTTTTGATTTTTTGTTGGATAAGCCTGAGCATAACGAGTAAAATGATCGGTTACCACCAGGATATTTGCCGTACCCCAGCGATCAGGCTCTAATGACAAAAAGTCCAGACAGACAAGCTCCATGGGTGCTGAACTTGTGATATTGACAAGAGGGGCTGTCTTCTTAGGCAGAGTCTTTCGTCGGATGCATCAGGTACAAGTGTGTACATGGTGGGCAATGTCACGCCCCATCCGGGGCCAATAGAACCTTGCCTTAACTAAGGCCTCTAATTGTTCTACTCCCAGGTGACCCATTCGATCATGGCAGGCCTCCAATACACCTTGCCGATACTTTTGTGGTAGTACCAACTGCTTTGGGTGAGGTATCAGGGAATGCTTCTTCCCTCGATAAAGTCACCCACCTCGGACCAATAAGCGATCCCATTCCTTCAGCAAAAGGACCTCCTCTGGATGACTCGGTCAAACACTCTTGGGATCCTTTCCCCTTTCCAATCCATAAAGGACATCCTTCATTCATGGATCAGCCCTCTGGGCATGTTCCACCTCCCGATCCTTTAGTCTGGGCAATTGAGGATCCTGTACTCTACTAAAACTTGAGTAGGCTATGGGAATGGCTTGTGGGGGCACCCCCAAGCAGTCAATTGCTCATTCCCCATTGGCCGTGGAGTGTTCCTCCACAACAGATACTCGTTGGCATAAAGCTCTCAATTCAGGGGTACCCACATTCGTCCAGTTATTTGGTGACAAGTCTTTAATGTGAAGCTGACGAGACAAGGCATCTGCATCTATGTATGTTCGACCCGGACAATTTTGAAGGGTGAAATCATAAGCAGAGAGTGCCGCTAACCACCGATGTCCTGCTACAGATAATTTTGCTGTTGTCTTGATATATGTCAGAGAGTTATTATCAGTCTTTACAATAAACTTTGCTTCATACAGGTAATCATGAAACCTCTCTGTCACAGCCCATTTTAACGCCAGGAACGCCACTTGATGAGCAGGGTAGTTTCTCTCTGATGGTGTGAGGCCTCGACTTGCAAAAGCTACGGGTCGAAGTTTGTCTTCACGCTCTTGATAAAGGCCAGCTCCTAAACCAGTGTAGCTTGCATCAACATGGAGCTCATATGGCTGAGTGGGGTCAGCATACACCAAAACAGGTGCTTGAGTAAGCTGTTGAATGATGTTATGGAAAGCTGCTTCACATTCAGAAGTCCAGCGCTTTCCGAACGGTGTGCTCACATTGAAGTATTGGTGCCGGGGTGGTCTGCCCTTTTTCTTATTTGTGGGAGGGTATCCCTTTGTGAGTTCTGTGAGGCCATGCACAATATGGGAATAATTTTTTATGAACCTGCGATAATAGCCACAGAATCCCAGAAATGATTGTAATTCCTTGAGAGTTGTAGGCGTTGGCCAGGTGGTAACTGCTTTTACCTTCTCTGGGTCTGTCGCTATACCGTCTGCAGATACAATGTGTCCTACATATCGCACAGATGTCTGGCAGAAGATGCACTTGTCTAAAGATAACTTGAGACCAGCCTCTTCCAACCAATCCAGGACCTTGCACAGCCGAGTTTCATGTTCTTCTAAAGTGCGCCCAAAAACCACGGTATCATCCAGATACACCAGGCACTCTAACAGGTGCATATCCCCTACAACCTGTTCCATGAGTCGCTGAAATGTGGCTGGAGCCCCAGATACTCCTTGTGGCATACAATTAAATTGGTAAAATCCTAAGGGGCCGATGAACGCTGTCTTCTCCCGGTCCTCTGGTGCCATGGGTACTTGATAGTATCCACTGCAGAGATCAAGTACAGAGAACCAGCGACTGCCATTCAGGCTATCCAAAGCATCATCCACCCCGGGGCATTGTGTATTGGTCAGGAATTGTTCGCCTGTTCAGGGTGCGATAATCAACACACATGCGCACTTTGCCACTTTTCTTTCGTACCACAACAATTGGCGATGCATAAGGGCTTCTGGATTCCTCAGTAATACCTGCTTGGGCCAGTTCCTGTAGGTGCTGCCTCACATCTTCAATATCTGCAGGGGCTAGTCGTCTTGATCGCTCTCGAAAAGGCCGACCATCTTGCATTCGGATATGGTGTTCTACACCCTGAGCACACCCAACATTCCACTCATGCATAGAGAAAACAGCCTTCCTCTTGACTAACTCCTCACACAGCCAGTCCTTCCACTTGGCAGGAATGGGGGAATCCCCAAACTGGAAACTATCCTTCCCGAAAGGCTTAGCCTTGGTCTCCTCTTGGGATGTAGGGCGCCCCACTCGCTGGTATGCAGCTTTACATAAAGCATGCATTGGTAGCTCCTGCAGATAGTTATTCCCCGCCATCTCTTGACACTTCTGTGCTAATCTTTGAAACAGGTTTGCATTTGTCCCTAGGATTAAAGGTGCGTATTCTCTTCCCTTTGGATCTGGGCAGATCAATGCCAGTGTTTCTATTTCCTGGGTTGTCCTAGCAAGATCCTTTGGAAATTGGACCTTTAACAGGATATACCCCAGATAGGGGCATGAGTCACCACCAATTCCCCAGACTGTCAAACTGGACAGGGAATGCAGGGGCAAATGCTGCAGGTGTTCTCGATAGTAAGATTCATAAAGTATGGTGACCTGTGATCCACTATCCAGCAATGCCTCATACAAACGTCCCTCTATATGGATGGGCACGACAGCTTGGGGCCCTATTAGCCCATCAGGGTAACCCTGATCTGTGTCCTTTTTGGGGGAGCCTTGGAATTTCAGGGCCTTGGATCGCTCCTTCTCCAAGCCCCATTGGCGTTTCCCTGAAACCTCCTACGGCTTTCCTGCAGTCTCCGAGATACCCTTGCATGGTCTGCCCTGTTCTGGCACTCCAATGCATAGTGTCCATCTCTCCCACAGTTATAACAGAACCCCTTTTTCGGGCTATCACCCCTCTGGTTATTTTTCCTTTTTTCAGATGGTGCAGCATAAGCCTTCAGCATGGCCACTTCTTGGGTCAGATCTTTTAGGGCTGCTGCTACTGATGGGGCATCCTCTGTTACTCCATGCACTGTGGTGGTGTAACTCCCTACCTTCCTTGGCAGTGCCACGGTATCTGCCTGCATAAATCACTCCTCTTCTTCACGTATCTCTCGAATGAGATTGTGGAATGGAGGTGGGTTTTGGATCCGCTCCCTCAGCTGTAGTCGCCACAGCATCAACCCATCTTGTCGGGTTCTCCGAAGGATCTGATCTAACCTAGCAGAATCAATGTGCTTAGTGGGAATTCCTCCCTTCTGCACTACCTGCTGCAGTAAATCCTCCAGCCTCCTGACGAAATCTGACAACCTCTCATGAGACCCTTGATACGTGTGACAAAACCGATAATACAGGTCTTCGCCGCTATCCGTTGTGCTGTAGACACTCTCAAGAGCAGCTAAATAGTCATGCACTGTGGCAGCTGGTTGGGAGTCTTTCAGGGTTCGGACAATCCGCATAGCAGGTCCCCTCAGACTCTCAAGCACCCGTTTCCGCTTTTCAGCATCAGAGCATTGCCACTCTTGGACAAGAGGCACCGAAGATTCCCTCCAGGTCTCATAATCATCTTCCCCTGAGGGTACAGGTGTGACTCCAGAGAAACAAGGTAACCGCTTGTATGGTGCATTTTCAGGTACTGGCTTCAACACATCTCTGAGGGCATTCCCCAACTCTTTTGCCCACTCCACTGGGTTGGGTGCTGCAGGTGTTGGAGTCCCTCCTAATGCCAATATTAATTCCTCTCGTGTCCGCTTCTCATTTGCCATCAGACTCTGTAGCTTCTGAGCTAATGAGTCCACCTCCAGTAACCAAGGTGCGCTAGCAGAGGACTGTCTTGGCCCCAGAATTGTCCAGGGGGTACCTCCCACTTGCACTTCTTTGGGTACTTTATCAGGATCTGCTTCTTTGGAATGAGTACATAGTGCTATCATGCCCTTCAATTCACAACTGTAAGTACGAGTGTGGACCTTCACTCTCCCCAGTATTCCTACTGCATCTAGGCTCTCCTCGATTTCATTGGGTTCCACCTCTTCTGGGAACCTGGGCACCAGCACAGCCTGGGCTACTGAGATCTGTGCCCCTCGGCAAAGGTCTTCTAGTAATTCTCTCTCCATTCCCCTTTTCTTTTTCTTTCAGCAGGTGGTCTCTTTTCACTGTGAAGGAGCACCCAGAGTGTGTGACATAGAGGTTTGTGTCTGCAAGAGTTCCCCGTACAGGCCACCAAGTGTAACACCCACGTAACCAGATTGAGTCTGCCTTGCAGGCAGCTCTGACCAGAGAAAGGGTGTGCACACGAACACAGCAAGGAGAGCCCCTTTGCCCCAGGGGCACCTGTTCCAAACCCCCAGGGTGACCACACACACACTGGGATAGCGTAGGGATTATGGGAATGGGGAAGGTTTATTTACAGAGGTGCAAAGAGGAAACCAACAGGGGAGATGGGGCAGCAGTGACGCAGGGCCCTGTGTTAGCTGTTACTCTGTAAGGCCCAACAATGCAGCAGGCTGGAGGCAGACGTGACCTCGTTCTGCACCATGAGTTCAGGAGTCCCAGCACAGTTCCAGTCCAGTGTTCAGTCCAGCAACTCCTAGTCTTCGGCGCCAGCACTTTCCCAGCAAAAGAAAACCCTCTGATGTCTCTTCTGCCACTCTCTGCGAACCCAGAGCGGCCCCCTCCCCACTTAACTAACTGCAACCTCCCCCCTGAGTGCCAGGTGCTGTACTCACGGCCCCACAGCTCCAGATGGCCAGTCACTGGATGATGCTCTGTCCTTGGGCGACTCTCCCCAGCACAGTGTCCTTCTGTGGGTGCTGGCCTGGCATCCCAGGTCAGGTGCTCTGTCTTCCCTGGCTTCAGGCAGGGGCTCCCTCTCTCTTCCTCCTTCCCAGGCCTCCGGCTGCAGCTCCAGCCCCCTTCTCAGCTCCACAACCTCTCCCACAGGGCAAAAATTTAAAGGGACCACGCTCCTTAAAACCCCAGGGAGGTTACATATGGCAGAGGAGAAGTGCAGGGCTATTACATTAACTATAAACAGAGATGCGTGCTTTGCTAAATGTGTGATAAATAAATGATGGTGACAGTTGCTTAGGACCTTAGTTTTTCTAAACTACTCCTCTCTAGGGATCTTACTTAAGGAGTGTGTTTGGAAGCATCCCTAGCGTACGTTTCTTGCTTTATCTAATCATGACAGCTATGCTTGGTCTTAGTGGAGTTATTTGCAGCTACATTTGTCCTTAAAATGCATATGAATCAATGAATGGAGTAGGAGTGACTGTTGAGCATGCACCCCTGGTGTCAAGTGGTAAAGGAAATGGCTGGCAACCTGCTCTCAGCATTTGGCATTGAGGATTGCCACCTGCTGCTTTCCTAATTCTTCAAGAGTGAAAATGTGGAAGCAGCTATAGATGTGACCCAAGCCCAAAAACCATTCTAGTTAGGTATTTCCTGCACTGAGGATACAGGTAATAAATAGCACTCCACAGGTGGAGAGAGTTTGTCAGTTGTCTTGTATAACCATTCACTGGAATGCCATGCCTCATGAGTATTGCAGCTTGTGAATAATGGCTCTTCAGAAGAGGCAGTGAGTACAGCCTTATCTTGAAACCAAAAGAGAACATTAAACTTAGGAGGATGCACTTCGAGACGTGTGGAACAAAGGAGAACAGTTCCAGGAGTGGTAAGGTCCACTGCATCTGTCAACCAGCCAGCACATATGCAAGACTTGTTTCCGCGGAATAAGAGGAGCCAGTCAAGGAAAAAAGTGGAAGAAATCCAAATGTATTTTGGGTTGAGCAGAGCCATCCTTAAATCCCTCACAGCTTCTTTCTTTAGTGTTATTAAGAAGTGGGCTTCTGGGAGCACGCTGGCATTGTTTCAAAAAGCTAAGTTTGCTTTTGGCCACCAGGCATATAACCTATATTAGTAAATCAACATCAAACAGAAATTTGCACTTAAAATCAATGGTGCCTAAATATCTTTGAGGATCTGGGCTGAAGTCTAGTTTTTGCAGAGGACTAGGAAATATTGCACTGATTGGCCCACTTACTTCTTTCCTTTGTCAATTTCTAGCATTCATGGATGTCTGTTTTGTCCTGTGCTACATATTGTATCTTATCTGTTCATTGGTTCTTGGTCACTTCACAAGCCATAAGAAAGATGGCATTACAGCTTCTGTTTTTCTTAGCCACCCTTTTTTATATATAATTCAGATGTTTTAAAAGCTTCCTTACTCTCTTCTTTTGTGCTTTTCTTCTACACTTCCTCTGCAAGTTCCCCATCTTCAAAGCATCTGATGAAGTGGGATTTTTCTCCTACAAAAGCTCATGGGATAAATAAATGTATTAGTCTTTAACAGTGCTACTGGACTCCTTGTTTGTTTTTTCTCTGTTTACTTCTGCCCCTAATTTGAGAGTGGTGCATTCAAACAGCTGCAGAAAGATTTCCCTTCCAACCACTGGCAAAGTGGTTTTGGCTTCAAACTGTGACCAGAATGGTTTGTGTCAAACCTGAGTGATTAGATTGTTCAGCACTTTAATCTCTGCATTACAGATCTTATAACTGTCTAAGAAGCAAGTGTTTCTGTTACTAAGAATTAAACATGGAACTGAGCACTTGGCATATGAAACTATTGTAGTTCTTGGTTGTGGGAGTACCAGAAGGATTTCTGTTTTTAAGGAAAGGAGCTAATACTTCTTTTAAAGAATATCAGCTCTGATTCACTAACGTTAAAGACCAGAGAACAACTCTGGTGCTGTTATTCTCGCATTTGAGATCAGAAGCTATTCTTAGCATGACAGAGCTAAAAAAAAAGAGGATTAAACATAATAAATCCAGTGCACCTCTACTGTAATGTCACTATTTATAGTACAGTTTTGAATGGCTAAATCCTGCCTTTCAGATCCAGTTAAGCAATTCTCCTTATCTTAATCTTTGTAAAATATGTATTTGTTGTCTTTTTAAACACAAATGAAAGTGTTTTATTTCATTTTGCTGACTTATGAACTCTCAGATATATTCCTGTAAGAACTATTTTAAGCTAAGAAGCTACAGACACTTACATCTTCATGCTGTCTTGTTTCTTCTTTAAAAGACCTGAGCTTTTTCCTAAGAAGGTATTTTCTAACGACCAGCTGTTTTCTTAGGAAGTCAGTGGTACTGCACATGACAAAGTACTGCTCATCCTAGCTCCAGATTGTAAAATCAGGTCTTAAATAGGATTTAATTGCATTTTGTTGTTTTCTGGACCTGTTTTAGTTTAAAATGCTTTGATAATGTCTGGAAAGCATTTATTTGTTCTCTTCTGTGGAAGTGCTTTTGTAATGATCTCAGTGATGTTACTTTTGACTAAATAACCCTATTATGTTATCACTTTTCTTTTATCAATTCATCTTTATAATCATCCTTGAAGGAATTTTAAAAAATGCATTTTTGTTCATTCACTGACTTTGTATTGTGGTGGATTTGCCAATGTGTATTTTAAAAGATTAGAGTAGATTAGATTTTTCTGATCTTAAAACAAATGCCATACTAAAGAAGGATGCAAAAGGCACGTAACTAATCTGCTTTTTTGTTTTTGTGGGTTTTTTTGCAACGCAGGACTATTGCAACTCAGACTGGTGAAGATAGCTCAAGGTACCGTATGATGAAAGCAACTGAATGTTTCATAAAAACACTGCACTTCATCTGTTAACACAGCACTTTCTTTCTTTATGGAAACTGACCTGTACGTAAGTTTTTAGTTCATTTCACATTTAAAAGGTGTGAAATACCCCCACAAACTCAAGTTCACATTTTTGCTGTTAAAGCCTTTTAACCTGGGACTGCATGACGGGGGAAAGATCACTCAGTAACTCCCCATTCCGTTCATCCCCTCTGAAGCACCTGGCACTGGCCAGTGTCCGAAGACATGATACTGGGCTCAACGGACCATGGGTCTGACCCAGTTCTTATGGAATAGTTTCATTGCTATCAAAAGATTGGGTATCCAGAAATGCAAAAGAGAAGCCAAATGTGAGACACCTACAACCAGTTTTTCAGAGGCGCTAAGCATCCATAACTCCATTTGAAAGCAACAGGAGCTGCAAGTGGTCAGTCAGTCTGACAATCAAGCCCAAGAGTGAAACCCTGGCTCTGCTGAAGTCACTGGCAAATCTCCCTTTTACCTCAATGAGGCTGGGATTTCATCCTTGGCGTTAAAGTCAGGCACTCAAAAATGGGACATCCTAGATTAATTGTCGGTTGTGGCCTGAGTCTTGAGCCTAGTTTATAAACTCTTTGTGGGATTGTCGGTTGTTTTTTTACATGCCCTGTAAACTAAGCCAGGGACCACCCTCTTCTGCCCCTGACCCTGTGCTATACTGCACTTCATACAATGGGATGCTGGGGCTTCTTCTTGCTAACTGCAATGCAAATGAATAAAATATTTGATAGCATCTACCACCCTTCTGATGCAATCAAATGCATAGTCATATTATAGACTATATTACAGGCCGCTGTGCCAGTCCCTGCCTCCCATCCTTGGCAGGTGCTGGGGGGTGAGGCCAGCAGAGAGGAGCTACAGAGCTAAAGGATACCACAGGGCTGGGAGCCTGGGGTGCCACTCAGAATCGGTGCACATGACATCTTTGGCACATGTGCCAGATGTTGCTGACCTCTGCTATATAGAGTCTTGTTGACAAATATAAGATACAGAAGCAATATCTATTGTGCTTTGAAAGGAGTGACTTAGTAGCTGAATAAAAAAGTAGCATAGATCTCATGTTTAATTCATTTTATTTTTCTTCTAAACCCAGCTGCACAGTTGAAGAATCCTTGGAACAGGTAACCAAAATATTTTGACTTTGCTTCATTTGAATCCAGCAGACTGTGGGCAGTTGATAGGCAAACTTCCTCCTGACCTTTAAAGTAGTCCTAAGTCTGTGCTGAGCAGGCGGCTTTAGTCATTGCAAAGAGTGTATCAGTTTAGTAACCGAACATATGGGAACTAGAGGGAGACCAGAGAACTTATTCCTTTGTCACCGTAACTGGAATTTGAACTGAGGTCTCTAGAAGTTTCAAAGCAGCCTTGTTAGGATCCAGTGCTGCAAACCATATTTGCTTTCACAAGTAGGCCAGTGGAAAACAACAGACCTACTGTAGTTACTAAAGATTTCTTAGAAAAAGCTTGCAAGATCAGGCCCTGGACTTTCCATAAGGATTTTTCCGCTGTGGCATTTCTCTAACTGCAGAAACTAGTTCCAAAAGGGTAGCGTGTTAGTCTAGTTCAGCAAAACAAACAAGGAGTCTGGTGGCGCTTTTAAAGACTAACAATTTTATTTATCACAGGAGCTTTCCTGGGAGAAAATCCAACTTTGGGGAAATCTTCAAGCATCTGATGAAGTGGGATTTTCTCCCAGGAAAGCTCCTGTGATAAATAAATTTGTTTGTCTTTAAAAGTACCACCAGACTCCTTTGTTTGGCAGAAAACTAGGATCTTAATGTTGCTATTGCTTTGAGGCAGAATCAATAAAAATAGTGTCTAGCTGTTGTGATAAACTGAATTCCTGCTCAGGCATGGCAGAGAAATTACTATGTTTTACTGAATAGAACTAGTTTGTTCTGATCTGCTGATGTTTCATAAAGAATATTTTAAAAATTTTCCATCACTATCAGAAATAAAGAGGCCCATGTTAAAATATCTCAGATGGCTCTTTTCCTAAACATGAAGAGTAAAAATTTTCATGTACCCTTACAGGAAGTTAATCTGTTATGTTTAGAAAAGACATTTCCAGCAACTCTTTTGTATTTCAAGGAAATGGTAACCATCTTGCCTTCTATTCACAGGATGAGTCTGACTGGTAGAGGGTCAATTTAACTTCAATATGACTGGCTGCTGGACCTCATGATATTTGACATTTTCACATTTAACACTTACTGAACAGATGTATTCAAATTTATTTATATAGATATCAAATAAAACCTATTTTAATCCCACTCATGCATTCTTTTAGTCCAGTTAGTTATAAAATATTTTGATGGCAAAAGGATTTCTTGGAGCCAGATTTTATACTCTTATTTTGAATGATTTCTGACTCCAATCCCATGGAAGTCAGTGAAACTACCAGCATAGTGAAGTGCTATTCCATGTGAGTAAAGTGAGTAGGATCTGGCTCCTGTCCTTTAAAATCAGATTTTCTTTTTCTCACTTCAAGAGGTAGTTTCTGCATGAATATGGGAGACTCCTGTCATTTTCTTCTAAATAATTGTATTAAATTATCACTTAAAAAATCACTTGCCACTAGCTGTATTTGAATGTAAAATCTTGATGGTTTCACTAGCTCTTACAGTTGGCTCATCTAATTTGGTTATAGACTTCCATTCCAACCCTTCAGAACATGCTTCCAGATAATGACATCAAAGTCTAAAAGGGAGGGGAAAATATAGTAGATGGCTTAGCCCCAGTAATGGCCTGTATGTCACCTTCTTTGTGATATTTCTCCTTTCTCTGCTTGCCTAAATATTTACTAGGAAATTTTCTAGAATATTTAATGGGCTTCCAGAAGGTTAGCCATGGTAGTCTGTGTACAGCAAAGACAGAGTCCTGTGATACCTTATAGACTAACAGATTTCTTTGGGCATAAACTTTCATGGGCTCCAACCCACTTCGTCAGATGCAACTGACAAAGTGGGTTGGAGCCCATGAAAGCTTATGCCTGAAGAAATCTGTTAGTCTATAAGGTGCCACGGGACTTTTGTTGTCTTTAATGGATTTGGTTTCCTTAAGGTACTTCTATGGGATAGAGCATTGGACTGGGACTCATGAAACAATTGTTCTAGTCCTGGCTCTGAGGTGGTTTCTCCTGATGAGAGAGATACCACAAAGTCGTTGCTCACATGGTGTATCTTCTCTTTGAGTAGTTTACCTAGCGTAAACCAAGTAATGACATTATTGAATCAGTCTACTCTTCCATTGCTTCCTGAAGCTATAAATTTTATGCCATAGCTTTCCATCATACCTTTACTTGCAACATGCATATATAGCTGCTGTAGATGGCTTGATTAATCAGAAACAAACCCAACTGATGTCCAGAAGATAAGGTAGAACAACAGACTGTATCTGGGGGAGACAAGAAACCATTATACACACAAAAGTGTTACGGAATAACTTTCTGTTTTATGTTTGCTTGTTGCCACTTGAGATATTGTCAACAGTGGAATTCACTGTTAGAAAAAAATAATTCTAATGTGCCCACTTGAACCAGCTGTCTCAGTTGTTCTCACACCAGTGTCTGTTTTCCACTAATATGTCTGCATGATGAGCTGGTTTGCAAATGTACAACATTTCAGTTCTAAAGCTAGCCTGCCTGTGGGTGGGTGAGACACATGATCAAGTATCAGGCTGTAGAAGATAATCCCTCTCTACGTTATGTCATCGTTCATGTGCAAAGCTTCTGTTGAAATCAATGAGAGCACTGCCTGTGAGAGTATTGCAGGATCAGATTTGTGTAAACCCATTCCACACCCAGCATGTTAAACACTGTTGTCACACGGCTATGTGTTATTGGTAAAATGGGGTAGTTTCATCTCTGGGGAATGGGGTAATTTTTAAAAGCAGCTGTGTCTTCTGGTGAGAAATACTTATTGGAAATATTTCCGTGAATCTCATTATTGCCTGACTGTGTGTCATGAAAGACTAATCAAACTCAAAATATACACGTCTGCACATCCTCAAAAATACATTGCATTTGCTGTGCTTCTTGGTTTGCCATCGTGGCCCAAATTCATTCTTGGTATAAGGAGATCTAGCCCTGATGTTCCCCTCTGACCAGGTCTGAATTTGGCCCCAAAATTAATATTTTCAGTGCATCAACAAAGTATTTTCCTATCATGTCATCAGAGAGGCTATAAATTGACTACAGTGGATGTAACAGATCATCAGCAAAACTACTTGTTTGAAGAGCTGCCAATGGAATGGAACTGCAACTCATGGAAAACTGAAAAATATGGTAGGTGCTTAAAACCAGTAACTCCTGTATGTTACCTTCTTTGTGATATTTCTCTTTCCTCTGCTTGACTAAATATTTACTAGGAAATTTTCTAGAATATTTAATGGATTCACTTTCCTTAATGTTCTTCTCTGGGATAGAGCATTGCATTGGATCTCAGGAAACATAGGCTCTAGTCCTGGCTCTTTTGCTGGATACCTCAGTTTCCACATCTGTAAAATGGAGGTAATGACACTACCTTCCTTTGTAAATTGCGATGGGAATCAATGATTAAATGTGCTACATGTTATTGTATGGCCCCCAGTGATGTAGTATCTGATCACTTAACAACCTTTTAATGTATTTAGCCTCATAGCAGCTGTGGAATATGTTTACTATTATCCTCATTTTCCAGATGGGAAGCCAAGACATGGAAGCAAAGTGACTTGTCCAAGGTTTGATGGCATGTGTGGGGCAAAGCAAGGATTTAAATCCAGTTCCCAGCTAGGGCCATTATGATTGTACTATCTTTATTCCTCACTAGAACTTCTCACCACAAGATTGAGCCAACTCCTATTAATGTGAGTGGCAAGATCAGACCATATCTGTGGAGTGTTTTCGGTCCAGAAAGCCATAACTTAGTTTTATTGATATGATGTGTGAGATGTTAGCAACTGCCATTTAAACCTCCACTTTTCTCATCTAGATAAAACTATTTGTCATCTTGTGAATATGCATGTCTTTCTTTTTATTAACCCAAGTATATATTGTTGTTAAATATGAATAGCTGTGCTTTGGGGCTATTCTCTGCATTTATGAGCAGACCACTGAAAAAATTATTCTTGTGGTTTCTAGCTGGACATTTGTCTTGAAAAATAGCATACTTTATCTGGAAAGGGCTGCTTCACATCATTCTTCTTTCACAAGCTACTTTTCCTTCCTCTTTTTACAGAGAGGAAAAACAAACAAACAAAAAGTGCTGCTCTGTCCAGAACTGTATCAAATGCCTTTTGGAAGCCATAAATATATGTTAATTATATCAAGTTAATTAGTCACTCTATAAGCTATTTGGGAAAAGTCAAGTAAGTTTTAAGGCAAGACAAGCTCTTTCACTCACTGAAATGCCTTCTGGTTATTTAAGGCCCTTATCATGAAATTATTTCTCATTGTCTCCTTCACAGTTCAGTCTGGTATTATCTGCTTACTTCTAAATTAGCTAAAAAAGGCTAAATGCCATAAATCCCAGGGCTTTGTTGTGATCTTCTTCTCTCTACTGAAATATTTTCTAGTCAAAGCACAGACAATAGCAGTCCTAGGTTAACAAAAGTCTTGGCTCACCTACATTAGTTTCTTGGCATGCAGGCCATCTGTTCCTGTGTCTTTATCCCCTTTTACTCCAATCCTTTATCCTCTTCATTGTATTGTTCTTACACTAATGTCACCTAACAAATCCATGTGATCTCCCACTAGTCTTAGCGCTGACTTGGGTCCAACATCTTAATCTCCCTTGATGTCACTGATGTAAACTACCAGAAAGGTCCCTGTTTGGTTTGCCATGGTGTCAGCCTTTTGTGAAGGAGTAAGGACAGAAACATGAAGCATTGTAACACACCACTGGCCACGAGTACAGTACATCTTCTAGGGGGCAATACCTAATGTACCAAAGGAAGTTGAAAATTTCTTTGCTGTGCCTGTTCCATGGAACCAGAGGTATCAGTTGTTGTTAGCTGTGGGGACATGGAATATTGTTACTGAACAGAGCCTGGTTACATAGAATCTGTGTAACTGGAAGACTCAAGCTCAAAAACTCAAATACTGTACGATAAAAGTCACAGAAAAAGGCTAGGCCGAGATTTGGACATCCAGGCCCAGACCCAGCTGCACTTGCTGCCAATGGATGCTAGGAGCCTAGACATCTTTGAAGATATTGTTCTTTGTTCTCATTAATAGGAATGGAGCATCTGAAATACACTAGGTTGCCTGAAAAAGTCATGTAAGCAAAAAGTATTTTACTGATATTTACCAATCTATATTGCCTCGCTTCTGTTTCTACACTGCAAAGACAACTGGAGCAAGATTATCCTGTTATAACCCATGCCTCATTCAAGTCCATTTTCAAACCTCGCTTCTTCAGGGAGCCTTATAAACTGTATATCTGCTATAAATGAAACAGACGTAGTTACCCTCAAGCTGTATTTATTAATCTCTGCAGTGACTGTCTTGTCAGGGCCTCCTGAATTCTCTTGTCCACCCCATATTATTTTCAATGTAAATTACAAACTGTTTGGAGTAGGGATTCCATCCTTGTCTTTGTTCAGTGCCACACTGAGTTTTACAGTGCTGCAGAACTACTAAATATAATAATACAATTATCCCCAGTCTGGTCACAATTTTAGTGCAGAGGGGAATGTGTTGTAACCAACTTGAGTAACTGGATTAAGGTCCCCAAAAGTGGTTATGGTTCAGATACTCAGTGAATTGGAACTGTGCTGTTACTGAATCTCTATCTTGACTCAGCTGCAAAGCCATAAAGATCCCCAATAAGGACAGACACACATCCCTCTTGGAAATGTACTGAAAGCAACAACTTGGCCTACCCAATGGCCATCCAGTGGCACCATCTTTTAGTAGATAGCAACCTGGATTGTAGTGGATCAGGTGATATGGAAATGAAAGGCTCAGCATCTGATTTCCAACCCCCAAGCTCATCCAGGTGAACTTTTTAACCTGCTGAGCTGTTACCAAATTCAAGGTCACCATATAATGTACCATATGTGAACCCTGGAGATTCCTAATATTATGTCCTTAATTCCTTGAGACCTGCAGTCACCAAAGAGAAAAGTCCATAAGCAGGCAGACAAGAAACTAGATCTCAGGGATTTCCCTAACCCCCCTCCCCACACACACAGCCTACACCACCTGTGAATTTCCCAATACCCCTACCCCCAGTTGACAGCTAGTAAAAGTGTTGTTATCAATTTAGTGAGCACTCCCCCTACACCTCCCCTAATTTCAAGTCCTGGGGAAGCTGTTCCTCAGTTTGAGTAAACCATGGAAGTTTGTATTCCTACATTGACTGACACCAGCTGGCCCCAGAAGTTGTTAACTTCATGCGTTAACATCTTGTTCCTTTGTCTAGCTGAAACCTCTAATAGACAAAGACGATAGACCCAATAAACCCAAATAAATGCAAATATGGTGCTTTACATCCAAGGACACACTGTTCTTGTGAAGTTCCAAACGGGTAGCCAAATTAGTCTAGTACAGCAAAACAAGAAGTCTGGTGGCACTTTTAAAGACTAACAAATTTATTTATTGCATGAGCTTTCACGGGAGAGAATCCTGAAAGCTTATGTGATAAATAAATTTGTTAGTCTTTAAAAATGCCACCAGTCTACTTGTTTGTTTTACTGTTCTTGTGACTTCTTAATTTTTTTGCTTCCAAGGTGTTATAACCCAGACGATGACCAGTAGCTATAGCCCAGTTAAACTTAACCATTCACAGGTTGGCAAGAATTATCCAGCCAGATCCACTTTAGCTTAACACTTGCTTCTCCTTAAAGGATTTGCAAAGAAAAAGTCATATGCCAGGGTGCACCTGCTCTGGCAAAATGAGCCTTGGAATTCCTTCAAGGGTGGAGCAGTTGCCCTGGGGAACTGCATATCTGCCATTTGCCAGAGCAGCTACACCCTGGCATTTTCCATCTTTCTTGATCTGTGACAATGATCCAGTTAAAACTAACCAGATGAGGGGCCCACACTCACACAAATGGTAATGAGTGAAGATGGAACATTTCTTTCAGAACCAGCTGCTCATCTCCTGCATTCAGTGACTCTACAAAAGGGTCAAAAACCACCTCTTCCATCTGTGTGGCTGTCACTCCCCTGTTCTTCAAGTAGCATTTCTGAACTTTTAAGACCTGCTTGGGAAAAGCAGGGAGTGATCTCCTGGCCTGTGGTTGACCACAAAACCACCTCACTGTCCAAATTTTCCTTTGCCAGGATGCCTATGAGAAACTTGACATCATTCGAACAGCTGGTGAGCTAGCATGCTAACCAATATCATCTCATTCCTTCATTGTAAATCTCCCATCTGTTGATATTCAACTGGTTTTGATTGTCTTCTACTTAGATGGTAGGCTCTTTGAGGCAAAGGTAGTCTTTTTGTTCTATGTTTTGTACAGCATCTGGCACTGGGGGTAATGCACATTACAAAGAATAGTAATGTTCTTCAGCACAACAACGCATGTAGTCTCTAAGCTCCAGCTCTTTGCCTCTTGATTCTGAGCCTCGCTGGCCAGTTCCCTGATATACAGAGCTTCTCTTACAGAGCTTCCTTTATGCTTCATTTTCACATGAGTGAAGCCCAGCCCATGCAAACTTGAGGCACACAACCTGCCTTTGGTTATCTGGAATTTTGGAGAATGAAGACTACTCTTCAGATGTTTAGCGCTTGGAGCAGGGCACTGGGAAGCAGGACTCAGGTTCTCCTCTCAGCCATGCCACTGACTCATTGTACAAACTTAGGTAAGTAATTTAACCTCTGTGCTGTTGGTTCCTCCCCCTGCATCTGAAAAATGGATATAATAAAACTTACTAGACAGGATTGTGTGGGTTAATCTATTAACATTTGTAAAGTGCTCCAAAGGCCTCTGATGAAAGGCCCTTTAGAAGTGCAAAGTATTTTGTTCGGTTCGGCACTGAGAAGGCTTCCAACCAGGAAGCTCCAGAAAAGCTTTCATCTGAATTTAAAAAAAAAAAAAATCTATAAAGAATCTCCGCAGAGAAGGAGCAGCCAGTTCAGACCTGGCATTAGTGAATGAAACTCTGAAGACAGAGGAGTCATTGCCACTTACATTGGGTCAGAATTTGTCCTGGAATGACTGATGGTGTCATGGTGTGCAGTAAAAAGGGAACTATGCAAGTTCTTAAAAGAACACCGGTGCCTGCCATCAAAGATGGTATTGTGTGTCCTGCTATCAATAATCTTTCATGACAGCTCCCTCACTAAGTGGAATGTAAGGAGACATGCGTGGAGCCTCCTCTGTGGTGTCTTCTTACAACAGCCTCGGTTTCTAGTCCACTGGGTGTGGAGAGTCTTATTCTTAGCTATTCTATTTCTACACTTGGGGAAGGAGTTGTGATGAAAGAGTGTGGGGCGAGGTGAAAGTGGCTTTAAGACTTTATTTGGCTTTATTTTTTTAAGGCTTTATTTGCCCTCCATGTATTGTGGAGGACTCTGGTGTAAGTTAGCCCTGAGGCTGCTCTAACTTGTGTTTTGCTCCGTCTGGCACCCAGGGAGCAGGGAATAGTCACAGCCTTGACCATCCCTTTTGCAGGGGGCCGGCCCTTACACTAACTTGGCACGGGGCAGATCCTGAAAAGCTCTCTTCTCAGTAGCATAACTGAGAGTCAGGCTTGGAGTGTTTAGTGCTTTATCAGTGTCACCCTTTGGTTGTCAGGTTTTTTGAATAGTTTCCCACCATCACAGCTCCTGAGGTGGCAGCTACAGCAGGCACTACCAGAGCTGCCTTACAGTCATGAGGATCACAGTGCCTGACCTAGCTCACTCATGCCCACTGCTTGTGCCTTCACAAAGGGAGCTCGCTATTTTAGATTGGTTTAATGACCCTTCTGCAGATCCTAGCTGCAGCAGGAAGCAAGCCCCAGATTTCTAGATCTAGCAGCATGGAGGTGAATCTCCACGGCCTGAGCTTCAAGGTTGTAGCAGGCACGCCAGCCTTCACGTATGGCCCTGTCCCATTGGAGGTGGACAGATGGCCAAGCCCATCAAGATTAATTTGGGGGCCTGATACATCACATTTACTGGGGCCCCACCTCTTCCCATTTCACTTTATTTATGCAGATTTTATGGGGGGGCCATGACAATTGTCCCCCCTTTCTGCCTCTCTCGTCAGCCCTGGAGAACACTACACCAAGTATGTGGGTGTGGTTTACAGTGAAATGACTAACAGGTCCACTGATCTGTTTGCTTCTCTCCATTCTCATTGAAGGTGATTCTTGCCTTCCTGGTAGTAAACGTTACAGGCGGGTCTGGTAAATGCAGCATTGTTCTGCCATATTATTATTATAAATATTTAGTAGCACCTAGATGCTACAAACAAGGCTGGGTCCCCACTGTACTGGGTGCTGCATAGAGATTCCCTGCCCCAAAACAAGCAAGGAGCCCTGTGGCACTTAAAGACTAAGAAATTTATTTATTTCATGAGCTTACATGGGAGAAAATCCCACCTCATCAGATACTTTGAAGAAAGGGAAACTTACAGAATGGGAGGAAACAAATGGAGTCTAAGTCATGGGAACAGGTCACACTGTAACAGCAAATCGAAGCAGTTGTTAAGATTCAAACACTGGCAAACAGCACATAGAGGAAGGTGAGGTCAAATCACCTGTTGTAATGGGAAAAGAGTCCATAGTCACAATTTAACCTGCTTTCACAAAATCAAATCTGCATATCAGTTCCAATTCTGCAGTTTCTCTTTGAAGTCTTGATGGGTGTGTTCACACTGCAGTCTTATTTTGAAACAACAGAGGTTGTTTCGAAATAAGAAAGGCCATGTTCACATGACACACCGTTGTTTTGAAACAACGGGTTCCGTTGTTTCGAAGCAACGGCATTGTTTCAAAACAACTTAAACCCCATGTGGGGATGAAACAATGCCGTCTGAACATGTTGTTTCAAAACAATGGTGACTTGTTTTGAAATAACTGTTGTTTGAAGTTGCTATTTCGTTTCCTGCTTTTTTTCCTTAATTCGAATGAACAAACAGTTAATTCGAATTAACTTATTTTGAAATAAGGCATTATTTCGATAGAACTTGTATCGAAACAACTTGTATCGAAATAACCCCCTGTGTGTGAACATAGCCGATGTGTTACCCATTTTCTTTATTAAATCATGACTATGGTTTCTTTTCCCATTACAACAGGTGATTTGACCCCACCTTCCTCTATGTGCTGTTTCCCGGTGTTTGAATCTTAACAATTGCTTTGATTTGCTGTTACAGTGTGACTTGATCCCATGTCTTACACACCCCTGCATTTATTTTCCACCCATTCTGTAAGTTCCCCCATCTTCAAAGCATCTGACAAAGTGGGATTTTCTCCCATGAAAGCTCATGCAATAAATAAATTTGTTAGTCTTTAAGTGCCACAGGACTCCTTGCTTATTTTGCTGAACTAGACTAACATGGTAGCCCCTTTGGAACCTGCCCCCAAAAGCTTTCATTTTAAGTAGATAACAGGTAGGTGAGGAACCAGGGGAAATTACTTTCCCAAGATCATGCAGCAAGTTGGTAGCAAAATCAGGACTGGATCCCAGGACTGCAATACACCATGCCAGTATGCTGCCTGCTTGGACACATTGAACTCCCTCTCTGCTTCTTTGGTGAAACATCAGAAATCAGTTACTATGTTTGTCATCCTTCTCCAGTCTTACCAAATTGTACTCTTCACTGGTTGGTTACTGGGTGTCCATTTGTGAGTGCAGGAATTGATCCTGAGTCAGCACAGTCCCAAAATTGATGCAAACACATTTTTGAAAGGGAAACCAGCCGAAGATCCCAACTAGGAGGCTTTGTGCATTGACTGCTGAGTGAGAATACTGCTTCCAGCACATCAGACTGCAATATCCACAGTTTTGTTCCTCTGCCATTCCAATTTGCTCAGGCAGCCCAATTTACCTGGCACCACCAATTGCTTTTGGATTCCAAAATTATTTCTCTGGCTCTTGAAATTTATGAACAGGCCCCTTTTCCACCAAGCCACCAAAAGCCCGAAGATGTATTTTTGGAATCGTATTGCTTCCAAGTTTAGCCTCAGTGCTGCCAGACAGAGCATCCACTGATGGAAATGATTTTGATTGCTAGATGTCTACCTGGATCGCAGGACAAGCTTGTTTCACAGGAGGGCTTGAATTGCAGTGACAAGGCCATGAAGTTGCAGTGCTCCAGACAGAATTGTCACTAAATTCACTTGACTGGAGCAGCAGTGTCTATGAGATGCACATACGTAGGCAAAATACATGCATGGTTACCTGGGGATGAAGGCTCAGCTTTGCTTTGGAACTTAGTTTTCTAATGCTGCAGTCTGATTATTAGAGCTAGACATGAGCTGAGCTGCAAAGTTGGCACCTAGGTGTGCATGTCATTATTACTGTTACAGGAGGTAGTGTGGTCTGGTGGATAGAGCTCGAGACTAAGACTTAGGAGACCTGACTGCTAGTTCTGTTTCTGCTGCTGGGCGACTGCAGGCAAGTCACATTCCCTCTCTGTTCTTCAGTCTCCCCATCTGTAAAATGGGAATAATAATACTGTCCTTCAGTTCAACGTGCCTTTAAACTCTACTGTGGTAGCATACAGCTGTCCGCACCAGATACCAGGACCCCAGCGTGCTGGGTGAACAAAGATGTTCCCAACTTACAAACTAAGGAGAAGACAAGCAACAAGAGATGGACAGAAACAGACAGACCAACAGGGAAGCAAAGTTAAGAAATGAGACTGTATTGGCCAGCATGATGGACTGTGGATTCAGCACACCACCAGCTTAACTGTTACCAAGTTATTTGCAGGTATTGTGAAAAAGGAGAGTTTTAGGGTGGGATTTGAGGAGGACAAAGGAGTGGCTTTGTGGGTGTTTATGGGGAGCTCTTGTCAAGCTTGAAAGGGAGAAAGCACACAGTGCTTTGTTTGTAAGGCCACTCCAAATTCAAGTAGATTAGGTTTTAGCAGTTGGATTCAGCCCATTATAAAGATACTGGCCTGAGGGAGCTTGCGAGCTGCTCCATCTGAAAGAGCCTTGCTTCTTGCAGATAGTGTTGTGCTCACTTGTTCAACTTCTGAAACTCTTTATGCAGGTTTCATTTAGCCAGACTCACATTTGAGTTGAATCAGAAGCGCCTGATTCTCTGCATTTTGCACAATCATTTACAGCAAGGGAAACAAGGTATACGGGCTAGAATGAGAAGCATCTTTCACTCACTTTACACTGATGCAAAAACACTGTGTGAGGTACAAGCCAGCAAAGCTGAGTATGAATTTGCCCTTATTTCTCAATAGCTATTTTTAGAGCTTAGTTGGTGAAACAGAGAGCAGCGGTACCCGTGCTATGCAGCCAGAATCCTATGGACCATCAGCTAAAGGGGTATCAACAAAATGAAAACCATGCTGGCCGAGTGAAGGTTCAGCTTAAGGCTGGGTCATGCAGGGTTAACAGGCTTTTGCTGACAGCCCTGGAATAGCCCAACTGAGTATCTAGTGGAGAGAGCTGCTTGAGTAACACCTTGGCTTCAGTTCCAACATATCGCAGGAATACTGACCTCCAGCCCCACTGTGCTGGCTGGCGCCAAAGTGGGACTTAATGCTGTTAGGAAGCAAATGGAGGAAGTAGGAAACTTAGCTACAGTCTGTGCATTTGGGTCCCTTTCTTCCAGGAGCCAAGTCAGGGTCTCTCATATGTGTCAGCTGATCCAGTGCTGTCTCGCCTCTTGTGATTCCACCAGATCCAGCCTGCTAAGCTGGGGTGGACTTGTTTGCCATGTGTAGATGGGCTTGGTATCAATGAGAATCAGGGTCTACAGAAGTTTTTCTTTTCTTTCTTTTCTTTGATGCGCCTGCTGTCACAACAGCTGATGTGTTTCAGCCTAGAGGTGGAAGCATTTCAGTAACAGAGTAAAGGAGTCCCTCTGTATGGCCCTTTTAAGTTTGACAATCTCTTTTTAGTAGGATAGGAGCGGAGGAAATGAAAACTGATGTCATCCAAACAGTGACAGCCCCATTTCTCTGCTCCCAATCTGGTGTCGGTGGAGGCGAGTTTGTTGACAAAATAAATTTCTCCCAGGCTATGCAATCAGCGGGGCTCAAATAAGAACTGGCAGAAAGGGAACAAGAGGAATCTTTTCACACTGTGAACCTGATCAATTACAAGTGCGCTAGGCTGCTGGAAAGAAACAAAAACTGCAAGCACTGAGGAAGGAAAACTATACACAACACAGTGGTGAATGGAGTTGGGACCACCTGAAATACTTTTTCTGTTGATTTCTGTACAATCACAGTGACATACAAAGATCTCCCCTTTGCTCAGGCACCATAGTGAAAATCAAATCCAGTCTCATAGGGGTCAGCCTTCAGGGCACAAGCTTTTCTTTCTTTGCTGGACTTTTCCATGCCTCCAACACGATAAACAATCCTTTTGTATATGACATAAACAACACCAGGTTGCCGGACAAGAACAAAAGCCTTGATTCATTCTCTGCCTGGATCAGCTGAGCTCTCCACATGATGAGCCCCATCCTGCCGGGACTGAGTGGAAGTTTGCCATCAAAACAGGCCTGAGAGCAGTGGCAACTCTGATTAGAAGAGCAGTCTTGGATTGGATGGGGGGGGGCCTCTTTGCATACAATGGGGCTCCTAATGAGCATATGGAGGAAAACGTGTTGGGTGGCCTGGTAATATCGCACAAAGCTAGTCCCTCGATCTGGCAATGGCATCACCATGGGCAAAACCTAACAGGCCTGTCAACTTTTATCTTCACATCAAGTCAAAGTGGAGTTAAACACTTCATCAAAATTGTGTGGTTTTGTATGCCTGTGTGATGGACAGGTCAGGTGAGGCCAGTGGCTTCTACAGCCCTCCATCCTGGAGCAGAGACCAGCATGTGCAAATGTCACTGCAGGACCAGGTCCCTAGAATGTAAAGCTCAGCTCCTAAAGTTGTTTCAGTACTTAATGCCCATTGAACAGAGTGGAAGTTCGGAGCCTAAATCTCTTTGAGGATCAGGGCCTGAGTTCTTTGGTGCAAGGTATCATGGAATGGCTGGCCATTAAGGGGAAATTGGGTTCAGCCTCAGGTATGAGGGCTCAGCTAGCTTGCCAGGGATCAGGTGATTATAACAAGTGCCAGTGGCTCAAGGGGGGCAGGAAGTCCTTGGGGGGACTGCTACAGCAAGTAAGTGGTTGCTACTAGCAGCCAGTGATCAAAGTTTCAAAGCACTGCTGGGGTTGTTAAGGGAGCCCTAGCACATGGGTTGGGTTAGGAACAATGCTGGTTCTAGATAAGCCTTGGGGCTTTTAAGAATTAATTCCATCCAACAAAACTAGGGGTGAGATATTTAAAAACATCCAGTCATTTGAGGTACCTTGATTTTTAGGGGCCGATAATGAGATGACCCTCCCCCAAAGGAGCCAGTTAGCAGAGCATGAATGCTATAGCAAAGCAGAGGCTAGAGAAAGAGTATCTGTATCTGAAAATGTAAACCAAACAAGGAACCCTGTGGCAGTTTTAGGCTATCTCTACATCTCCAATTTTAGTTCAGACTTGCTAGTCCTAACTAAAGAAGTCCGAGGTTAGTTTGAACTAACCTCGGGCTAGTTCGAACTAACCACAGCTTTTTAGATGGAACTAGCTGTGCTAGCAAGATGGATGGCAGAAGTGACTGGTGGGTGGAGCTGGTGGACAGCGGGCAGAGCCAAGGGATGGTGCTAAAGGATGGAGTGACTGCCAGTTGGTGCTGGTGGACAGTTGGTGTGAAAGACACTCCCTACGTACCCTAGGGTGGGTCGGCAGCCTAGCTGGCACTGATTCTCCAGATCAGTGCCAATTTTGCTAACGGGTTTTCATTTGCTGTTATGCTATGTGGATCATGTTGAAGGGTTTCACATTAGGGCTTGTATGTTCTGTTATGCGGTGTGGGTTGTTGGGAACTTTGTTCTGTACTGTACTGATTTTTAGATCAGTGCTGACCTCAGTTATTTGGCCTTTTCATTACATTTTACTGCTATTAAAGTTCTGTTTACTACACTCAGTTTCGTGCTTGTGAGTGGGGAAGCCTTATCCCTTTGGGGTGCCCAGGAAACAGTGCAGGATTCCCAGAAATCTGGGTGGGAACTCGAGTCGGTTGGAGGTGTTGCTTCAGTGGGAAACCCCTAGATATAGAACCTGGCCCTTGTTCTGCCAGCCCATCCAGGCAGAAGGGTTACATTCATACTAGTCCTGACTGTATGCTGCTCCTGGGGCAGTTATTTATGGCAGCACAAAGAGGATGCAAAATGCTACCAAAGGTGGATGGCGCCATTCTGATTGGATTTAAATTACAGCCTCAAGGTGCCAGGATCAGCTTCTCTGCCTTCTGCTTTAACCACCGGAAGGTGGCATGCAGAACAATGGCAGCTAACAAATGATGTATTGATTGCACCCTGCTGACGTGTTGTGATGGGTCCTGTGCAATTGTAGCCTTCAATGCTTTGGTTTGATTTTAAACATTGCTGTGTTGCTGCAGGCCAGTCACTCAGCGCAGCCATATCACTCACTTATCAGAGCTTGAGGAAACTTTGGGCCTATTTCACATGCACACTGATTTGAGAGCTTCCTATGCGCAAGTATGGTAAACAGTTTGCAGGGTGCTCACAGCCCTGAATAGCTCCCATTACTGCAGGACAGATCCTGATCTCAGCCACACTGGTGCAAATCCAGAAGTGGCTGGAGTTACTAAGAGCCTACAGCAGAATCCCACACAACGTGGCTCTGGGAGCCCCAGCTTTGCTTTGTGAGGCTGCATCCTCCCTGCCTTTAAAAATAAAATGAATGGCAGCTGACGTGGTGCATTTTCAGCATGCCTTGCCTGTGAGTGCTGGCAGCCTACAGCCAGGGGAATGCAAAGCACTTGGTGCCCTCAGCCCATACAGTACATGCCGTCCCTTTCCTTTCAGAGCGTGAGTGCCAGGACAGCCCACAGTGCATTGTTCCCTCTGTTCCCTCATCTTCTATGCCCCAGACTTCCTGGGGAGCCCAGGAAGGAGCTTTTATGATTTCATGGCAAAGGCTTATGGGTTCTCCCTTCCCCATGTTTTTTTCCTGGTGGTTAAAGGGATTTCAGGTTGGAGACAGGAGGGCAAAGTGTGTGTGTGGGGGGGGGGCGCGTTGCGATGGGAGAAGCTCACCAGGTATACGTAAATGATCTTTGAAAGGTCCTACTTTAGAGTCAGATGCTGCCAGGTGCTGAGTTCCTTCAAATCTTATTGAGTGCTATGGGACTGCTTGCCAGAGAAGAGGTCTCAAGAGGAGGCTGTGACTCCCTGTGACACAGAATCACACTTAAGAGCAACCACATTCCCTAGCTCCAAAAGGGCAGCCGTGTTGATCTAGTTCAGTAAAACAAACATGGAAACCTGTGGCACTGAAAGACTAACAAATTTATTTATCGCATGAGCTTTCATGGGAGAAAAATCCAACTTTGGCAGATGCTTTGAACATTCCCTGGGCCTCCACTAGCTTCCTGATGGGCTGACACAACCCTGCTCCAGCCCCCACTGAAATCCATGGCAGAAAGCCCAGTGGTTTCAAGAGGTGCAGGACTGAGCCCCTGATCACGTTCCCTCTTTAGTCCAGTTAGCGAGTCGGTGGATTTTTTTCTTGGCTTTAAAAAAAAATTAAAATTGTATTTGCTCAGTTAAAAATGAAATATTCAGACAACCTGCCTGCCTTGAACTGAGAGCATGTAATTAGGTCTTTGCTGTACATGTGCTAGGGTGTAAAATTCACCACCTTGCATCTGTTTGTGTCCTCTTCCCCATAACTCCTATAAATTATTCCCTTCCTTCCCTCTGTAAGGTCTGAGGCCTCATTGTTTTTGGCTAAGCAACAGCAGCCATTTAAAGAGAAACAGCATCCATGAGCTTAGAAGCATGCAGTCACATCTTCATGTGCTTGAAAGTTATATCACAACAATATGACTTCTGGCTGTTAAAAAGGTGCTGTGTCCTAAGAGTACATGATGTGTACTTATATATCCTAATATGGTCATGAGCCAGGGCATTGTGAGGTAGACAAAACTGTGGAAAGGGACAAAGATACAAGGCAGAGGCCCTACTTAAGGGAAGATGTAAAGTGGTGACTTTATAGTTGTTTGCAACATGCTTGGTCAATGCAGGCACCTCAGGTACAAAAGAGTCCCATGGCTCACCAAAGAACTGAGGGTCTGTGGGCCCAATTACAGATAGACTATATTGGATCTCTACCAGTTACGCAAAGGAATAAGAAGTGTTGCTTGGTGATTGTGGATCCCTTTACAATATGGATAAAAGCCATCCCAACAAAAGCTAACAGACATTTATATACCCTGGCAGTTGCCTTTATTAAATGCATTTATTTTCCTCCAATTCATCTGTACTTCTCCATCTTCTAGCGTCTGACAAAGTGGGATTTTCTCCCATGAAAGCTCATGTGATATATAAATTTGTTAGTCTTAAAGGATCTGTCTACACTAGCAAATTAGTCCGGACTAAGCAAGCTTAACATTTTTAGTTCGAACTAGCCAAACCTTAGTTCGAACTTGCCGCTTTGTCTAGTCCGCACTAGCATGATGTAGTAATGGTAGTTTGAACTCACCACATTTTTTTAGTTCAGACTAACTTAGTTTGAACTAGACGCACTTTTCTAGTTCGAGCTAAAAAGTTAGTTTGAACTAAAAAAAGTGAGGCTAGTTTGAACTAAGATGTTAGTTCGAACTAAAAAAAAGCAGTTAGTTTGAACTAATTTCAAACTGCTTAGTTCAGACTAAGCAAGTCCAAACTAAGCTTTTAGGTGTAAACATAGCCTAAAAGTGCCATTAGACTCCTTTTTTGTTTTTCTGAACTAGACTAACATGGCTACCCCTTTGGCACTTGTCATAAATTAACCAGATTATGCCTAGAGCCCTGCAGACTGAGAAAAGGTGGGGTGCTCTACACCTCACCCAAAGGAAAACCCTTTGTTTTGTTTTGTTCATTCCTGTTGTTGCTGCAAGTTTTTTTTTTTAAATAGTCTCTGCACTGATCTCAAACATTAAAAAATGATGAATCAGCCTTGTCATGGTATGCACATCCATGCACCCCTAGGACATGATCTATGCAATTTTTCTGTTCAGTTTTGCAATGTAATTATGTGATTTGATGCCAAATATGCTATACCAGACTCCTTCTGAATGCTCATAACCTATTCTGCTTAATTACCCTGGGACTGTGTTTCCTACAGCAACATGTATGTGTACCACATGAAACATGGTACATAGCTCAGACTATCTCTAGCACAGAGGCTAGAGAGTTACATGACAAAGGCGATGTAAATTGACCTCCCTGAACCAGGTAGGAGAGGGGAGGGATCAAGGGGTTTTGGAAACAAAAAGAGACACTTTGAACAGCTTGAGGCTTTTTGCCTGGGAAACTCCACCTTGAAACATCTACAAGAAGAATTGTGCCCTATCTTGAAAGAGGAAGAGAACAGCCATAAACCACCACAGCCGGACGTGAGGGTGAGGTGAACATATTTGTAATAGTGTATTTAGTTCAGTATGCATGTTTTATGTTTTGTTTTCTTTTGGTCACTCCTGACTCATTTATATTATGATTCTGCATTGATTTGCTATATCCTCACTTAAAATCATACACTGGTACATAAACTGGTATTTGTTTTAGCTAAAGTGTATGGACTTTAGAGAGTGTGACTATGGAAGGCTGGGCATGATTTCAGTGTTAAATGGATGGACTTGGGTCTGTGGTGATTGGGGGAGAGCCTCAATCCCTGTAAGGCAGAAGTGCCGACGGTTGTATCCAAGGCTTGGGGTACTTGCTGAGGGACTGTCCCCTATGCTCACTGCCAGGAACTAGCTACACACAGGAGACTAGAGTGGACTAACTCAGGAGTGAGTGGTCACCTACCTAGGTGGTGTAATTTGTGGTTCAGGAATGGAGATGTGGGGGGGTCACAGTGGCACACCAGACTGGATCTGGCGAGCAGCCTGTCACAAGCATCCACACTTCCACCTCCACACTGGCCTAAAAATCATTTGTTTGTTTATTAAAAACAATTAATACTTTGGGGACTTTGCTTTGTGGTTTCTAACTTTCAGGCTACATTTGGGTTTATATTTTCCAGCTTTTCTCTAGAACCATAAAGGCTAGTAATGTACTGAATTCTGGACTTTGTTTGTTTGTTCGTTCTTGTATGCTGTTTTGAGTTAAAGCTGAGATTCTCGCCTAATCACATGCTTCCAGAAGCTGGGGCTTCAAGAACACTAAACACTGTATCACAAGACTTATAATAAAATATCAAGTTAGAAACCTTGGAAACAAATGGTTTTTGTGTCTTTGACAGCTTGTGCGAGGGAGCAGATCTAACAAACAGATTGTACGGGCAGGGGAAGTATTTCTATTGGGAGGTGAGAGCTGCTGGGTGGGAAAACTGGGAGATACTAGGAAACTTTGCAGGTCGTGGGAGTGCTGAAAAGATTTTTGCACTCATGGACTTTAAGGCCAGAAAGGACCATCCAAATCATTTTCTGATCTACATATTACAGGCCACAGGACCTTGCCCACCCACTACTGTGACAGACCCATAACCTTTGGCTGAATTATTGGGTTGCCCTGGACAGTGTTACAATTAGAGCTGTAGGGTATTATGTGTTGGGAAAGGGCAGGGGGGCATTGAGGCAATATTGTAAGGGAGTGCCAGGGAGAAAGTACACAGAGGCAGGTGAAGGATGAATTATCTGAGGTACTGTGACAGTGGAAGTAAGTAGGTTGAAGGGTGTGTTGGCAGGTGGATAGGGTTGCATGGTAAGGTGTTTGCACAGGGTGGTTGGTTTCATGGGGTGAAGCGTGCTAGATGGGGGAGAGCTGCCTAGAGCAGTGGTTCCCAACCTTTTCTCTGCCCAGGCACATTTTGATACCTTTTAATTATTTTGAGGCATACCGCCATATAGTCGCCAAATGACTGCATGAATATTCATGAGTCAATCCAGCACTCTGAGTAGTTTTTCAAAAAATTCTGTGGCACACCTGCTCAGGCCTGCTGGCAGACCTGTGCACCATGGCACACTGGTTGGAAAAGACTAGCCTGGAAAGTGCACAGCACTTGCACGGGTGACTGAGATTGTACACAGAATACCGAGTGCTGCAGAGGGAGGCCTATAATCACCAGTGGAAAGATTGCACCAAGGGGTGAAGAGTGGTGCACTGTGGAAAGTTGCCCTAGTGCAGGGGTTTGCATGGGGGAGGAGGCGCACCACAAGGGACAGCATTGCAATGGAGGGGTTGCATGAGGGGGAAGATCACACTAGAATAGGGTTACCAGATACCAAAGCATGGAAAGGAGGACAGGGAAATATGAAAAGGAGGATGTTGGAGGATACATGGAGAAAATGTGCTATTAATGTAATATTCTTCTGTTTTTAGGGGGCCCTGGAATGCTTCCCCTAAAAACAGGGTGTTCTGGGGCATTCCAGCATCCTTTAACCCCTGTAAGTAAAAAGCCAGACCAAATCAAGTATTTTTACAATGCCTGCCGGCTGAAGGATTGGACGATAAAAAGGAGGACGGGTCCTCCTTTTGCCTGACATCTGGTAACCCTACACTAAAGCAGTGTTTTCCAACGAGTGTGCTGTGGCCTACAGGTGTGCCATCAGGCCTGTGCAGGTGTGTCATGAAATTTTTGGAAAAACTATTCCAAGAGTTCTGAATTGGCTTGTGAATATTCGTGAGTGCCCCTGTATGGTGGTGTGCCTCACAATAATGAAAGGTATCAAGGTGAGACAGGGCAGAGAAAAGGGTGGGAATCACTGCTCCAGAGATTGCAGGGCAGTTGCACTGAGGGAGACTCGCACTAGTGGTTGCAGGGGGAGGGTGACACAAAGTTGCAGTTCCAAAAGGGCAGATGTGTTAGTCTAGTAAAGCAAAAAAAAGCAAGAAGTCTTATGGCACTTAAAGACTAACAGATTTATTTATCGCATGAGCTTTTGTGGGAGAAAATCCCACTTCGTCAGATGCTTTGAAGAGGGGGAACTTACAGAATTGGTTGCAAATAAATGCAGGGAAGTGTAAGACATGGGATCAGGGCATACTGCAACAGCAAATCACAGCATTTGTAAGGATTCAAACTCTAGGACAGTGTTTCCCAACCAGTGTGCCACGGCACACAGATGTGCCATCAGGTCTGAGCAGGTGTGCCACAATATTTTTTGAAAAACTACTCAAAGAGCTCTGGATTGGCTCATTGGCTCATGAATATTCATGAGTTCATTTGGAAACTATATGGTGGTGTGCCTCAAATTAATTAAGGTAGCAAGGTGTGCCAGGGGCAGAGAAAATGTTGGGAAACACTGCTCTAAGAAACAGCACACAGAGGGAGGGTGAAGTCAAATTACTTGTTATAATGTGAAAAAAAGATGGTCCTCAAGAAAATCAATGGGATATCAAGACTTCAAAGGGAAACAGCTGAAATTCAAATAATATGCAGATTAGACTGTATGAAAGAAGAGCTGAAGTGTGACTTTGGATTCTTTTCACATTATAACAGGTAATTCGACTTCAATTTCCAAAAGGGTAGCCAAGTTAGTCTAGTCCAGCAAAAAACCCAAGGAGTCGTGTGGCACTTCAAGACGAACAGATTTATTTTTCGCATGAGCTTCCATGGGCGAAAATCCCACCGTGTCAGATGCTTCTGTAAGTTCACCCGTCTTTGAAGCATCTGACACGGTGGGATTTTCTCCCACCAAAGCTCATGCGAAAAATAAATCTGACGTCACCCTCCCTCTGTGTGCTGCTTCCTCGAGTTTGACTCCTGCAGTGTGCCCTGCTCTCATCTTACACTCCCCCGCCTTTCTTTTCATCCCATTCTATAACTTCCCCCACCTTCAAAGCGCCTAACCAAGCGGGACTTTCTCCCAGGAAAGCTCATGCCATAAATAAATGTTAGTCTTTCCAATGTTCCCTCTAATGACTTGTAGACCGTGCGTGCAAACGATTTTTCTGCGTGCGCAAAACCATTTCTGCGTGAGCACCAGCATGAGCACTATTGACTGTTTTGCTGCCCTTTCTTTGTTGCGCGCGCAGGTGCGATGCCCACGCGCACAGCCTCTGGCTCGCGGCAGGTGGCTGCCCCCGCCGCGCGCCGCTCCCGGCCTGCAGGGGGCGCGCGGCGCCCGCCGCCCCTGCTGCTGGGGGCGCCCCAGACGCCTGACGGCCGCGCAGGCGCAATGGGCCGGAGACGGGCGCGGCGCGGTGATTGGCCCCGCGCGGCAGGTGTGTCCCGTGTGCCCGGCAAAGGCGTCCGGGCGGAAACCAGGCGGGTTTCTCCTTGGAGGTGGGCGGAGGGTTGGGAGCGACGCACGCGCCCCTCCCCCCAGCCGACGGCGGCGCGCGAGCGGGCGGCGGCGGCGCAGCGGAGCCCAACGCGGCCTCCCCCGGACACCGGGATGGCCCCGGCCGACGGTAAGTCACCGGCCCGGCTCCCTTCCCCCCCCCCCCCGGGCTCAGCCAGTCCCGGTCCCTGCCTCAGCCCCTCCCCCACCCCCCACAGCCCCTTCTTGGGCTCCCCTCATTGTGCTCCCCCCAATGCCCCTCGCCCCCGCGGCCTTATTCCTCGCTCCCCTGCCCCAGCTGCTCCCCACACAAGTGTCCCAGGGGGTCCCCAGCGCTGAGGGGGCTCCCTGCTCCCCATCGCCCCCAATTCTCCTCTCCTCTCTCATGACAGCGGCCTCCCCCTTTGCTCCATCGCTTCAGTGCCAGGCGGGGGTCAGCCTCTCCCCCTTTCTGCCTGGTGATCCCCCCCGCTTACATTTTGTCCTGGCTTCTTTTTTTTAACCCCCCCCCCAAGTGTGACTTTGCTGCACAAACAGCTGCAGCCAGCGTTTGCTTTGTGGAGGCACCCTCTCCTGTGGGAAGCGCTTGGGGACCCCTGTGTCTGAAGCCTCAGCGCAACGGTTAATTTGGTTTTTAATTGGTCTCACTGAACTTCTTCTCTCCTGCTAATCAGCGCCCATAAATGAGCTTGAAGTTGAGTAATGTCGGTCTTCCGACCAGCCTGTTTGCAATGTTGTTAGCTCTGAAGAAGGGCGCTTACCGAAGGGTTGTTCAGATGTTCAAATACAGGTTGTCCTTTCAGGCTTGGCGTGATGAGCCGGCGTCGCGTTTTTAGAACGCTGTACTAGTTCAAAGGTGCTGTTAGGACTTGGTGAAGCTGTGTGTGTCAGCACAACACGTAAACCTTTTAAAGTTGCAGTGCAGACTGGAATTTCGAAGGAGCTGATGATGACTAAAGTTTTGTTTATACAAACACTTACCTCAGCAAAACTTTTGTCACTCATGAGTGTGAAAAAAACACCCCCCTGAGCAATACAAATCTTTTGTCGACATACGTCTAGTATAGACAGGGCCGAAGTACTGCTGCGTGATGTCCTTTTTCTGCAGTTAGTAGTTAACGTTGAGGCTTGGGTAAATGTAACGAGGATTCTTAAGCCTGTTTGTTTACTAGTCTTGTGTATTTTTAAACTGGCTACCTTTGGTGGCTCTCAGTAGTTAAAAATGGAAAGCTCTATTACACCGCCAAGTCCAACCCCCTCTGCTGTGCTTTATCCTGCATATACAAGGCTATAGAGCATGCATTCAGCAATAGCCACGTAATTGATTCTTCTCTTGAATTCAAAAGGAAAACAGGTGTTTTACTCTGAGTGTTTACTCATGATGTAATCTTTTAATTTCAGCTCCATTTATCTCTCAGTTTTTTGACTGTTTCCAGTGTAGTAAAAAGTTTGTGAGACATGCTCTCAACTGAGGACTTTGCACTTCTGGCAGGGGGACGGACTGTATTGAAGTCTCTAACTCTTAAGATACATCAGTTATGGTTTTGCCCCAGCCCCCGCTCTGCTAGGCCTCCCACAACCAAAGATGCAAGCAAGGTTCATGTCCTGAGAGTTATAATGATGACTCCAGGGATATGTTACCTATGTTCAAGCCTGAGGTAGAAAAGAAGTGTGCACTTGAACATCTTTATTTTTCATAAATATATATTAGGTGACAGATAAACAGGGAGCAAGCTTCTAGTGAGAGTAATTAATGAGTTTCCTCCCAAATACTACCCATGAGAAACTTTAAAAAACTCAAACCTTCTTGTTTGGACTTAGCAAAATATTTCCTAATTGGGGCATGCTCTTAAATAGCACACAATTGAAATATAATATTTTGTCCCACCAGGAATGCTAGTGCATGTGGTAATTCTCATTGAAGTTCACGACTTCTGTTTGAAGTCTTGCCGCTCAGTCAATAATTTCTAACTTGATCTTGACTACGACTCTGGTCTTGCAAAGAGCTCCATTTAGCCAATCTCATAGTGAAGTCCATAGGGGTCTGTGCAGGTATAGGAGGTCCACCTGTGAAAAGCTTATTGGAGGATTAGGGCTCCAAATAATAAAGGACACTAAAGAGCCAACCAATTCAGGACTTCAATTACCCTGACATCTGCTGGAAGGCCAATACAGCAGTGCACAGGCAATCCAGGAAGTTTCTGGAGAGTGTTGAGGACAACTTCCTGGTACAAATGCTGGAGCAACCAACGAGGGGCCTTGCGCCTCTCGATCTGCTGCTCACAAATAGAGAAGAATTTATCAGGGAAGTAGAGGTCAATGGCAGCCTGGGTAGCAGTGACCATGAAATGATTGAGTTCAAGTTGATGATTAAAGGAAAGAAGGAAAGAAGCAAAACACAAACCCTAGACTTCAGAAAAGCAGATTTTGTCTCCCTCAGGGAACTGATGGGCAGGATCCCTTGGGAGGCTGATCTGAAGGGGAAAGGTGTCCAAGAGAGTTGGGTGCATTTTAAAGAAACCCTGCTAAGGGCACAGCAAGATACAATTCCGATAAGGAGAAAGCACAGCAAATGTGGAAGGCGCCCACTGTGGCTTAACAGAGAGCTCTGCACTGAGCTGAAGCATAAAAAGGACGCTCACAGGAAGTGGAAGCTAGGACAGATGACTAAGGAGGCATATAAAGACATTGCTCGGGACTGCAGGGATAAAATCAGAAAGGCCAAAGGACAAATGGAGTTGCGACTAGCAAGGGATGTGAAGGATAATAGGAAGGGGTTCTACAAGTATATCAATAACAAGAAGAGGATCAGGGATGGTGTAGGTCCCTTACTGAATGGGGCAGGCATCCTCGTGACAGAGGATGAGGAAAAAGCTGAAGTGCTCAATGCTTTTTTTACTTCAGTTTTCACAAGCAAGGTCAGCTCCCAGCCCACTACACTAGGTACGGGGGACTGGGGAGAAGAAGAGAGGCCCTTGGTGACAGTAGGTCAGGTTAGGGACTGCTTAAAGAAACTAGATGTGCACAAGTCCATGGGGCCGGATGAACTGCATCCGAGGGTGCTGAGGGAGCTGGCTGATGAGATAGCAGTACCGTTGGCCATTATCTTTGAAAACTCGTGGCGAACGGGGGAGGTGCCAGAGGACTGGAAAAAAGCAAATATAGTACCTATCTTCAAGAAAGGCAAAAAGGACGATCCAGGGAATTACAGACCTGTCAGCCTCACCTCAATCCCTGGAAAAATCATGGAGCAGCTTCTCAAAGAATCCATCCTGAAACACTTGGAGGAAAATAGAGTAATCAGGAATAGTCAGCATGGATTTACCAAGGGTAAATCATGCCTGACCAACCTCATCGCCTTCTATGATGAGATGACTGGATTTGTGGATGCGGGAAGAGCCGTTGATGTGATATACCTTGACTTTAGCAAGGCTTTTGATACGGTTTCCCACAGCATTCTCATTGGCAAATTAAGGAAGTATGGGTTAGATGCGTGGACTGTAAGGTGGATAGAAAACTGGCTAGAACAACGGTTTCAGCGTGTAGGAATCAATGGCTCCATGTCAAGTTGGCAGGCAGTAACGAGTGGTGTACCCCAGGGGTCGGTCCTGGGGCCAGTTCTGTTCAATGTTTTCATTAATGATCTGGATGATGGGATAGATTGCACACTTAGTAAGTTTGCAGATGATACCAAACTGGGGGGAACGGTAGACACCCTAGAGGGCAGAGACAGGATTCAGGGAGACCTAGACAAACTGGAGCAGTGGGCCAAGAGGAATCTCATGAGGTTCAACAAGGATAAGTGTAAAATCCTGCACTTGGGACGAAAAAACCCCATGTACTGCTACAGGCTGGGGAGTGATCAGCTAAATAGCAGCACTGGAGAAAAGGACCTGGGAGTCATGGTGGATGGGAAGCTGGATATGAGTCAGCAGTGTGCTCTTGCTGCCAAAAAGGCCAATGGCATACTGGGCTGCATCAGAAGAAGTGTTACCAGCAGATCGAGGGATGTGATCATTCCCCTCTATTCTGCACTAGTGAGGCCACATCTGGAATACTGTGTCCAGTTTTGGGCTCCCCACTACAAAAAGGACATGGACAAATTAGAGAGAGTCCAGAGGAGGGCAACCAAAATGATCAAAGGGCTGGAGCACAAGCCCTATGAAGAAAGACTGAAGGAACTAGGCTTATTTAGCCTGCAGAAGAGAAGACTGAGGGGGGATTTGATAGCAACCTTCAACTACTTGAAGGGTTGCTCCAAGGAGGAGGGAGCTCGACTGTTCTCGGTGGTAACAGAGGGCAGAACGAGAACCAATGGTTTCAAGTTACAGCTGGGGCGGTCCAGGCTGGATATTAGGAAAAACTTCCTTACTAGGCGAGTGGTGAAGCAGTGGAATAAGCTGCCTAGGGAGGTGGTGGAATCTCCATCTCTGGAGGTGTTCAAGTCCCAGCTGGACAAAACACTGACTGGGATGATCTAATGGGAGTGGTCCTGCTTTTTTTGGCAGGGGGTTGGACTAGATGACCTCGTGGGGTCCCTTCCAACCCTATGATTCTATGATTCTATGATCAGAGGTGTTGAGTGATCTCAGTTCCCACCGTGGTCTATGGACATTGTGGCTTCTTTTGCACCTTGCAGGTTTAGATTCTTGAGAAGCCTGATCAACTTTTATGTTCTGCAGGTGGATGCCAAGTCAAACGGGTTTTTTTGTTTGTTTTATGACCCTATGGAAATGGAATAATACAAGCATTTTTGCATGATTGTATTAATATAAGTAAAAGATTGGGTGAGGGCAGAGCTGCTATTAGAAGTCCCATAGTGTTATTCATTTGGTATTTGTCATGGATAGTATATACCAGGGGTGACCAAACTTATGGAACTCAAGAGCCACACAAGTTGATTATTAAACCTTCAAGAGCCGCATGGAGGCATATAGCCATATGCTTTTACCTACTAAATTGATTTGCTGGTGTTCTTCCGTGAGCCACTCTTTTTCATTCAAAAGCCACATGTGGCTCCCAAGCCGCAGTTTGGCCATGCCTGATATATATTGTTGAGTAGCATGACTCTCACGGGGTACACTCAGATGATTTTCCATTATGCTAGGTATCCTTTGTGCTTATAGATCCTGCTCTGCAGAGCTTATATCTAAAATAAGATACCACAGGTGGGTATGGCATGTGAGTGAGTGACGATAAGGACAGCAGTGATGGAAAGTAGACTGGATAGTGGAGAACTTGCTGGTTTGAGTGTTGGGGTTTGTTGTTGTTGTGTTTTTTTGTTTTTTTTTAAGATAACCAAGCCAGACAGTGATGTTGCTGGCTTGTGCTGGGGACCTTCCTCATCATTGTTAATGAAATGTTTTCACTCATAATGCACTATTACTAGCCAATTTCAGTTAGGCTGTTCTGGTATGGACCAAATAGGATTAACATTAACAAACTAGAAGTTCCTGTGGCTTGTAGCTGCCATCTTTGTTATACTATTCTCTGTTATGCATCATGGTGGACTATGCTATCACCCTCTCTGATTGCATCAAAATTTAGTTTTATTGCATGCTTATTGGTTGGCTGTTGTATGCCTTGTACTTTTAATGTGCCAAATTCAAGATAGAGACACATTCTGTTCAGTGCTGGGAAGCAAGGCTTTATTTTGCTGGGCAGCATGCACTTGTTCATGAGAATACAGATTAGAAGAAATTCATTGCCTTTAAGTGCTGTAGTGAGGCATTGACACGCGTTTAAAAACAAGCCCTGAGTTTACAAGTCCTAATCTGATCAAGAAAGAGAGTTTCTTGCCTCGATAATTAAAGGTTACCTCACTGCTGAACAGTAGATTCTCTGTGCTTTCACTGTGGGTGAGAATGCTCATGAGTCACCAGCTTCAGCTATTGAGCAGCTTGGACAAACCCGTGCTTAAGGGAAACAGTCCTTGCGCTAATGTTAGGTAGTGGGAGTCACAATGTCAGGAATGAGATAACGGAACAGGTGTTCTGTTTGGTGTCAGGAGGCAGTGTTGTCTAGTGATTACATCAGGGACACAGGACTCCTAAGTTGTTTGTGATGTCTGGGGCCAAGTTGCTGTGACAATTTGTCAACTTACCTTTCTATAAAATGGGGATAATAGTGTTCCTGAGTGCTAAGGAGCATGAGAGAAGTCTTTCCTTTTGGTGTTGTTTAGTGATGAGCTTCTGTGTTGTAAAACTATGCAGGTTAGCAAGAACAGCAGTTTTTGCTTTGTTCCGGAGGGGTAGCCATGATAGTCTAGTTCACGAAGACAAACAAGGAATCTTGTGACACTTCTAAAGACTAACAAATTTACCAAGCTCATGCAGGGAAAAAAATTGGTTTGTGTAGTCTTTACTATTTCATCATCAGATGTTGCCTAAGCAAAGGTGTTAAAAAAATAAGATGTGCTGGCAAAGTTGCTGTGTGGATGCTGGAGCAGCTGTTAGCTTTTTGTATCTTCCTTTATGGTTTGCCAGATTCAAATAATTTTTTAAAATGTCTGTCAGCTTTTACATACTAAAGAAGTGGACTTCAGGTGATAGTGTATTTAAAGGTAACGCCAAGGACAAAATCTGTTTTGCATGTATATGTTTAAGGGCTTCCTACTTATCTTCTGGTTTATCCTGTCATGAAGTCCTAAGGCTCTTTTTGCAGGTTCCCCTTTGCTGCTGTAGCACCAAATTATGGTGCTGCAAAAACAAGCTTCTAACTTCACTTCAGGACTGAGTAACAAGGAGCACCTTATTGGGAGCACAAGTAATCAGTTATGGAAATTTGACTTAAAGACCTTTTAGATCCCATCTAGTTCATCCCCTAACCCATGCAGGATCGCTACCTGTAAAAAAATATATATATATTCCAGTGCTCTGTCTAGTCTGCTTGCTTTGGGAGACTGTTCCATACTCTAATAAATTTCCAGAATTTCCAGAAATTCAGAATTGACTTCTATTTGTTTAATTTCATCCCATTTAGTTGTAATTATACCCACTTGGATCATCCTCCTAAACAACTCCTTTCCCACCAATGGATAGAGATCCTAACTTAGATGAAACAGCTTGACCCAGGATTTCACCAGTAGGGTTTATGCATGCAAAATTCATCCAAACTCAGCATGGCTTTTTACAAACACGATTGGGTATGTTTAGCTCTGTGAACTTTCCTCTTAACTTGGTCTCTCCAGTTCCTTAATTGAGATTACTCTTCTCCAGTTTGCTGTCTTTCTGGCCCTGAGATGCCCAGAGCTTTAAGTGCTCTCATCAGAACCATATCTAAAGCAACATCTAATCTTTGTTCCATGTTATGATGTTTTTTCAGTCTCAGTATGGCATTGCTGTTTTTTGGTTTGCATTACAAAGAGAGATGCTGAATAATATGCAAATGAATATCTTTGCCTAAATGTTTTGCAGTTGCAGCATTTGGGGGGGAGGGGGGAGTTCTCTGAACATAAGTTACTCTGTAAGGTGTCTGGAATGAAAACTGAAGAAATACGTATATTGTCCAGAAGTTTACCAAGTCGAAGATTGTGCGTGTAAGAATCAGAGCCTGCTAATGTAGTTAAATCTCTTGTGGCTTTATTTACAGAGGTGCTGAGCACTCCCAGCCCTGTGGGAGGTCAGTGAGAGCTGTGACTGCTCAGTAGTTTTTAGTAACCAGCCACTAGTATTTCCTGTGTAGATCCTGACTTTTATGCAGTGCAGCTTTCTCAAACGTACTGTCCGTGCAGATAGATAATAAGAAAGTTACTTGTGTGTATTTATATTGGATAAGTGTCTCGTATTTAGCTGAAGTAGGGAAAAGAGTCTAACTTGATACACTATGTACCACCAGGGGGTTGTGCAGACCTCCCTCCTTCTGCATAGGAACATAGTTCCTAAGGGACTCTTGACCTACTCTTGACGTAAGGGACTCTACCTAAATGCCTTCCAGGACAACCCACTTTCAGTAACGCGTGTGCTTCCCTTATATTGTACTTTGTATCCCTTCCATAATGCTTATTAATCCGTTTATCCCGAAGCTCCTAACTCTTGTAACCGAGACCCATTAATTCTTGACTTCCCCCATCCAGAATGTTTTAGTTCATGCACATGTACTTGCCATCCATACCATAACCTGTTCCTTCCTAAATGACCTGTATTCTGTACCTGGATACCCAGTAACTCTACTTATATAATCTCATGATTATCTGTTCCTTTTTAAACATGTTCTTAATCAGTATTGTAATGATTTGGAATGTAACTGTGGCTAAGAAACAGCACTCTCATCGGTGCAATGGGGATCATTCACATGGTATCTTTGATTTAGCTAACTGGCTTGGGCACTGTAAGAAATGACTCTACCGTAGGAATAGCCTTACCCACGCGCAGAAACATGATGAGAGCTTATGTTGCTTAAGCTGTTTTGGGAAGTCTCATGTTTTTAATAGTTTGAGAATGTGTTCTTTTTGCAAGCTCTAACATAAAGTGTGAATTGTGTAAAACTTCACACATTCATTTTTGCCTTGTCTTCCCCTGACCAGCACAGCCCTCCACCCTTAGGAGTAGGTTACATGTAGCACTCTGAATGTCACAGTATATGGCTCTCTAGGGCAAAACCTTACAATTCAGAATTCAGTCCATTTTGCACAGATATTAAAGATCTTGTGGCAGTATCCATAAGTAAAAGGTTTTACCCTCAGTGCCTCAGACCAACCATTCTTTCCACTTTATGCTGTGCAGCCTCCTGTGTGCTGTTGGTGCCGTTCTTTGCCCAGAAATGGCTGCACTGCACATATAGTATAGTGTAGTACAGGCATAGCCAAACTGCAACTCAGGAGCCACATGTGGCTCTTGAATGAAAAATTGTGGCTCCTGGAAGAACATCAGCAAATCAATTTAGGAAAGCAGCTCCAACCTTGGAGTTCAGGAGAGGGTCAGGACAGTGGGGAGAAGCGCAGCATGGTCGGGTTTTTAAAAAACTCGCCACTTGCCAGCAGTCTTCTACACTGAGCAGTAACTAAGTTTTTACTGTATGGGGCTAATTTTCATGGTAACCTTAAGTAATTGTTAGAATTTGACATTAGTAGGATCAATATTTGTCCTCTTCTTATGATAAAATTAAAGTGTGCAATGAATTTTAAACTTGGTAATTTTGGAGTAGGTAAATGTATATGGCTATAAGCCTCAGTGTGGCTCTTGAAGGTTTAATAATCAACTTGTGTGGCTCTTGAGTTCCATAAGTTTGGCCACCCTGGCATAGTTTGTACAGAACTCTGGTATCTTTTGGGACTATCTCACAGCAGCTGCTATAGAAATTATTCTAGAGAGTAAACCATGGCAAATAATACTGTTGAAACCTAAATAGACTATTGTTTGAAAACTACTTTACAAACATATCTCCCCTTTGTTGTTTTTAGCATGAAATATTACTATGAGTAATGCATATTAATATAATATATACTATTTAAGATTCAGTCCTTGCTGCATTTTTTTGGCCAGTTAATGTATCTTGGTGGAGCTCTGTGACTGAAAGCTAGAGTTTTTAATTTAACCTGAGAGATTAGAAAGTAGAACTAATAAATAAAATTAAGGATAAAGTCAGAGTTGTACAGTTACTGGATAATGATGTGTGTAGGACCTCAGGCTTATTCACACAGCTTTCTTTATTTTTAGAGACTTCTGCATTTCATACTACTGAGAGACTTATCCTCCAGACTCTTTCGGACCCAACTGAGGTGAAATTTCTTAGGCTATCAGGCCTTCATTCTGAAATTGGTTAGGTGGGTCATATTTTAGTTCTAGCACAAAAAAAACCCAAGTAATTAGGAGGTCTAACATATATTAAAAAAAAAAAAAGTTAAACATCCTTAATTTAGAAAGGTGACCCTTTTTGTTTCAAAATGTATTGAAACAATTTACTTCAGCATTATTACTACTCTTGCTTAGCTGCTGCTTCTTACAGTGTGCCTCTGGTGTCCCTTCCCTAGTTGAGGAGAGACTGTACCTTGCTGTCCTGTGGCATCTCACCTCAAGACAAACCATCTTCATTCAGGTTGAAACATACTTATTTTGGCTTTTTGGATGTCTCAGACTAGGACAGTCATTCCCTTGGGCTCTCTGAGCTGATTGTGTTTTGGCAATGTGAGGAGGATAGGTTTCCTTCCTCAAGGCTGCCCAGTAATCAGGACTTATTTTTATTTTGTGTATGTTTGTGTCTGCAGTTTCTGCCTCCTGTTACTAGTCTGGCTTTGGTGTGTTTTGACTTTTAGAGTTCATTAAATATCTAGCTAGTGTTGCGTGTATTGGATCAGCAGTGTGACTTGGAAAGGAGAGGTGCCCAAAAACCAAATGAGACAGAAGTTAGAAACTGAACTGAAAGACTTCTTATTTTGGATCCCATGTGGGTGGAACAAGACCCCTTGAGTAGTTTTCTTTGCAAATAGCTATTCTGATAAAGAACAGAGTGTGGTCAGAACACGTAGTGAGCTACTTAAGGCAGTGGTTCTCAAACTTTTGCAGGTCATGACACACTTGGGGTATATTGCGACCCTACAGTACACACTTTCCCACCAAATCCAGCCATATCCCTGGCTCTCCATGACACACTTACCACTGTGTGGTGGCACAGATGTTGAGAGCCACTGTTGTAAGGCCTGTCTAGCCTCAGGATTTTATCACAAATATTCCATTCAGTTAGGTTTTCAGTGCAGATCTAGAAAGGCCATATTTATAGGAGAAACAAAAAGAAAATGTAATGCCTCACTTTGCACTAAAGGCAGGGGATCCAGATTTACTGCAGGTTTTCAGTGGCTTTTTCCATTTGAGGCTTTGACAGTAATTTTAAGATTTCAGTATGCTCGAGGCATTGCAGCCCATACAGGGTTTCACAATACAAGACAGTGTTACTTCTGTGGGGTGATTCCTGCCATGTAACTATATATTGTGATAAAGCAGAAAGAAAATGTTGAACAGTGCTTGTATCTGCCTGGTTCTTTAACTGATGAAATAGATTCCTGGTGGCATGGTGTCTTGCCTCATCTAGCTTTCTTGTAGGGTTGTGGTATTAGTGACACAAGTCCTATTTCAGAATTAAAAATTTGAGTTAAAAAAAAAAACAAAACAAAACCAAAAACCTCAAACGATTTGAAAGTGCACTTTCAAATTGGTCAGTCTCCAGAGCTGTCCCAAATTGTAGGCCTTAAGTGAGATGTGCTTTTTGCAGCTCACATTTTTTAACATAAAAATCACAATTTCTGTCACGTGAGGCCCTCCAAACAGTTTACAAATATTTAAGTATCCCAATGCCTGTGTTTAAAATATTGTCATCCAGATTTTGTGACTGGGAGATAGGGACATTGAGGAACTGAGGAACAGTGAGTTGATAGCAGAAGTGGAAATACAGCACTGGCTCCCAGCCCCATGATGTAGTCCGGATGTGGCCAAACTGTGGCTTGGGAGCCACCTGTGGTTCTTGAATGAAAAAGTGTGGCTTGCAGAAGAATGTCGGCAAATCAATTTAGTAGGTAAAAGTATATGGCTATATGCCTCAATGCGGCTCTTGAAAGTTTAATAATCAACTTGTGTCTCTCTTGAGTTCCATAAGTGTGGTCACTCCTGATCTAGTCTAGCCACTAGTGGGAAGTTGGCAGCCCAAAAGATAAGATGATCCCTTTTTAAAATTTGATTCAGTAACTAAGTATTTTGAGAGCCACAATGGGTGTAGTCTCCTGGGCTGGGCTGGGCCGGCCATGGGGCCCATGGTGGGGAGAGCCTGGAGCTGGGCCAGGGTGCCCGATGGGGCCCCCTGGTGGGTGGGTGGGGCCTGGACCAGGAGTGGGGCCCCCAGAGAGGGGCGGAGCCTGGAACCAGGAACAGACCCGACCTGCCAGTGGCAGGGCTGAGGAGAGACAGTGGGCTGCAGGCTGGCGGGGGGCGCCCAGAGCCACAAGGGAGCAGTCAAAGGGCTGACTGCAGCTCTGAAGCTTCTGGTTGCAGAGCCCTGCACTAGTCTCTCTGTGTCTTCCCATACAAGAAGGTAACACGGTAAACCTGGGAAAGGAGTATATATGCCTTTAATTTCATGTTCCTAACGTAGCTCTTTGGAAATATTTTCATGGGTTCAGCTATGACATACAGTGTAATCTTTCATTAAAGATCAATATTAATGCTTTGCTTTGGCAGTGGCTCTTATGGAACCATAAACTAATATTTTTCAGTAAAATTCAAAGTTTACAAAAAAGCAGCTGTTCATTTCACTTTATTGTTTGTTTTTTTTTAAAAAAATGTATATTTGATTGTGTGAAAGCTCTCAAGTTCTGAATCCTAGAACTAGTGTGTTGGATTCAGGCACAGACAATTCCTTTGCTACAGTGGATTTTACTTGTGTTCTGGAGAGATGGCTGGTAAAATTCAGTACTTAGTTCATTATGCTCTAAAAGACATAGATTACTCTAGAATCTAAGGTGCTTAACTTGTGATAAGGGAATAAACATATTTCATGAATTACATTTTTTTTCCTTTCTCCTTTCTTTGTCTACTCTCATGTTATATGTTTGTATAATTTAGACCAAGCTCTTTGGGGTAGGGATCATGACTCTCTCTGCAAATGGCCATGCAAAGTGATTGTTCTTGTACATGTTTGTTGTTTTGCTTATAGAATGTTAAGTATCAGAATTTTTTTTTTAAATTTATTTTGCCACATAAATGGGCTACACCTCTTGCAAGGTTTGACTTGTATCTACATTATGGTAATAGTAAAATGTGTGTGCCTATCACTGCAATTCTGTTATGTTGCTTGATGGTTTGGGAAATGGCTCCTTTTTCGAGAAAGTTTGATTGGCATGGGACGTATAGAATCATTGAAACTGAAGGGGACCCTGAGAGTCATCGAGTCCAATCCCCTGTGCTTATGGCTCTTGTATCTCATACAAATGATCAGAAATGCAGACATTTCAGAAAGATGCAGAGGTAAACCTAGGCTTATTTGGGGCTCTATTTTTATGAAAACTATTCAATACTTTCTTAAAACCTGGCTCTAAATGTTAGCAAATGGAATGTGATCTTCGTATGCAATGCACCGATGAAACAGTTGCTTATATTTATGAGTAGTTTATGTTGGATTTGGGTTGAAGATAGGATTTTCCAAAGGACGGCAAATTCCGAATACAAACAATAGACAATTTTTTTTTCTCTCCTGGACCCCAAAGGATAGATGTTCAAATTTTTTTTTGTTTTTGTTTTGGGTTTCTTAAACTCCTTTATGGCCAGATCTTCATTAATAACTCCTGCCAGTACAGTGAGCTTATGTGGTATTTTTATGATATTTCTGTATCAGCAAAAGTTGTCGCACAGATGTAGTAGGCTGTCAAAACCACTTTTTTAATATTGGCATAACCTGTGTCTACGTTAGAAGGCTATACTAGCTTTTTTAGTATTGACACTGCCTGATTTTGATACGCCATGGTACCATCTGTCAGCAGCAAGTCCTGCATATACTAGAAGATTCAATTGTGTATTTTAACCAGCCAGCGGCACTATTTATAACTAAGTTCCAAAGGGGCAGCTGTGTTAGTCTAGTTTAGTAAAACAAACAAGGAGTCCTGTGGCATTTAATCTTTAAGTACCACAGGACTCCATGTTTGTTTATAACTTTTCTTGCAACAGGATTGACTCTTGGCTGGGGACTGCAAATGGGTTAACTTCTGTGTTGTATGGTTGCACTTTGTGTCAACAGTTGTAAAGGTTTTGTACACTTATACTTAAACTTATCAACATATCCTTGTTTGGAATTGAAGTTGAAAGGCAATTTTATCCAACTTCGCAGTCCTGTGGACTTCTCTCTTGCACTGCCTTACTGTATGAGTTCAGAGAGGAGTGCTATGGTCCATAAACTCAGAAGGCAGACAGCACTTCCTATACAATTCATGCAGATTGTCTTTCACCTGTTCAGGGATTGATGGTTGCTAGACGTGTCTGAGTTTTCATAATAGGTCGGCCTGGGTACCCACTTAAATGGCTCCATCAGACTATGCTTACAGCTAAATATGATGTAACAGCACAGAAGAGGAGACCTATGTATTGTTTCTCTGCTTTGACTAGTGGTTTTCAACTGTGCTGTGAGAACTCTCCAAGTGTGCTGTGAAATTTTTCTGGGAGCTGAGCCTGGGCTGGAACCATTTTGAATCTCCCACCCTGTGCAGCCCAAGTATCAGGGGCTTGCAGGGCAGGAAATGTAAAACGCTGCTGCAGGCTGCTGGCTGTGGTGAGTGTGTGCGTGAAGGGTTGGGGGCAAGGAAGCAGGAGCTGGGTGTGAGGTGCAGGGGGAGTTAAGCTGTCGAACACTGCTATGTATTGGAGGAAGGAGGGAACTGGGTCTGGGAGGTGCCAGAGGAGTGGGAACCATGATAAAGGGGGTGCTGTGAGGTGCTGGGGTGGGTGAGTTGAGCCAAGAAACTGTGGATGTGAGGTGGGGGGGGAGGAGTCCCATGGGGAAGGGGGGCACTGGAGGGGTGTGAGTATGTCATGGAGTTTTGTCTCATTGAAGTATGTGGTGTTACTGAAAAGGGTGGGAGCCACTGGCTTAGAAGAATGAAGGAGTTAAACTTAACAAATGAGGAGTCCTGTGGCACTTTTAAAGACCAACAAATTTATTTACTGCCTGAGCTTTCGTGGGAGAAAATCCCACTGGGATTTGCTCGTGCAATAAATAAATTTGCTAGTCTTTAGAAGTGCCACAGAGCTCATTGTTTGTTCTGCTGAACTAGACTAACACAGTTACACCTCTGGAATTAAACTTAGTAGTGATGAATGCAGAGGTTCTTAATGTGACATTCATTTTCTGTAGTTCATTGAATGTAGTGGCCAAACAAAAAGTATTATTCATGTAAGAACTGGGTTTATTGTACATTAGCGCTATGTGTAGCTCATACTGCATGGTGCAATTTTAATAATGCATAGAACCAATGGGAAAACTGTAACATTTTGACTAACAGCTTGACTTAAGACTGTGTTTAAAATAGTGATCATTTGTATAAATATTAGACACAGAATTTGGAGCAAAGGAAGGGAGAGTAAAAAATGCAAGAGAAAAATTTGAATGTTACCTTTACTGCTGGAGTTGTATCCCAATTTAAATATATTGCTCTAGGTTTTGTGCCTGTTTGTCCTATTAAAATAAAATCCTGTATTATTTGAGGTTATAGAATGCACTTAGTAATTGAAAAACTGAAATCATAAGCTCTAGAGATGGATTAGGACCCACTTAGTCTGCTTTCTGCCTCACTATCCCCTAGTATACATTTACTAGCAATGAGTATGGTCTGCATGAAATCCTTCTGTTCTACCTCACAGCCTAGAGATCATCTTGTGACAGCATTCCAGACATTTGACACACCCAGGTCTTATTAGAAAACAAGCTTCTGTAACTGAGTTAGGAATTGCACATACCCATCCCAATTTCACTGTGCATACTTTTAACAGCAACGGATACACTTGAATGTTCTTGATGTTCAGATCAAAATCTTGGCTGTTGTTGCTTCTTGGGTGTTTAAGTTGTTCAAGTAAAAACATCTTTAAAAATAAAGCCAAAAATCAGGTAAGCAACTTTAAATTGTTCCGCAAATAAAATATGTATCTTGGGCTGAAGTTGTAAAGATGCCCAATGCAATTTTGGATGTTTTATAAGTAAGTGACCTGTGTAATTGTAAGTGAACAGGAAACTGCTACCAAGTATTGTAAACAAACAGGTGCACACAGATGGGTTTAGCAGTTACTTTAAGATGAAAATGCTTCTTGGGCATCTTTGAGAGGCAGATCATGCAACACTTACCTGCATTAACAGTCCCTTTAGCTTCCTTGTGGCTGCTGGATCTGACCCAAAAATTGGAACATTTTGTCAGTTTCATTCATTCAGATTAATAGGCCCAGAATCCTTTAGCATCCTTTAAGAATGTTCTTTCCTGAAACTAAATCCTGAGAAACCTTAAATAAAACAGTGTGCACATACTTAGTCTTTTGTTAAGTAATTATTTAAGTTTGAGCAAAAATAAATACCAATCCCCCCCCCCACCCCGGTTCAGTCTGCTAGTATTGTATCAGAATCAAGATAGGATGCTGTAATACTGGCCTTGATAAGATTGCCCAGTTTCTGTAGGTCAAGCTTATTACACAGGCCACCTTACTAAAATCCCCAAATAATTGTAAATCAAAAGGCTTTTATCTGTGGTTTTGAAAGTGCAGTTGCAGGTTTGAGAATCTGCAATGTTTTCCTTTCTTCTTTGCGTACAATTGATATAGAATCTGGCACATAGATCTGATTCCATGCCAAATGCAAATCTGAAAACAGTTTTTAAAAATAAAGTTTGATGTATAACTTTTTTGTTTTGACAAGACAAATGACTCCAATTGTATAGGCATGGACATAAGGATTCCGAGATTGTTTGCAGAAAAGTTCTGTAGTGTAATTCAGTACGGTCTTTTGCAATCAGAGCTTGATCTCTCTGGAGGCTCATAAGAGACCATAGTCCTATTCTGAATTTAACAATCTGTTCATTAGAGAGTTGAGTAAAATAACAGATACACTCCATTTCTGACCAATAAATATAGCTTGGTTATAACTTTTATATGTGTGTAGAGCTTTACAAATTATACACAGGGGTGACTTGACTCACTGCTGAAATGCAACTATTTCTGGGTCAGACAATGTTCTAATAGCATGCAACTTTGCACAGCTGTTTAAAACAGAATGCAAAGAACTGCGTATTGAGTGGAAACAGCAGCAAAAACAGTGTAGAATAATTATGGAAGATTGGGTAGTATGTTGGTGTTAACACCCCTGCTTTTATGAAAGGTAGCTTGAGAACTGTTAGGGTATGTCTGCACTGTGGTAAAATGGCCCAGGATATGTGCACTGAGCACAGCTTCCAGCCTAAGCCTGAATGTCTACACTGTAATTTTATAGCCCTTCAGTGTGAGTTGACCTGGGCCATCCATGAATGTTTTATTGAAGTGTAGACAGAGTCAGTCAGTGTTAAGCCTTTTTGATACCAGGGAGTGACTTCCTGTGCTGTGTCAGGGAGACCTTGGGGATCAGGGCCCGTCCCTGGACTGGTCATTAGGGCAGTCTTTCTCAAGTGACCAAAGTTGGCTGGGTCTCATGTCTTAAATCTCAGCTGCAAACAGCGCAGCTCCCTTAGTAGTGAGAAGCAGCACTTGCTACAGCGAAGGCCTGGACAGAAGACTGTCACCTACTGAATTTCTGCTACGAGTTCTGTAACACAAATGGGAGACCATTACCGATGGCATACTGCCATAATAATGTTTTGCACTTGGTGCTGTTTATCTGAGCACCACAAGGTTCTTAACAGAAGAGACTAAACTTCATGATGTGCATTTTCCAGGCTGCGGAAGTGGAACTGAGTTTTGTGACATGCCCAAAGGCATGCGACAAGGTTGTGAAAAGTGAGGAAAAGATCAGGTGCCCTGGTACTCAGGCCTGGCCTATACTAGGGATTTACTTCAGGGTAGTTGTGTGTCTCTAAGAAAGAAAAAACATCACCCTAAAAGGAAGAATTCTTTTGTTGACCTAGCTACTGTCTCTTGGAGAGAGGGATTACCTGTGCCCAGGGAGGGGTTCTTCCATTGTAGTTAACCCACTTCCCCAAGAGGCAATGGCTACAGGTAGGTCTATGTTAAAAACGCTGCATCAGTGCAGTTGTAGCACTTAAATGAAGACAGTTTGGGCAAGAGTTCTGTCAGTGTTGTTAAGCCACCCACCTGAGGAGAGAGTCACGTCAATGGGTGACGCTCTTGTGCTCACCTGGGGCTGTCTACACCAGGGGTTAGGTTGGTATAGCTATGTTTTCTCAGTGGTGTGGATTTATCACACCTCTGAGAGATGCAGTTATGCTGATGTAAGTTTTCAATGTGCAGCAGCCCTTGTCTGCAGTAGCATGTATGTCGGCAAAACATTTGTTGCTCAGGAGTAAGAAAAAAAATCCTCTGCATGACGCAAAGTTTGCCATCATAAGTGCTTGCGTGTACAGTGTTACGTTGGCAGGAGAGATCTCCCACCAACATAGCTACTGCCACTCATTTAGGTGGTTTTATGATGTCAGCAGAAGAGCGCTCTCCTGTCAACATAAGGGGGCCACACATACACTCTTGCAGAGGCACTTAAGTGTAGACTTCCTCGCTCAGTCTGCTAATCATTGTGAAAGATCAGCCTTGATGAGCACAGCACAAGGTGGTCAGCTACAAGCCGCTGTCAGAGGAAAGTGCTAAACTTCTAATGTTGCATCATGAAAAATATAAGATTTTTTTTTAAAAAATCAGATATTTAAAATGTCACAAATTGATTCCACAGTACTCTGAAGGGGATCTTGAACCAGTGTTTGATTTGACCAAAGGTCTCCAGACATTAATCTGAGGGCTTGTCTACGCTTAAAATGCTGTAGTGGTGCAGACCAGCCCTAATCCATTGACTCAGCATTGCTGCCATCCTGACTCTTCTTTACTTAGTGCACTGCAAATTATTTTAAGTGACGTATAATTCTGGAGAAACTTTTTTCCCCTCCAAAGGTGGTTATTGGTGTTTGAATATCACTCTTTTGTAGTATGACAGTATATACAGGGTAGGACAAAGTAATTTAAACAACTAATGTCCAGGGTGGAGGATGATTTTTGTTGAGTATAATATAAAGGAGTGGTCCATGAATCAGACTGAAACCCTCAACCTGTAGGTCTGTGATGTATAGTTATATGCCACGTGCTGAAATACCTATGTGCTAAGGATAATTTAGGGATTGACTAATAACCTTTATTGTACTCTTGTTGATTTAATACCCTGTGGGTTTTGTTACACTTCAGAAGTATTTCATTTTATTTCTTTAAATGCTACTAACTCTTTATCTTCATTTTGGGGCAGAATTCTTTTAACCTAATACATTAAGTGCAGAATTAATCCTTTCTTGAATGTCCACTGAGATAAGAAAAGTTTTAGAGAAGGAGAGAAACGCAACTGAAACTGAACTGATACGCTGTGACTATGGTTTTGGGAGGTCTTGAATGTTGATTGGGACAGGTTCTCTCACTCATTGAGTAACTTCAGCTATAAATTTAAGTTAGCTAAATATTTAAGTCTCACCCTGGAATAATCAAGCCAGAAACTGCTTAAACAGGGGGTGATAAAAGTCGAGAAGATCTTTTGAAATGGTGATTTGCCATGCTAATTAATTGACTGTTTTAACAGTCAGGTTCTTGTGTGTATTATTAAAAATATTCTGCTTCATACTTTACAGAAGTTAAATATTGAATTAAATCAACTCCTGTGTGCAATAGGATAGCAAGACTACTTTTTCCTCAGTTTTTTTTCTTGAGTTTATTCTACTTATGAAAAAATGTACAATGGAATGTTGTCCAGTTTGTTGCTGAAATGGAAGTTACATGAGTTTTGTTCTTGGCATTACCTCATTCTCTCACTGTGTGACAATTTCCCTTATGTTCTCAGTGTCTCATCTGTAGACAGCAAATACTTACCAATGTGTCATAAGGGTGAGGTTAGCTAGTCTTTTTATAGCATTTTACAGCACTTTACAGACATTAGCTAAGTAGCTGTCATGACATCCCTATGAGATGGGTATTTTAGATGGCTAACTGAAGTTAGTAAAGCACTTGGACATATGTATAGGTTAGTCTCTCTCTCTCTCCCTCTCTCATGGGGGTTGCCCATGCTTTGCAGTAGTTAAGGTTGAGCCATGGTCCCCCATTAAGAGCAGATGTTTGAGTGCACTAAACTCCATGTGCATTTTCAGATTGTTTTGAGAATTGATATGCCTCTGGGGTGCCTGGAATGGGGTTAGTGGAGCAAGCATGAGGGCATTTGATTAAGGGATTTTGAAGATACAGTTACACCTAAAAAGGAGCTGACTTTTAGAATTTTCAATTAGTAACATTTCTTGGTGTGCAGAGCTAGGGGATTTTTTTCTTCTTTTTTTGGCCCTTGTAAAACTCATATTGCTAGACTGTCCCTGGGCTCAGCTGTTCTGGGGAACCAAGGACCAATTTAGAGAGATGTCAAGGTATTGCTACTACTTGAGTTTACCATGTCAGTTGTCAGTGCAAGTTTGAAGAGGATCAGCAGCCTATAAGTGTATCCCCAATGCTATTTACCTGTCTGAGCCCTACTCTGGGAAAATTTAGTAAGTAGTGCTGTCTTGGATATGAGGCCTGGTATAACAACGTGGAGCCAAGCTGCCCTCGGAGGGACTAGCTCCCCACTGAAAATGAGAGGCAACATCTTCAAGAGTACTTGAAAAGATGAAACTATTCTGTGCCAGGAGGGGTTTGCTGAATTCCAGCTGGGATAGCAGTAGGCACAAGAGTCTGGATCTGTGCAGGGAGGTAAGAACTGGGCTATTTGGCATCTAATCGAAGCACACAAATGTCAAAATTGGGCTGGGCAGCTGAGAACAGGCTTGCTCAGGGTCTGTTCGTGTCAGACGCACAGTATTGAGGAGAGCCTGTCAAAATGTTGCACTCTAACCACCAAATCTGTACTGTGTGTTCACACAAACTTGCTACATTTTTAATCTGAGACAGCAGCATACACACAGGGCAGTGGGTGTGCAACATTTTGATGCACTCCATGTTCCTGTAGTCCAAAGTGCAGTGTATAGATCAGGTGTGGCCAGACTGCAGCTCGCAAGCCACATGCAGCTCTTGGATGAAAAACTGTGGCTCCTGGAAGAACGCCAGCAAATCAGTTTAGGAAAGCAGCCACAGCCAAGGAGTTCAGGAGGGGGTCAGGATGGCAGGGAGAAGTGCAGGGCATGGTTGGGGATGGCAGGGAGAAGTGTGGCATGGTTGGGATTTTAAATAACTCGCCACTAGCCTGCAGTCTTCTACGTCAAGCAGCAGCCAAGTTTTTACTGTATAGGCCTAATTTTCATGGCAACCTTAAGTAATTATCAGAATCTGACATTAGTAGCATCAATGATTTTCCTCTTTTTATGATAAAATTGAAGTGTGCAATGAATTTTAAACTTAGTAATTTTGGAGTAGGTAAAAGTATGTGGCAATAAGCCTCACTGCAGCTCTCGAGGGTTTAATAATCAACTTGTGTGGCTCTTGAGTTCCATAAGTTTGGCCATCCCTGGTATAGATCAGTGGTTCTCAGCCACTGTGTCAGGACATATTACTGTGTGGAGAGCCAGGGAGATGGCTGGATTTGACCTGGGGGTGGTGGTCTGGTGTGTCCTGTAGGGTCGTCAAATGCTGCCAAGTGTGTTGTGACGCGCAGAAGGTCACGAACCACTGGTGCAGATAGTGGCTAGGTGACTATTTAGAGGCATGTACTACTGAGATCAGAAGGGGGGAAACACTCCCATTGAGATCAGTTGATACCCCTTAGAGCTATTGTTTCAGGCTTTATACATTTCCATTTGCAGTTCTCTTTCAGCTGAGAGCATCCCAATCAGCTGAATGAGCCTCTTCTCACCTCTGAGCTTGGCTGGGGGGTGTGGTGCAGGAAACATTATCTTACATGGTTGGTTTTGGGTTTTCAGAGATTAAAGCTTAGCTAGCCTCAACTTCCTAGAAGGGCACAAAGTAGTGCTAAGCAACCTTCATTTTGGTTTAATAAAGCCTTTTGTCTGTGAATATATGTAAAATATAACGCATTGTTTGACATCAGTTTAACTCCTTACGCCAGATCATGGACAAACAAAGTTATGAGGAGTCAGAAACAGCAGCCTTATTGTAGCTTCATCCAGACTTTGAAAGCTAAATAGCAGCTTTGGTAGTAGAGAGCAAACTAGGATGGTACTGAGTTACTACCCCTTTGTAGTGAATGTGAAGAGTGATAAAATTAAATGGTAATTTAGTTGTAGCTTTCTGCAAAAACTATTAGTGAAAATGTCCACATTTCATAGACGTATCCTGAAATGCTCCATCCGCTCACAGGGCTGCCCCTAAGGATGAGCCAGCTGGACTTACTGCAATGAGCTGTCACCTTGACATGCTTTTATAATAGGTGCCCAAGTAGTAGAGTGTCAAGATAAAGGGGCTGGTAGTTTAAAAAAAAAAAAAAAATAGAGGAACTTACAAATCAGTTTTCATTGTAATATGCTATTGGAGCTTGATGGACTGACAGGAACTTGAATGCTTTGTTTTCTATCAACTTTCAACATGTAGTGGTGGAGGGGGGCACCGATATATTCATTGTAGCATGCTTTTCAGAAACAAATCAGCAGTGGTGCTAATGCTGATTAGTATTTGACTGCTTAAAACAAAATGAGATTTTATACATGGCATTGTTATACTCTTGTCAAATTGAGTGATGTTAAGTTTTCATACACGTGTGTGTATATGTATACCTTTGAGAAAAAGATAATTAAAATGTTGCAAAATTTCACAAATTCTGCAAACTAAGTAGCCTTTGACAGCCTGTTACAAGTTTCTCAACTATTTAACAAAGTTGTATATCTCATTTGATGTCTTCATAGTGCCAAAATTTGTTTGGTTTATCTGAAAACCTCTGTAGGAGAATTAGGTTCAGTTTAAGTTAGTGGATGCTTCTGCTTCCTGCTGTTGGGTTGTGTTTGTCTTCTGGAGACCTGGAAGTTGACACCAATGTACCTTCAGAAAGAGAGATTTTCTTAATCATGAGGCACAAGAAATATTAACAGCCTGACCCCTCTGATCACACCATATTTTGCATGCGTATTTCAGAGTTCGCATCATAGCAGAGGAGGCACTGAACTTTGAGAATTCCCGGCAGTTTTGGACATTGTGGTTTTAAAATGAGTAGTTGTGCTCAGTTCAAGGAAAATATTAACATAATTCTCAGAGGTCTAAATAAGGCTAGGTTGTTTACTTCTCTAAGTCTCCAGTTGTTGAGGTGCTAGTGTCATTGCTACTGAACAACTTTGTGAGGTTTGTTTTTTTGTTAACCTCTTCTTTCGATTATGAGGACTTCCTTTTAAATCAAACTTCATTGCATTAATATCTCCCCCCCCCCCAATGATTCTGCCCTTTGATTTTGGAGACTGGAATTTAATATATGCTGAACTGGCATCATAGACTTTGAAGGACCTATTTATATTTTGAAAGTAGGCTGCATTTTAGGAAAACATACATGAAGACTGTGCTGGGTGAAGTGTTGTTGCTATTTATTAACTTAAAGTATTTTACAAAGGTAAAATGTTCTGGGTCCTGAAGATCTAATAATCTAAATAGATAAGGCAAAGGAGGAAAGGACAGCAGTTCAACAAAAGGGTTGTGATGCTTTATTGATTAGTAGGGATTGCTAAGAAAAATTTAAAAGAAGGGGAGGATGGTGTGTTCAGGGACAATGGGAGACTGTTCTAGGGCTTTTGGGTAATATGATGGATAACCTGAAACAGAAGAGAAGACGCAAGCAATAAAATAAGTGAATTATAGTGCGTGTATATGGAAATTTTTATGAATGTCATAGTTGCAAGATGTATCATGTGCTTGCCAGTGCCAAATTCTGAAACTTAATTCTGAGGTTATTTTGCTAAGTGGTGTTATATACGGTAGGAGTTGAGTCTGTAATATAAGTTCAAGCAAAACTTAAATGTTGCGGAGGGGGGAAATGTCCATATAAAAATACTATCTTGTTTTGAAGAGTTTGACCAAGAGGAAGTCGGTTTTAAAGTTACTGCCATGAATGTAATGTCTGAGTGGGAAGGATGCTGGTAAGTCAGGGGTTCTTAACCTTTTTCAGCCAAGACCCAGATAAGTTTGGAAGTCACCTTTGTGACCTATGGTTCAGTTTTGAATTAATAATGTTTCTCCTTTTTCAATTTATTAAAGAGGATCACGGCGACTGACCCTAAATGGCATGGAGACCCATTTTTGGGTCAAGAGCCATAGATTAAGAAGCCATATGGTAGGTGATTGTGGTGGACTCTAGGGTCCTCAGAAACGGCCTGTTGTCAAACAAGTAATGTATCCTGAAATGTCTAGTCTGGTGCCGTGGTTCATGCTTGCATAAAGCATGAGTAATATAGAAAAAGTCAAGAAAATAGTGGCTTAAAGATGTGATGTTCTCAATAGTAACCACTCAGTGAGCATCACCATTATCTTCATACTCCATTAGTTATAAACAACTGCAATTTCAATGCACTGGTGAAGAACTACTTTTCCTGTTTGCATTACACAAGTTTATACTTCTGCTGTTTTTAGTGTGTATAACACACATGTAGCAGGCAGAGTTCACTAACTATAGATCTCAGAATCATGACACTGACAGGCGATGGGTCGCTTGGAGTACGCGTGACGAGTCACAAAAGTAGGATGGCAGCAAGGCTCTTTGCCCTAACACTTTAATACAGTTGTGACAGGATATCATGTGGAGAACAAGGGCTGGTCTACATTAGAGTTAAGTTGCCTTAAACTACATCACTCAGCCTGTTTTTTTAATTTAAAAAAACAAACAAACAAAAAAAAATGCACAGAGAAAGGCTATGTGATTATGCCAGCCTAAGCTCAGTATAGCTATTGCTAGGTTGATGGAAAAATTCTGATGTCACAAATTCTGCTGTTAGCTGCAGCCTCTCACAGGATTTACAGCAGAAGTACCCCTTCCATCACTCTCATTGGTGTCTATATAGCACAGTAGTGTAGACACAACATGTCTAAAGTAGATGTACCCGAAGGCTGGAAGGGGAGCAGAGCTGTGTGATGGGCATTGCATTAACAGGAAAAGACTCAGGCTAGGAACTGCTGAAAATGAGGCGAGGGACTTAGTGAACCAAAGCAGAGGAGGCTATAATAGTCCATGATATTTAGTTCCAAACGAGTAGCCCTGTTAGTCTAGTTCAGCTAAACCAGGGGTGGCCGAACTTACGGAACTCAAGAGCCACACAAGTTGATTATTAAACCTTCAAGAGCTGCACTGAGGCATATAGCCATATACTTTTACCTACTCCGAAACTACTAAGTTTAAAATTCATTGCATGCTTTACTTTTATCATAAAAGAGGGCAAATACTGATCCTGCTAATGTCAGATTCTAATAATTACTAAAAGTCACCATGAAAAGTAGCCATATATAGTAAAAACTTAGCTGTTGCTCAATGTAGAAGACTGCAGGCTAGTGGCAAGTTTTTTTTAAAAAAAATCCTGACCATGCCACTGCTTCTCCTTGCCGTCCCTGACCATGCCACTGCTTCTCCCTGTCTTCCCCGACCGCCCATCCCGAACTCCCAGCCTCTGACACTGACTCCCCTGCCCAGGATTCCCTTACCTGGCCACTCCAGCAGCTAGGCACAGGCTGGGGCTCCCCCTGAGCATGCTCAGGGCAGGAGATTTAAAACTCCTAGGCTAGGGCTCCTTTCCTAAACTGATTTGCTGATATCCTTCTATGAGCCACACTTTTTGACTCAAGAGCCGCATGTGGCTCCCAAGCCACAGTTTGGCCATGCCTGAGCTAAACAAACAAGGAGTCTTGGGGCACTTTTATAGACTAACAAATGTATTTACCTCATGAGCGTTTGTGAGAGAACATCCCACTTGGTCAGACACTTGAAGATGGGAGCTTACAATAAGTAAGGGTCTGATTGGATTTTCTTCCATGAAAGCTCATGCGATATAAATAAATTTGTTAGTCTTTAAGTGCCACAGGACTCCTTGTTTGTTTTTGCTGAAACTAAACTAACATGGCTTCCTGTGAGGTCCAGTTTAGAACTACATTCTTCAACCTCTATCTGTACAGGGCTCTCCCCAGGGAAGAATCAATAATGCTCTATTCTTTTATAGCTCATTCCAAATGAGGATCTGAAAGCTTTGTAAATATTAAGTATCCCTACTCTGTGAAGTGGTTGCCACTCCTGTTTTTAGATAGATGGGCCAACTTTAAACCTGAAAGTATCTGGCATTTCTTTCAAGTCTCTGCCCAAAAACCCACAGCTATATAGCCTTTGGGTGAAATGGATATGATTTGTAATGTTTGATGGCTTTAGTCCCAGAAATGTATTTAGAAAGTCTGTACCCCAAGGTGGCATTGTGTTTGACAGTTTTGATTACTTTATCTGAATGTTCACCCTGGTTCCTCTGGGCACAGGTTTAATACCCATGCCAAAAGGAGTAGATAAAAGTCTTTTGCTTCTAGGCAAAGGTTTGTTGGAAGGGAATCACTGGGTCTTTTCACAGCAAGGAGGGTTATTGCAAGGAAGTCTTAACTTTTGTATACACTTCGTGCCCATTTTGAAATCTCATTAAATACTTATTTAATTTCTCGAGGGCAATCAATTATGAACCTGCAATGATTCTGATCTCTTTGTAGACCAGACTTTGGCCTTGTCTATGCTTAAAAGATAGGGTTGTGGAAAATTCACACCCCATACCTCTACCAAGCAGATTGGAGGGGTAGATGCAGCTAGGCCAGTGAAAGAATTCTTCCATCAGCCCAGCTTACTGCTGCTTGGAGAGATGGATTACGTACAGTATTGGGAAATACCACTTCCATTGCTATAGGGAGCATTTACATTATGGTGCTGTGGTGTCATTTATGTGTCACTGTAGCACCCATAATACAGCCATGAGCTTAAGGCTGCCAAACCTAAGTCTTCCCATTAATGAGAGTCATTACAAAATAACAAACAGCTTCTTTTTTCTCTCTTTTTTTAAACCAGGATAAGGAGCTGCCTTTTATGGCTGTCTGAAAATATTATTTTGAAAGCCAACATGCTTCCCTTAATGGTTCTTTAAATGACTTACTCCTTGGAAGCTCAACAGTGAAATTAAATGAGTAGAGAGAAATGTCTTCAAGGGAAGCATCAACAGGATATTTTCATATCTCCCAAAAGTATGTAGAACTTGGAGAATGTTCACTAGAAAAAAAATAATTCTGGAGAAAGAAATCTGGCCCATCCTTGGAACACTTTCTGCCAAAATGTTTTATCGGCTAGGAATCCTAGCAGCACAGGCCTGTAGGATAGTTAGTGTGTTGGATCCCACTAAGGGAGAATTTGAGAACTATATTGTTAAATTATTTTCATTTTGCACAGTAACCCGAACACTTTTTTCCTCTGTCGGTAGTCTCTGTCCCAAAAGGTTTAAAGTTTCAGTAGCCAAATAAGAAAATAGTATAATTCAGAGGGATAACTGACATTCTGTTATTAGAAGTTACACAATGTTTTTTAAATCATAACTTGAATGTGATAATTATAATCCTGTAAATATTGAAGAAACTTAAAAAAAGCTAGTCATAAATCCAATATGCTTTAAACCCTGTTTGCATAAAACAAAATATATAAAATAAACTAAAACACCATAAGAATAAACAGTTTTCTAACATACTTCTGTGATTTTATGAGTGCTTATGCCATTCACTTTCAGTGGAAACCTTCCCCTAATTTATTTAAATGCTTTTGGAAGAGCACCCTAAATTTTCACACAATTTTTCTGTAGTTGCATGTTTGGGTCATATAACATTCAGAGAAACAAATTATGGCTTCTTTACTAAAGACAATTGTTTTGATTCATACACTGAGGCTTCTTTACACAGATGTGGCATTACAAAGGAATCTTAAAAGTGGTGGTTGGGTTTTACCTATCTAGGAGAGTTACACTGGTATAACCATGGAAATTAATTTAAAACTGGTATAAATAAACTGATGCAAATACCTGTGTAAAACACTCTTCTTTGCTAGGAAGTCCTTATCTATACTAGTGCTTAAGCCAGCAGAATGTATGTAATTCAAGGTATTTTTTTCACATCCTTCTGCAGCAAAATTTTGCCAGCATAATTGCTAGTTCTGGCAAGGCCCAAGAATGGTTTTCTTCCATTTTGCTGAATACATTTAAGTTAACAAAACAAGCTACTCTTTCACCCTGTCTTTGTATTGGTACAAATGTTTTGCATAGGGATGTGAATTTTTTTTAACAAAAGTTATACTGGCTCCCCTAGTGTCAAAGCAGTTATACTGCTTTAACTTTATTCCTTTTCATGTACAAGAAGAGCTATCCTGATGCAAAGCCCTGCATTCCTCCTGGGGTAAAGGTTGTAATACTTTAACTGCACAAGTTAAATTAATAGACAAGCTTTTATACCAAAATGATTGGTCACACAGGAGTTTGCACTGACTTATTTATTTATACCAGGTTAATTAAACTGAGGCAGGTTTGTGTACGGGTAAGCCACAGCTGTTGATGGATTCTTCATCACTGGAAAGGTTTAAATGAAGAGTGGGTATTTTAAAAGAAAGAGAAGGTATAGTTTGAACAGGAATCATTTTAGGGATGTTTGACTTCCTGTATCACACTGGCTGTAGGGCTAGAGATGATTACGGTGGTTCTTTATGGCCTTAGAACCTGTGCCTCTGTTTGTGTAAGTTCTCTGGGATGTGGCCTGCACTGGAAAGGAACATAAGGATTGGTATTTTGGTCATAGATCTGAAAGAAAAATACTGATGTAGCAATGCAACAAAAGCCTCAGCACAGACACATCTTTGTTGATGAAAGAGCTATGTCAGCAGAAGTTCTAACTTTGTTTGGGAAGGCAGTGTTCCTACACTCACAGAAACCCGTACTGCTGGTGTAGGTTGCATCTATGCTACAGGGCTATGCTCACACATCCATAGTCTCATTTAAGGCCTCTCTATGCTTCCAGCATGGTATAAGGAGGCCTTGGAGTAAATGCCTTTTGCCTTTAGGCATAACTGCTAGGCTGTTGGGTCTTTAAAGAACTTGACACATCAGCCGGAGAAGAAAAGTTGGTTCTGTAGAGAACTTTGGAGGGAAAGTGTTTGTTTCACTGCTGCATGCAGTGTGGGTTTTGAAGATACACTCCCTTTACAGGTGGCAGAAACAAGAGGAGCTATTCCCTAGTCTTTTAATATTTATCAAGCACCATTCATGTACATGGCAGTAACATTTATTTGTCTTTCTGAAGTATTAAATATGCTTGTCTGGAGATCAAGGAAGCTATGCTGTATTCATCACCTTACCAGTACTAGTCTTTTGTGTCCATAAAAGGTGTTTGGCCCTCTCTACATTTGAAAACAAAGCCTCACTTATTTTATTATTCTTATCACAGTGAAAGCTTATCCATCTGGCCATTCAGAAGCTAACAAAAGCTTATTTTTTTCAAAAAAGTCTCAGCTGATGTAGCGCAGTAGGCTAAAGAAGCCTCATGCTGTGTGTCCTGCGCTTTCTTCTCAATTCTGTGGCTGCATCTGGAATTCTCAATGCATTAGCTTTCTTCACAAGGACTAATTCTGGAGTTGGTTAACCTTAAAAGGCCGGTGAGGTAGGGTGTGCATGTGGGACTTCAATTGGTACTGTTGATACAAGAAATAAATGAATCTGAGCTTTGCTGCAGTTATGCAGTATAGTACAACTGCTTCATTGTGAAAGGCATTTTGGTCCCATTCACAATACAAAAAGCTACTATGTTGGGGAACACAGTTACAGTGCAGTTTGGATTTGTAGTTGAGACCCTAGTCTAAATTCAAGTTGTGCAGTGGTTTGATTAAAGCTGTGGGGTTTTTAAATCAGTTCAGTTCTGAGCTTAAATTACTGTGGTTTGTTTGTATATTGGCCCTTAAATGCAGGTTGACCTGTATAGTAACCTGATGTGTAATGTAACTACCGTATGTACTCTTGGATGAGCTGATCCGCACATAAGCCAACCCCCAGTTCTGAGCCCCAAAAATAGTAAAAATTGGGTGACCTGCATATAAGGTGACGGTCATCCCTGGCCTCAGCCCCTAAAACCCCACCACCACCACCACACAACCTGCACTGCTGGCTTCCCCCAGAGCCCCCAACCCTCAGGCCCTGTCACTGGCTCCCCCAGGCCGACCCCCCTCCAGGTCCCCTTACCTGGCCACTCCAGATGCTGGGGTCCCACTCTTTGCTTTGACCCCAGCCTGGGCCGACTCCCCAACATGGCTGCTCTGGCCACACACTGGGGCTCCATCCCAGAGCATGCTCAGTGCATGCTAACAGCTGGAGACTTAAAACTCCTGGGCTGGGCCTGTCTGCTAGTATTGATCCATGTATAAGTCAAGTGCCTGTTTTAAAGGCAATTTTCAGGCATAAAAATCTTGGCTTGTACACGAGTATATTCAGTAGGTACTCCAATAGGTCTGCTCTCTGAAGCATTAAGTAGACTAAACTATGTATCCATTCTAAAAGGTGAAAAATCAGGGAAAGATGACAAGCATAGTATCACATAATGGGTTATTAAGAGATGCAACTTTTTAAGTTCCAAAGGGGTAGCCATGTTACTCTAGTTCAGCAAAACAAATGAGGAGTCCTGTGGCACTTTTAAAGACTAAGAAATTTATTTATTGCATGAGCTTTTGTGGGAGATGATCTGATTTTTCTCCCTTGAAAGCTCATGCAGTAAATAAATCTGTCAACTTTTTAGCTGTGAATGTGTTGACACTAGAAGGCAACCAATAACTCTGTTTCATCTGTGTGTTGTTAAGCATTGTGACTTCTCAGTAATTCTTTTTATATCTTCTGTGTAATGGGAAAGATAGCGTTTTCATTGTAAGACGTGGTAGCTCTAGCTCAGTGGACGAATGATACAGACACTGATCTCTGTATGCAGTGTTGTGATGTGTTATGGTCCCAGGATATTTTAGAGACAAGGTGGGTGGGGCAATATCTTTTATTGGACCAGTTTCTGTAGGTGAGCAAGAAGGAGAGACACTTTTGAATTTACACGGTGTTGTAAACACTTAAGAATTACAAAGAGGAATTTGAGGTGGTGGAGGTTGTCCTCTATTGTGACTAATGTCTGATTTAACTTTCATATTGACACAATTAAAACAGAAGTGGTGGTATTCCATCTTACTTAAGGCAAATTTGGGTTCAGAAAGTGAATTAAGGTAATATTTGGGATATAGCCAAACCTAGAGCCAGTGACAGCATGTCAAATGTTGATTTCTCTAAAGCTTTTCTTATCCTGTTTAGTTAGTCATATGACTGTAATAGAAAACCACTACAGAGGACTTTGAGTAGTTATTTTTAAAAAGTGCATCTTGTATAACTCTCATTGAAAACCACATGATGTAAATAAGTTCTGTTGAGTTAACAACAACAACAAGATTTTTGTTTACCTTTAACCCATGTCAGCGTTTTAGTTGTGGTGCCTACTACAGAATTGTGCTAATATGTTTCTTGAATGTGAAACTGACTGAACTTACTTTTTATTAAGCAGCGTGAATGCAAAATTTAAAATAAAGAAGGGACATTTAGGTTTATTTTTCTAAACATGTTTTAAACACAATAGTAACATTGTGCTGACCCATTCCCAAGTGGATGTAGGTAAGCCTTCTTGCTAAATGTGTGTGAAAATGGATTTTGAAGGGGAGAGATGAAAACATTCTCTGTGCTGCATTTTTGATTCTGTGAAAGAGCTTCCAAGGAGCATAGAAAGAAAGGACATCACGTTTACTGGTGCATCCTGCAAATAATTGTCAGTTCTGTAAGCATTGTAAGTGTGGTGTATGTTAAAGCCACTCCTAACACTCTTTCATTAGTGTTTGTTGTTTTTACAGCAAGCAGGAAAGCCTGGTCAAGAGTTACTTTTATCATTTGAGCTAATCTTATTTAGAACAAAAACAGTGGAAGTCCAGTGGCACCTTAAAGGCTAACAAATTTCTTCAGGCATAGGCATTCGTGGGCTGCAAACTCACTTTGTCAGATGCATCAGACAAAGGGTTGCAGCCCACGAATGCCTATGCCTATGCCTGAAGAAATTTGTTGGCCTTTAAGGTGATGCTGGACTTTTGTTGCTTTGGTCGTATACAGACTCATGCATCTACCTCTCTGGAACTTATTTATAACATGATCGAGAGAGAGAAGCGGTGGTTCTTGTGTTTTAAGACACTGGCTGGGACCCAGGAGAGCCTAGACCTGCCACGAGCTTCCTGTATGACCTTGAGTTAACCACCTAGTCTCTGTGCTTTGGTTGCCTATCTGTTAAATTAGGGGTGGGGAAGCAGGGTAGTGGAATAGTCTTCTACCTCACAAGAGGTGTTGAGGATAACTGTTTTAATCTTTGTGAAGCAATCAGTTAATTTTATAGATAAAGGCATTAAGATCAATGACTGAAATTGAAGCTAGTCAAATTCAAACTCTGAGTGCACATGTCTAATTGTAAGGGCAATTAACTGTTGAAATAATTTACTACATGTACAGGTTCTCCATCACTTGACATCTTTTAAGAAAGACATCCTACCTTGATTCAACCATAAATATTAGGCTTGATGTGGGAATTACTGGGTGAAATTCTATGGCCTTTGCTAAGCAGTATGTCAAACTAGATGACAACAGTTATCCCTTTTGATTTTAACCTCAGTATGAGCAATTGCTTTTAAGGCCAGAATATGTGCTTTTGCTGGGTCTGTCATTTGGAGGTATTCCATGTAAAAATATTGGGGATTGGAGTGGTAAGTGGAAAGCGTTTTCTCTTATTCTAAAGAGAATTCTGAGGCCTTGGTCTAATTTGCCTGGTTTGAGATCATGACCTCTCCTCTCCATGGTGTGGGTCTAGTTTTCCCCTTGCTGGAGCCATAGTGATATGAAAACACAAGGAGATGTGTAACATAAAAATGCAAAACCCAAACACCGGTGATGGTATAGCTTTCTCTTCATTGGAACCCTTGCAGTTATTCTCAAAGTTCATTATGCTGTGTTCAGAACTGAAGTCTTCCATCTGTTTCTCCTCTTAGCTAATTTATTAACATTCATTTGCATGAGGGAGTTTTCTAAGTAACTGTAAATGCTATGGGTGAATAGGTGTAGGCTCTTTTGTATCTTTTTTCCTACATTCCAAAGGTCAGTGCTTTGCTCTATAACGTCTTTAAAAATTGTTGAAGCCATCAGAAGGAAATATGAGATTCTTTGGTACCAGCTATTCACAAGTTCTCACCTAAAAGCTGTGTAAGCACTGTGAATATACCATTTGTCATGGGTTAGGTAGCATGTTAGCATGTGTGTGTGACCCAGAACTAGAATGTAGACTGGTTTACCATCCCTGATTACACTAACCATTGCACGGACTTGCACATACTGCCGGCAAAATTTTGCCTTATAGTTGTATATGCTAATATTTCTACAGCCTGTAAATGAGGACAGTCCAGAGATAGCACAAGTAATGAAATATTGTGGCTTTTCCGTGTATGAAGTTAATCTGTATGTGATTAATAAGGACAAAATTACTTTAACAAGAACAGTATGACTGTTTTAAACCAACAAAGCCAGAAAACTCCCAAGTTAAGGCTTGCCTGCTTCACTTATTTTGGTTAGAGTATGAGATCTGTGTGTCATTTTGTGGTTTTGCTCATCCTTCATAGGCCTAGACATTTTTGATATTTATGTCTGTTTTTGCAGAGGACTGGAAATATGACATTAATCATTAATCAGCATTGCACACTCTTCCCCCCAACCCCTTTGGATTTGTATGATCAGTTTAGAATTAATTTTTCAAACTGTTTATATTCCTTAAAAACAGAGGTTTGAAAATTGCCTGTTAGTTACTGTGCTGTTTTGTTCAGGACATTTGCTTGGTCAAAACGTCTGTAGACATACGCTTTGATTTCTACCTAAAGGAACGTAGATGTGAATTTGTGTGTATAAGTAGGAGGGTGGCACACCCTTACGTAAAAATTTGTCAAATTTTTGGAACTGCTTACATTTGAGTAACATAAACCAAGTGTTTGGCCTTAACATTTTAGGACTGCCTAGTTTGATTTATAGGAAAAGATTTAGCCACCAGAGGGACCTTTTTTGGTACTTCTCTTTCAGAGGCCTTTTACGTAAGATAATAGCGACTTCGTGGGTAGAAAGAGATCTTGCATGGAAAATTGTAAAGGCCGCTAGGCTTATTTTCATATTTCCACTAAGCTGAACTACATCATTGCTGTCTTTGCAAGGTGCAATTTAAAGGTTTAGTAATTGTAAAATTGGAATGGAATGTTTTGCAAATAAAGCTGTGCTCTTGCTATTTCATAGCTTTATTCATTTTTTTTAAAACAAGTGCATGCTGAAATCATTTGTGCCTCGCACTAAGTTTAATTAGCAAACTATTCTAGTCCAAAGAAAATATATTTGTACCTAAAAAGTGGTTTGTTTATACAGACTGCATCTACTAATGAAAGGCAGTTTGTTTTAATTTTTTTTCTTGTGAATTAAAAACACACTTTGGAATGTCTCCAGATGAGAGGTCAAGGATGTAATCATCTCAGCATAAGATAGTTAGATAAGAGAACCTTTCTGCAGATTCTCTGCCACTAGGTAAACTTATTTGTTTTGCTGACTACTTGTATACCATTTTGAATAAAAGTCCAGCTGACTAAAAGGATGTTTTTTCCCATTAAGGTAGTCAGCTTTTGCATTACTTTATTAAGTGAAACCACTTCTGTGTACTCTAATTATTCTTTGCCTTGAACTGGATTTCTGGTTCTGAATAGCATCTCATTTAGGTTTAGTTAAATAGTTCTGATATCAAAGCCATTATGGCACCTGCCATATAACTTAGATGTATTGAAACAATTAGGGTCATGTTCTAGAAAATAGGAATAACATAATTCATATTCTCTGTCAATTAGTCAACAGTCAGGCAAGCAGCCATCTCTAATCCAGAAACAAAATTAGTTTTTAAAAGATGAGTGAACCGTCTGGATTGCCAGGCTAATTATTTTATGCTTTGTAACATGAGCTGTGTACATTTCATTCTTAGATTGAAGACTAAGCTTTCATCTATGTCCCAGCTGTTTCCAACTGCCGGCAAGGAATTCATGATCACATGACCCTGGATATGGATGTCGTCCTGTCGGATTTTGTTCGCTCAACAGGGGCGGAGCCAGGACTGGCCAGAGACCTACTTGAAGGTAAACAGTGAGTGATTGGGTAGCAGCAGTTAATTCTTTTAGATTTTTGTATTGGTATAAATAACAGAAAAAGGAGCTGAGATGGGGTGGGTAGGTAGGCTGTCAGTGGGAGAAGTACTGTGCATATTAAGATTAGCTTTATAGTGCAATAAAGCAATCTTGGCTTAATTTCATGTTCCGTATTGTTGCTAAAGTAATCAGCCTCAGATGATTGTTGGTGTAGAATGCAGAACAAAAATATAGTATTGCACTGGAATATCCCTTTTATTCTTGTGTGATGCACACCACCAGCAACCATACAAAGGGCTAGCAACACTCAGTTTGGCCAGAGGTGTTTTCTAAAGCTTGAACAAATTGTGCTGGAGAAAGAGCATTTAATGTCGTTATAGTGTCCTATAGGAAATGGTTATTTCAGACTTTTTGCAAGTGATTATAGTGTGAGGGAGTGAATTACCCATGTGCATTATTGAGGTGCCCTTTCCTGCTCTGAATTATTCACTTGCCAACTTTTCTGCTTTACTTTATACTAATCTTGGTCTTCGATTTTTAAGAATTTGTACTTTTGAAGTTGCGATAAACTTTTCTCATCTGTCAGGCTATTAAGCTTTCATGAATTTAGCAGGCAGATATCTTTTTATCCTAAAAAATTACACCTTTCAGAAATGTACACAACCATGGGGGTGTCATGTGTTTTAGAGAGACAGATTCCAAGGCAAATGGAACTTGAACTGTAAAACCTAGTTTTAAATAGTAATTTTTCATTAAATAAATTTTACATTTCCTATCAGTGTATGAATATTAGCTCTTGCGTAGATAGCGATTCTGATGGCATACAGTTTATGGTTTTGTTATAGAAGCACTGACATCGTGTAGCCTAATTTATCTTTAAGAACACTTTTGTGTAAACTGACATCAGGTGGGTATCACACTTCGGTCTAGACTCCCATCTAATACATATAAACTCTTTCAATCCAGAAGCAGAGTACTGAGGGGGAAAAACAGTACTAATATTCTTCCAACCTCTGTCTCAACTATGGATATTTTTAAAAATCCTGTTTCAGGTAGGTAGTACTTCAGTGTTCTGGGTTTGTTTGTTTTTTTTTTTTTTTAAGATATGAACAAGTTACAATGCTAGGATGCAGCCAATTTCTGTTCCTTAATGGGACACATTGTCAGTTTATACTGGGGTGGCCAAACTTACAGAACTCAAGAGCCACACAAGTTGATTATTAAACCTTTGAGAGCTGCACTGAGGCATATAGCCATATCTTTTTACCTACTCCAAAATTACTAAGTTTAAAATTCATTGCATACTTTAATTTTATTGTAAAAAGAGGACAAATATTGATCCTACTAATGTCAGATCTAATAGTTACTTAAGGTTACCATGAAAACTAGGCCCATACAGTAAAAACTTAGCTGCTGCTCGATGTAGAAGACTGCAAGCTAGTGGAGAATTTTTTAAAATCCTGACCATGCTGCATTTCTCCCCACCATCCCAACCCCCTCCTGAACTCCTTGGCTGGGGCTGATTTCCTAAATTGATTTGCTGACATTCTTCTAGGAGCCGCAGTTCTTCATTCAAGAGCCACATGTGGCTCCTGAGCCGCAGTTTGGCCACACCTGGTCTATACTAATGCTAACGAAGATGGGACCAGCTGCCGGTATTTTTTACTGCTGTCACGTAGCCCACTTAGAGCAGTGGTTTTTGGCCAGTGTGCCACAACACACTGTTGTGCCCTGAGAACTGTCCAAGAGTGCTGTGAAATTTTGTACAAAGATAACAAAAATAAACATAAAACAAATATTGTTTCATCTTAAACAGTCTTTTATCCAGCCAAAATTACAACTCATAAAACTCATGAAAATCAATCACCAAATTAAAAATGAGGTATCAGTCTTTCGAGTCTAAAATCTGAACAGTCTAAACGCAGATGGCCAAAGGGCAAATTGAAATGATGTGTGGTGTTTTCTGGTGGAAGAAAAACATTAATGCGTTTGATCCTTCTTTAGCTTATTGTATGCACTGTGGTTGCAAACCTCTGTAATAAAACACTAAGCATAGTAAATGCAAGCAAGTGTGACATTTATGGGCAATCAGTTCAGCTGAAAAAAGTGGGTGTGCCTTGGAATTGTCTGTCTCATTGAAGTGTGCTGTGTTATTGAAAAGGTTGGGAACCAGTGACCTAGCAAAAGGCTAGCCAACATTTCCAGGACATCTACACCCAACTTCAACTAGTTTCTTTTTAGTTGCTATCACATGGATCTACAGTGATGAGCTACAGATTCTAAAGTTGCCAGTGTAGATCAGGGTAGGCAACCCCGGCACATGCGCCGACAGTGGCATGTGAGCCCATTCACAGCGGCACGTGGTACCCTCTGCATGTCACAGAAATTGCCATTCCTGCTACCAAAAGCCACGCCGAGCAGCTTCTTTCTGTGGCATGCCTGGGGAGCCCGAGAGGAGCTGCTTCTCTCCATGGCATGCCTGGGAAACGCCACCTCACCCCCCACTCCAGCTGTGGCTCCTGCACAACTTTCAGGTGGCTGCCACATTTTTTCAGCAGAGGGAGCTGCCAGCACCAGCTGAGGGTTGAGGAGGAAGGGCTGGCACAGGGGCTGGCAAAGGTTGCCAACCCCAGGTGTAGATGCGAATCGCTTTAGTGCTTAGCTACAGTTTTCTCCCATGGCAACACCCCTTGGGGGCTTAGATTGGCTCTTTTTCATATAGACAGAGAGTGGTTTTGCTCTTCATATTGCTTTGGGTAATGGGCAAAATTCCCATTCACTTCACAGGAGCCAGGATTTCGCTTTGTTTTTACAGATGGTAGTATTGTCAAGAACTGCTTCTGTCCAGTGTTGGTTTTGTGGTGTGTTCTGGTTTCTAATTTAAGTTACTGCTTCATTTAGGATTTTGCATTTTGCTGTTCAGAAGAATTATTTTAGCTAGGATTGGAGAGTATTTTCTTTTTTTCCTCTCTCCCACTCCAATACTTGTGTAGTTTTATTGACAGTTATCTTAATTTTCATTATGCACTAGCTGAACTACTGCATTTGTTATCTGTATTTATTGTTTATTTGCATTATCATAGTGCATAGACACCTCAGTCATGGTCCAGGATCAGTGGTGCTAGGCACTGTACGAATGAAGAACAGAAATAGTCCCTGAGTTTACAACTGAAGTGTAAGACAAGAGAGAACTGATGGATACAGAGTGACCAGTAAGGAAATACAGTGAAACAGTGAGACCGTGTGGGTCCACATGATAGGCTATGGTCCCAGCACACAAGCCATCTAAATGTTGTCCAGTCTTTCTCTGTGCATCACAGCAAAGGAGAGTTTTTTGAGATGGGTTTTTTGAAGGAAAATGAGTTTTTGTGGATGTTCATAGGGAACTCCTCTTAAGTCTGAGGAGTAACATGGAAGAAAATATGAGGTTTCCTGTTGAATATTCAATGTGAGCTAATGGAGGCTGATCACAGACAGGAGTTGACTTTTGATACTAATGAGAGCTGATATATAGGGTTAGGAATAAGCCTTGCAAGTCAAGTCAGGTAGATTGTTTGATGTAATGAAGAAGGAGGATGCAGAGAGGCGTGGTGTAGTTAGTGAGGGGCCAAATGGATAAATTGAGGTAAAATTGCATTTGTGAAGACAAAAGGGTGTTACAGTAACTGCAAAGCAAGCTGATGAGAGTTCCAGTTCTGTGACTGAATAGGAAAGGTGAAATCTGGTGAGAGATTATGCAGTGTGTAATCTGGTAATACAAAATTTTACTATAGCATTTGCAATTAAATGTTTGAGAGGGAAGTCAAGGCAGCTAGGTTGGTTTTGATGGGAATTAGCAGGAATGTTATTCTTTGGAAATAGAAATATGGCATAAAGCTATAGTATCCAAAACCCTGTGAAACTGGAAACTGTAGTGTGAAACTGCAGTATGGCCCCATTTGCGTATACAAAGCCACATGCTTGGGTATGCTATGCTGACCTCAACATACAAATTTCAAACTGTGTGACTCTGATTACACTTTATCTTGTAACTTACCGTATATAAGCCGAGAATTTTGTGCCTGAAAATTGGCTTCAAAACAGGCACTCAGCTTATACTCAAGAGAATATGGTAGACAGCCCCAGCCAGCCCTTTCCCTGACCATGTGTCAGGGTGGAGCTCTGGTGTTGCTGGGCGGCCATCTTGGGCAGTTGGATGGGGCTGGGGCTGGAGGAAGGAAGGGAGCCCGGTGTCTGA